>CM053586.1:119700019-119730121 GCA_028646515.1 Pseudochirops corinnae | reverse complement strand
ATTTTTTATTTTATTGATAGCTTTTGTTTTAACATTACCTTCATTTCCCAATATAGTTCTTCCTCATCCCAGAGTCATCCCTTATGAGTAACATTTTTTAAAAATGAAAAAATGAAAATAGTCTAGCAAAAGTAATGAACAGGTACCTCCATGAAGTCCAAGATGTGGTGTTTGTCCTGCATAGTCTCTCCCCTATGCAAAAAAGGGAAGGAGGTGCATTCCCTTCTGGGCCAAATTTGGTCATCATAATTACATCTTTCAGTTACTACTCTTGTTAATTCTATGTATATCATTGTAGTCATGTATATATTGTACTCTTGGTTCTGATTACTTGACTAAATAATATATTATTAAATTATATATATATATATAAAATATCAATTATTATGTTAGTTGTTCCCAATTGTTTGGATCTACTTTCTTTTCAAGTCTTTGATACTACAAATAATGCCGTTTTAAATATTTTGGTATGCATGGGACTTTTCCATTCAGCAAGCATTTGTTATGAGCTTGCTGAGTGTTAGGCATTTGTGCTAGGCACTAGGGCTACAAAGAGAAAAGATGGGAAGAACTGGAAAATGGAATTCAAATGACACAATCCCTGTCCTTGATGAGTTTACATTCTACTGAAGCAGGAAATACCATGCACAGATAAGGGAGCTGGGGGGGAAATGAAATAATTTTCAAGGGCAACACTAACAGATGGAAAAAACTGGGAAAGTCTTCCATAGGAAGTAACACTTGAGCTGAGGATTGAAGCTAGATATGCTAAGAGGTAAAAACAGGGAGACAAAACATTCCAGGTGTGAGAGACACTGTGCAAGAGGAGAGAGATGAATTGTTGTGCATAGAGAGAATGAACAGGTCAATTTGGCTGGAATGTTGAGTGTTTGAGTAGGAGTAAGATGAAATTAGCCTGGAAAAAAATATGAGAATGCTGTAAAACATGGGGCAGTTAGGAAGCCCAGTAGAGAGTGTACTGGTCCTGGAGTTAGGAAAATCTGAGTTCAAATCCCACTTCAGACCTCAGGCAAGTCAACCACTGCCTCAGTTTCCTCAACTGTAAAGTGGGGATAATAATATTACCTACCCACCAAGGTTGTTATGAGTATCAAATGAGATAAAATTTTTAGCACAGTGCTTGACACAGAGCAGGTCCTATATCAGTACTAGCTATCATCATCACCATCACAGGGCAAACTGGAGTTTGTACTTTAGAGGCAATTAGGAGCCTCTGAAACTCTTGAGAAGGGGAGTGACATATTCCTACCTGTGCTTTAGGTCATCCGTAAAATCAGGGAATTGAATCCAATAACCTTTAAGGACCCTTAAAACTCTTAAGATGATGAGCCTTTGTAAACACTTTCATACTACAAGTTCTAGATGAGAAGATTTATGTATATCAGGTATTCCAAAATTCTGTGATTTTTGTCAGTGTGACTCAGACTCCTACTCACACAGATTGCAGTTCTGTAAATCAGTAAGTAGTTCTGAAGAGTTGCCTGAGGCTTATAGAGAATAAAAGATTTGCCCATAGTCACACAGCTATCAGGAATGAAGTCCAGTACTCTATCCATTTTGCCAGGTAATCACTCAACAAGCGCTTAATAAGTGCCTACTGTGTGCCGTACGAACATTCAAAATATGTGTCAATCTTGATACATACTATATGACACTAAGTTACAAGCTAATATGGTCTAACACAAGTTTGATACTGTCCTCACAGCTCATGCCTCAGAACGCTTTTTGTTGGAACTTATGACATGATAAGATCCTTCTAGTACTTCAAAAAAGGAGACTCCTTTCTATAGACACCAAGAAGACCTTTTATAATGTAAGTTCCTACATTAAAGCAAATCACAATACATAGCAAAGGCACGCTTGCACTCCCATCCTATGGGGAAGGGGAGAGGGCCAAACTTAACATTTCAGTTTCTATGTTGTAGAAAGACAAAGAGTTGTCGTCTCTTTAAGGCTCAGTCACTGACTGTAATCTTGGGAAAGACATTCAGCTTCCTGGGCCATGGTTTTTTTTTTTTTATCTGGAGACAACATCACTCATTTTATTATTTATGTCAACCAGGCCTTTATCAATGACTTAGACACAGTGCCTTGTATATCTTAGGTACTTAAAAAAATTGAATTTAATTGTATTAATGATTGCTGGACGTTTCAAAAGTATAAAGTTATCAGTGTACCTTTACATATATGCTGTGTAAGTAGTGCTGGCAAACAAAACACTTCCTTCTGTGTGATAGATTACTTTTTTGGTAAGAAAAGATATTCCCAGCAGCTGCTATTCTCCTGGAAGAAAAAAATACTTTCAATATAATAACTGAATATTAGAGGAAACTGTAATGATGCTTTAACCTCAGAACTTTCAACAGATTTAAAGATTGTTTTGTAGTTGAAATAATAAAAGCACTGATGCATTGATACTGTAAATTAGATAAAGGGTACGGATGGCATTATTTTGGCACTGAAATCCATGTTGCTTTCTCCATAAACTTGCTTGTGAAGCATGAAAAATGAGGAGAGAATGCTCAAAGGGCAAGACTGCCGCTCAGGGCCAGACTGGTTGGATATTGTTTCTGGGCTTTGGAACGTTCAAGTCACTGACATAATAGGTAGTTTTGAACTCTTCCCTTTTCTTTTTTTCTTTTCTCTTTTTTTAAATTTTTAGTGATAGCTGCCAAATTTCCAAAGTCCTATAATGTTCTGCTCCCTAATTAGTTTGGAAGTTTCTAATTGTTTAAGTTTAAGCCAGAGTATAAAGGCTGCCAAACCACTTGGGCAGGAAAGTTGAACCAATGGTTTTTTATGACTGAGAGCTGATTTATTTAATCTCCTTTGGTCCAATCATGGATCTTATTCTCGAAAAGAAAAAAAGGGAGGGAAAAATTCTGCAACACAGAAGAGACTTGTTTTCAAATGAAAGGATATCTGAAAAGTGCTTAGCAAACTTCAAATGTTTTATGTCACATTATTATTACCATCATTATTAATATTAGTATTTATGATTATTATTTCGAAGCAAATAGGAATTGATTTGAGTTCTTGGGGGAAGTGAAGCTTCTATGATTGACTACTCTCATGGATGTTTAGAAATCAAGTACATGCTCCCTGAAATGACCCAGAGGGGTCAGACCTACTCGAGATAAAATCTGGAAGGTCAGAACTGAAAAACGCATTATAAGAAAGCTACATTACTAATGGCATTTGGCATGTAGAGCAGTTACACTCATTGTTTGAGGGCATTTGGGAGGTGTGTTTAACACAAATCTGGAAAGGAAAGAAACGTGTGTTTACCAGGCCCGTTAGCCGTGCATTTTGTATTTGTCAGCAAGCTCAAGTTTATTAGGTAATAAGACCCTACGCACGTTTTTATTTGCAATATGAAAAATGTCTAGACGGATCACGTTTCATTAATTGTCTCACTGCATTGTCTGTAGAATGTGGCTGTTGGAGTGCTGTTTCCTCTCCCCTAATCAGTTGTTTTTACTGTAAGTACAAAGAGGCACTGACGCATTGAAGACAGCTAAGGAATGCTATAGGAAGTGGTTTGCCTTGACTATGGAGGGCTATTACTTCCCAAAGGAATTGTGGTGGGGTTTATTTCAAAACCTTTCCCTTTTTCACATACTATGCCTGAATGCATTTATTAAGAGACTTTAAATTATATTTAGAGCAAAAGTGCTGGACTTTTCATAGGCTAACCCCAGTTTATTGCTATTCTTTGTACGAGTTGTCCTTCATAGGAAGGAGGCAGAGCCTGGTTGCTAAGGCGTGGCTTTATCTTGGAGGGGGAATGATAATGGAATTTTTCTGACAGTTGTACTCATCTTATTTTATGAAAACCCATTAGCTATAAATCTAAGGACTTTTTTTTATTATAAGAATCATGTAGAATTTCATCTTTACAAGTTATGATTGTATATGTTTTTTAATGAGAACCAATATACACTGGCTTTTGTAAGTTGGTTGCTGATCAGAGCTTTAAAATGTGTTTCTGTAGCCAAAAAAGCAGAGAAGACTTTAGGACATAATCAACAGAGTTTTGTAGGTTTAAAGCCATAAGAGACTTTAGGGATCATCTAATAGAGTCCAGTCATTTTATAGATGTGGAAACTCAGGCCCAAAAGATAAAGTTGCTTGCTTATAAGATGATAGTATTTTTACTTTAGTCTGAACCCTTCATCTGCACAGATGAGAAAACTAAGACCCTAGAGAGGTTAAGTGACTGAACAAAGGTCACTAAACAAAGGTCAGCCATATATAAATAGCAGAGGTGAGAAATGAAACAAATTCCTCATGACTCCAAATTCAGGGCTACAGTCTTCACTCAAGAAGATATGAGCTCCTAACTGCAAAACAAATAACAAAACAAATGGAATGGATATATAGTATTTTACTAAGTACAAAATGGATAAGCACATTTAGATCATTTTGGGTCATCAATACTCTTTACGGACATTGTTTAACATATATTTATATGATTGTTAATTTACTCTTCCAAACAGTGCCAAGTCAACTGCTTTTGTCCTATTGGGGGATCATATAATTATAGAAATTGAAAATGGGAGGGGTCCCCTACCAGGTCACCAAATGTTCCTCTTTGCCAAACTGGCCTTTTCTTCATTGAATGTACTTTCTGCTTCCTTAAACCCTCTATTTTTACATGTTTCAAGACTTTCCCCTACCATTACCCTGGGGACTGTGTTCCACTTTCTAATAGATTTGTCTGTCAAAAAGTATTTCCTGGTATTTAACTTAAATTTTCATTTTCTCAATTTCATCCCATTACTCCTAGTTTTACCCTGGTCCTATTCTAAATCATTCTTCCTCTTCAGTGTTTACACCCTTCAGATATTCGTCGACAGTTATCATGCCCCCCTCTCCCTTCACTTAGTCAAGCTATACATAATTAATTCTTTTAATCTTTCCTCACAAGTCAGTCCCTCCAGCCTCTTAATCATTCTCCTTACTCTTCTCTGAACTCCCTCCAGCTTATCTCTATCTTCCTGGTAATGAGATGCTCAAAAAACGTAACACTACATTGCAGGTGTGATCTCAACCAGAGTTGTGTAAACTATCTCCCCTACTCTCCCTCCTATCTTTCACTTCCCTTCTTTAGGAGTAAATTCTCAGAGATTTAAGTGCCAACATAAAATTAAATTATTACTATATTAACATGGAAAAAAAAGCCTGGATTGAGGACCAGGTGGGCTAATCCTAGTTTTCCCACTTTCTTTTACTTGCTTTGTGACTGTGGTCAGATACATAACCACTCTGGGCTTCAAAGTGATAAAGTACCTGGCCCTTTTCTCCCATATTCCTGGCCTTTCATGGGAAAAGATTATTATGAATAACTACAATCACAGTCATCCTGGTACAGTTTCAAGATGAGAATGTAATGTGCAGAATCCCTGGGCCTTCAACTTCTTGGAAAAGTCTTCTTCCCTTGACACTGTCTCCATTGAAAATTCTGACTCTATCCCCTGCTGCTGCCATTGGGGCCAATCTAAACAAAAGGTGGCTGCCTTGAATGAGATACCCACTCCAAGCGCTTTGAAATCACTAAAGACAGATGTTTTATAAATACCAGACATCATCATCCTCATTAGGTACTCTGCCGCTCACTGTCCCAGCAAAGTGTCTTTTTTTGACATGACAACTTACCAGGTTGAACATCTGCAGTTTCAATTCATGCTCACAAATATATTTTTATTTTTCAAGCTGTTGCCCACTTAACTACTTGCTAATATTTCTTATTTTACCAGATCTCTTTATTTAAACACTCGGTTATTATTGGCACTTGCCATTCTTCTGTCATTACAGATGTCACTTGGCATGTTTTGCAAACAAGCAAATAACCTAATTAAGAAAATAATCCTGCAAGTCATCGCTTCCCTTTGTACCACCCCAAGTGCCATTCCAAGGTACTTTTCACTGTAAAAACAAGCAAACTAATAGGCTCTGAGGATTAAGATCTCAGAGGAAACTTAGATCATTTAGTCCATCCCACTCATTCCAAGAATGAGGAATATGGAGCCCAAAGATGGGGAGTGACTTGATCAAGGACTCACAGGTTGCAAGATGCAACATCACCAATTGAAACAAGGTCTTGTAAAGTCAAGTTCAGTGGTCTTTCTACTTTGCCTTTCTTTAATCCTTTTACCATAGTCAAGCCCAACTCCCAGGCAATGTTTATTGGTTTGAAAAGTAAATTTAAATACTTAATATTTACCAAAATCAAGATTTGGAGAACTTGTGATTAGGACCTGTGATTTCATCAGTGCAAGAATTTCTGGTGTGTAAACTACTTTCACTATTGCAGATCAGTAACTTTCCTATACTTCATAGCGTCAGGGTGTTGCCTGGTGTTCTGAGTGATAATAAACTTGTTTATAATCACAGAGCTAATATGTACCTTAGGAGAAATTTGAATTCATGTCTTCCCAACTTCAAGTCAGCCCTCTATCCACTATGTAACACTGCCTCAATGGATATATTAAATGTGCCTCTATTCAAAAATAATAACAACAGCTTACATATAAATAGGATTGTAAAGTTTTTACAATGTTTCACATACATTGTCTAATTCGGTCCTTCTGATAATCCCTCTGGGATATCAAACTTGTCTTCCTCCTCCCTTCCTCCACAGAAATGTTATACATAAAGGAAGACTTTAAAAGATAAAATAATTTATACTGGATCAGGTCACACAACTAAGAAGTGATAGGCCTGGAGGTGGAACCCAGTTTTTGTGATCCCTAAACTCTGTTGCTAAGCTTATATCTTTGCTGCCTGTACTATAAACTTATAGATACTTTAATTTCAGATTGTTTTTCAACTTATTCTGCATATTACTAATGATCTTTTTATATTGATGAAGTTTGGAGATGATTCCATATTAAATTTATCCTTTTTCTAGCAAGATTTTTAGTTTTAAGATAATGGCCTAACTGCTATAGAATGATCTGAGTCATTAAAATAGTAAGCTTTTAGATTGTTCAAGGACTCTTGTTTTGGGGGCGTTAAATGTAAGAGTGAGATCATCAGACTTAAATCTTTTTTTCACAGAAGGTTTAAGACAGATGACAAAGAATTTTGTCTTTTTCTTTGGGCTTCTGAACCTGATATACAGCTCTAAGAACTATAGTCACCTTACTTCTCAGTAATTTTATTTCTCTTTTCTGTTGTCATAATGTTATTTCCTTTTCCATCAAGAGAGGCTTCAAGTATCACAGAGTTAAAATTCTTTAACCATCAGCTGTTCTGCCCTAGGATGCCCCAGTTAGACGTAGTCATTGTCGCACTGATCACATCATCGAGACTTTTCCTTTTTTTCTCCTAATAATCATTAAGATTATAAAAGCCTGTTTTATTCCATTATTCTGATGCTTTCCAATAGTTAAATGCCTTAAGATTCCATGGGCTCCAATATTTTGGTCATCGGCAATAGAAATCTGTGTTTCCCATATGTTACAGAACCAGATGGTTCAGGTTGGTCTTTTATTTGTCAGACTCACTATAAAACACTGCTCTCTCTGGGTTTTAACAAAGGCTGCCCCCTCCGCCTCCTCCCCCCACTGGGGGGGTTTGACAACAGGCTGAACCAAAAGATGAGCAACTTCTCAGCTGCTCAACTCCAAAGGCAGTCTCAGCATGGCCAGCCCCCACTTCTCCTCCTGCTGGCTTTTTATGCAGCCCTTGATTGAGAGCTGGCTCCAGCTGGACAGCTTTGCTCACTCCTTTAACCCATTCTTGACTAGCATTCTTATCACAAATCAAGCATTAATGCTCATCTCCACCACCCTATCGTAGATTTCTAACTGGACATCCTACAAGCATTTCAAACTCAAAATGAAAGAAAAGAGAGAGAAAGAAAAAGAAAGAAAGAAAGAGAGGAAAGAAGAGAAAAAGAAAAAAGAGAGAGAGAAAAAAAAGAAAGAAAGAACTCACTGTCTCCTCTCTCCTCCCCATTTAAACTTTTATTTTTCTGTTAAGACCACCCTCATTTTTCTGGCTCCCAGGTTTCTAAAATGAGAGAAATCTTCTCTTCATTCCTCTGCATCCCACATAGTCAATTAGTTGCCAGATATCATTTCTCTCTGAACAGTATCTTCCAGTTTTACTCTCTTTCTATTCACAGGGCCACTACTGTAGGTCAGGGTCACTATCTCTCCTATTGTAATCACTTCCTAATTGATCTCCCTGCCTCAGGTCCCTTGCCTCTCCAATCCATCCTCCCCATGTCTTTTAAAGTGATTTTCCTAAAGCATAGGTCTGACCATGTCACTCCCTGACTCAATAAGTTCCATTGGCTTCCTTATTACCTCTAAGAACAAATATAAAACTCCTATGTTTGTCATTCTAAGCCTTCACAGCCCAGTGGCAACCTACCTTCCCAGCCTTATCATATGTTACTCCTTTTCCTACTCTGTAGTATAGCCAAACTGGCCTTCTTGCATCAGCCTCCATCTTCTCTCTACATTGTCTTTGTACTAGCTGTCCCTCATGACAGCAATGTACTTCTCCTCACATTAACCTCTTATAGTCATTTGTTTCTTGCAAAACACAGCCTAAGCATCACTGTCTATATTAAACCCCTCATGATTACCACCTCCAGCTGCCAGTACCTGATCCACAAAATTACATTGCATTTCTTTTTTATATTTTTATATATACTTACGTGTATGCATATTTTCTCTTAGATTGACTGTAAATTCCTTGAATACAGGACCTATTTCATTTCTGTCTTTGTATCCCCAGCTTTTAGCACAGTACCTAGAGCACAGTAAATATTCCATAAATACTTTTTGATTCATTAATTGACCTAGGCCACCACATTATTAAATCTCAAAGGAGCCCCTTTTTCTGGTACTCACACACACACACACACACACACACACACACACACTAATTCAATATGCAACTCTTAATTATAGCCATTCTTTTTCTTTATTTTCTTTTGAGATTTCGTCACCCCATCTCACCTAGGAAGAAAGCAGAATACTGGCTTCTCATAGGCCCAAATACATTGCTGATTGGCTTGTTCCATTTTTAACCTGGACTGGTTTCTTCCCCCTCCCTCAACCTGGTGTTCTTCTGAATTGAGAGTACACTTTTAGCCCTACTGAAATGCAGAATGCTGAAACACAGCTTATTAATCAGCCTTAGCCTCCCTGAAAAGCAGTTTGTGCCAGAACAAGTGCTCTTGACCTAAGAGAGATATACTTGGCAGCTAGAAATGTTTCACCTCTGTACAACCCTATTTTCTGGTATGAACTTAGAGGAAATTATGTCTTTTTGTGACTGGACTACAGAAATATGGGGGCCACTGGATCTTGATTTGAATTGCTTCCACTTTTTTTTTTTTTGGAGGGGGGAAGGCAGGGCAATTGGGTTTAAGTCACTTGCCCAAGGTCACACGGCTAGTAAGTGTTAAGTGTCTGAGGCTAGATTTGAACTCAAGTCCTTTTGACTCCAAGACTGGTGCTCTACTCACTGCGCCACCCAATCGCTCCTTGCTTCTACTTTTAATCTCACATTTGGCTACAGTGAGTGAATAGTGGTCATTAAAAATATTTATAATTCTTTCAGATATCACTTTACACAATCAGAGGGTGGGAAGTGACCTGAGAAATCATTGCATCTCAACTGTTCATGAATGGGATAACCTTATAAAACCTCCCAGGAAAATGGCCATCAATCTTCACTTACGAGACCTTTAATGAGGAGCAATTATCTCCCCCTGAAGTGTACTCCACTATTAGTTCTAGTGCTTGGGAAATTTGAATTTAATTTGGGTTCCTCCCTTAAGTCAAACTTAAGTTTACTTCTCTGCAATTTTGAACCACTGCTTCTAGTCTGCCCCTCTGTGGCCAGTGAGAATGAATGTAATCTCTCCTGCATATGGCAATTCTTGAAATACGTGAAGAGAGCTAAGTCTTCTCCTGACTAAAAATCCCCAGCTCCTTCATTCAGCTAGTCCTTACATGCCATTGTCACCACTAGGCTTCTCATTGTCCTAATCCCTCTCCTTTGATCTTTTTTTCTGACTTGTCAATATCCTTCCTAAAATGTGGTGCCTGGAATTGTGGTAGGAAATGGCATAATGCGTCACTTAAGTTTGTTTCGTTTTTGTTGTTGTTGTTATCTTTTGGTTTCTGTTATTTTTTGTCTCCTCCAGTACAGACTATTAGCTCCTTGAAAGTAGGGTCTATGTTTTATATTGAGTCAATCAACCAGTCAGTCAACAAATATTTACAAATCACGTGTTATCAACAAGGGGCTAGGTGATAAGAATACAGTGACAAAAGCAAAAACAGTCCCTGTCCTCAAGGAGCTTATAGTCTAACAGGAGACAACTTGTACATATGAAAGTAAGTACAAAATAGATACAAGATGATTTTAAATGTAAGCACTAGCAGCTGAAGAAATCTGGAAATCCTCTTGTAAGCAGTGGCAATTGAGCTGAGCCTTGAAGGAAACTAGAAATTCTAATGAAAATGTGAGAGGAAAACAGTCTGGTCCTTGAGGAGACAGCCACTGCAAAAGCTTACAATGCCCATTGACAAATATGTATTGAATAATCAAATATGCTTTCTAAAAACAGATTCTCTTTTCTCCTTCTATCTGTACTGTAGTCCTTTAAATTGTAGTAGTAATCTCAGTAAGGAAGCCTAAAGATTACTATTAAATAAACTGATCTTTTACCTAACTCCTAAATACTCCTCTGCCCCTCTTCAGTCACCATCATTCTATCTCAAAGATAGTGTGTTCCATGGCTACCTTCCTCTTCCTTACACGCTCACAGATAGTTTTCCAAAAGTAATAGTCCTTCCACAAAATTTAACCCCAAAATTACTTTAAAAGAGAGTAGACTTAACAAATTCTAGAGTTGGAAATGACCTTAGAGAGCAATAGTTCACTTCCCTTACTTTACAAATGAAGAAATTAAGGCTTAGAGAGATAAGAAAACTCATACAAAGTCAGCTAGGTCCTGAGCCAAAACCAGAACACTGCTGCCTCCTCATCCATTGTTCTAGCTGCTACATAATGCTTCTAAAAAAAAAAGAAAAAAAGATTATATGACATTCTGTTAAAACTACTGCCTCACTTTCATTAAGCTCTTTTCTCGATTTGACTAGCTTTGATTTACTCTAAGTCTCAAGATTTGGGGCCAGTGCTTACTCTGAAGTTACAGTATTGAGTGGAAAGATAATCATATTGCCTATGCAACTTGAGCCCACCTGCCTGGCAGCCAGAAGCGACAAACTAGAATGCTATTGCTATTTCATTCAGGGCTTCACCTTTTATGTAAGAATCCTTCAAGGGTATTTGATTATGCAGGTACTGATGCCACAACCTAGTCAACAAAGAGTCCTTGATGTGAGGAATACACATGTTGATTTCATTGTGATTTAGAGATATTCCCCAGTGCCATATTTTATTTTTAAGACTCAATTTTTTCATTTGTTCATTAGAAACATTAAATGAATTAGTGAACATGTGCAAACAAGATTATTCCATTTGTAATTATGTCTGTGTGAGAATTAGTCATTTTAGTTGAACAATTAAAGCATCTCCATATGATACTCTTCCTAGCATTGATTTTTGAGCACATTCTGGGCTGAGCAATTTGGCAAACAAATTATAGTTAAGGATTTATAAGGAATCTGTCCCTTCCTTTCCATTTCCATTACCATAACCCTAAAAAAAGCAGACCCTTATTACATATCAATCACTTGGATTATTACAATAGCATTGTTTCCCTCCCTTTGGGACCCTACCCACCTCCAATCTAACTTAGACACCGTCACCATAAAGAACAACGAATAGAAGAAAGCTCACTGCATTTACAAGTAAAAAGACATGGTTTTGAATCTCAGTTCTACCAGCTGTGTGACCTTGGGCTTTATTTTGGGGCCTCCGCTTATTCATATATAAGATGAGAGGGATAGACTCTCAAAGCCTTCCCTCTTTAAGTCTATAACCCTACGATTTGCTTTAACTGCTCAAAAACCTTCACTGGGTTAGCACTGTCTATTGAATAAAATTTCTTAACCTGTTATCCAAACTACGTTTATAGCTCTAAGTATCTTTGCAGCCCTAATTCCTACTACTTATCTACATAAATTCCATGAGCCAAGTAATTTAGACCAGGGATTAGCAAACGATGACCTACTGGCCAGATATTTCCTGCTACCTGACTTTGTATGGTTTTCAAACTAAGGATACTCCAACTTGCAGGTCATACAAAAATAAGGAACAAGTTTGATTTGGCCTCCAGGTCATAGTTGTTTTTCTGACTTTGCTCATGATTTGCTCTATTTAGAACGTTTCACCCCTTTATCTCTTCACTTTTAGAATTCTGTCCATTCTTTGAGGCCCCCCCCCCCAGCTCATGAGCCATATCTCCAAGACAGCTTTATGAAAACTATGAAAAAGCCACCTCCCCAACCAGAAATGTATGCTTATAGCACTTGGTTTGTATCAGTCCTAGGAAAATTATAAATTACCTTGCATTATAGATATTTGTATGTGTGTCTAATCTCTCCAAGTACATTGTGAGCTATTAGGAGCCAATACTGTATCTTATACAACTTTTCACCTCTAACAGGAGCTATAATGTACAGGATGCATTTATTTACCTATGTGCATGTGATATACCTTAAGTGGAATGTAAGCTTCTTTAGGGCAGGCACCATCTTACTCTTCTCTTTATGTCTCCACCACCTAGCACAGTGCCTGATGTGCTGCAGACACTTACTAAATGCTTGTTGAGTCATTGACTGAAGAATAAGTGAGTAAATTCTCAAAAAAAAAATCCCAGAAATATGTTTATTTTCTTGGCCAATTTAGGTAGATTTATAACAAGTTCAAAAAACAAACAAAATCAATAATTAGAACAGTTAAACATACATGAATGATAACAATGAGACCATGGTTATTCAAATACCGACTCTCCTGAATACTCTTAAGCAGCTGTTCTCAATCCCTTTGGGGGTCGAATGACCCTTTCACAGGGGTTGCCTAATACAGTGGGAAAACACATATTTCCAATGGTCTTAGGAACCGAGACATTTCTCCTCTATCCGTCTCCAGGCAGGTCCGCCCACATGCAGATATGCCCACACACAAGTATTAAAGGGTTGTGGCATTAAGAAGGTTGAGAACCAATGCTCTTCAGTTTAACTTTCTAGCTCACTGGTATTATGATCTCTGTGAGTTGTAATGAAGGTTTAGTCAAATGTTTTTAATCCTCTGAATAATTTGTAATATACTATACCATATACATATATATGTTTAGACTAGTATTTTATACCATATATCATGATAAATTAATGTCATGTTAAATATAAAAGATCACATCATAGAAAAATTAAAAGAAAATGGATAGTGATATATGTGTATGCATATATACATATATATGTATATATATATATATCTATATATCTGTGTGTATGTATAGATGTGTGTATGTATGTATGTGTGAATATACGTTCTATCTCTATTTATCAGGAGAACTTAACCCAACAAAAGATAAACTAGATAATCATTACATACAGATTAAAAAGTTTGAACAAACTAAATCAATGCAGCTAGAATATGGGGCAAAACTGTCAACTGGGAAAAACACTAGTATCAGATAACTCCAATAATGGTCTTAGATATAAAATATATAGGAAATTAGCCTAAATATATAAGATCAACAGCTATTCCCCCAGTGAAATGGCCAAAGGACATAAACAAACAGTTCTCAAAAAAAAGGCCTATTTTTTTACAGCCAAAGTTATTCACATTAATGTATCCAGAACTTCTTAAATTGTGGGTCGTGACCCTGTTGGGAAAAATTTGGCAACAGTAAAAGGTTTCTGAATGTACAGCTACCAAAAATTACTTCAAAATCTGAGGTATTTCTGGCAGGGCTTGCCCATGTTGCATTGGGCAACTTCACTGCAGCCTTGGTTCTGAACACAAAGCATGCACAGTTTGCACTCAGGTCACACAACACCAAGGAACTCTGCTGAAATGCAAAAAGGGGCCTCTCTAGAAAAAGTTTACGAAGCCCTGATTATAGACAAGGAGGCCAAACAGGTGATTTCATTGACTAAGATCAAGTCATTGAAAATATAGACACATCCCTAAGTAAAAAAATCAATTGCTTGATATGCCAGTTTTGTTAATAGAAATACACATTGCTCTTTAGTCAATAAAGTCCTTCCCATATGTTACTGGATTAAAAAGAAATTTCAGAGCAATATGATAGACATTAGGAATGACTTTAAGCCTTTTCTGGTGGTGGTGAGAATGGTAAGAAGTGATAAAACTCTGATAATAGAATAGGAAGGGTGATTTTAGAATTCCCTTTTCCAAGACTACTTTGAGTCTCATCAGAGATTGACCTCTATTTCTTACTACACTACAAAGATTTAACATATATGTGCCCTAGAAAGGAAGATACCCAATTTAATACTAAAAAAAAAAAAAATCCTTAAAAAGCCTCATTTTGCCTTTCCTGTAATTCCTAAAGAGATAGGTGAAGGCCTGAAATGTTTCTGAGTTTTTACCTTTGCTTTGATGCCAAAACCTCTATTTTACCATTTTTAAAGAAAAGAGCCTGACAAAGAAGGAATACAACATCTTGAGATGTCTAATCACTATTAACCTTGATGGTTGATCATTTGTTTGAATCCAGAAGAAAGGAGAAGAATCTATTTTTAAAAACATAAATCATCCTCTGAATGAGGAAGATTGCCACATGGAAGCCTCAGTAATTCAGAGATGAGCCATGTGACTCTGAGTTAGATCCTGGTAACTTTCATCAATTTTCCACTTGCAAAGTGCTTTACTTTTGAAGTACATTGACCTATGCTTTGTTTTCCATTCAAATAGAAAAATAACCTAGAAAAATAAGAAGGTGAAAGTCTCCTTATTTGCATAAGTGGAATTCTCATTGCTAGGGGGAAAAACCCCTGTACCTATGTACTTATCACCCTGATAGGACCTAATAATGAAAAACATTGCCATCTAGTCCTTATTAGCCCAGAGCTTGTGGTGTCTTGGTATATATAGAGAAATCTGTCTACAGAATAACAGCTCAATTGCCATGGATTGACTTCAGGTCTTTAATTTTTCCCCCTTTTGGAAATTGAACATGTTATAAAACAGCAGTGTAACAGATTTATAGCCCAGTGTAATAATAGATGATTCACCAATACTTTTGCTCATGCCAGGCCAAGACACTAGATCTTAAATCAGTAGATCAGTGTCAGGTTTTGGCTACTGTATCATTCCACTGAAAAAAAATAAATTTTTAAAACTCACCACTTTACCTTGCAAGGCATTCTCAGGAAAGCTTTGATATGTAACACTGGCTGGAGCTCAGCATGCAAGACATTAATCTTCACATTCATGTAAAATGCCACTGGTGCTCCAAGAAAATAAAGAGATAAGGTTTCCATATTATCTCATACTGATTTGAAATGTACCAAAAGAAAATATACCTTAAAACCTCCAAGTTCATTTTTGATAGGAGAAGGCAGAGGGAAGGAAAAGGGGGAAAGAGAGATGCTGAACAAACCCTTAGTTGTAAAAGTAACAAAGAAAATAATCTTATTGCATGAATTTAAAAAATAAAAATTGTGATTGGGCTATGCCAGTACCATGTTTAGAATTCTTTCAGATCATGTTGAGAGGTGCATGGTGCATGCGTGTATGTACATGCATGCGCACTGTCATAACCTATCTGCCCAAGCGTGGACTGTCTCCCAAGATTAAGTGCACCTATTTTGAACTGGAGGCTGCATGCCATAATTTTTAGCTAACCCGTTTCCTTCTTAGTGAAAACAGAAATAAAAATATATTGTGCACACTTCATTGCTAGAGCCTTTGACCTCAGCTGCCTGTCTAGCTGAGACTGTGATGAATGCTTTGTGTCCCTTCATTTTTAATTGCTCATAAATTGTTATCCCACAAAACACAAAACTAGCCTTGTCCTCATTTTCGTTGGGGTTGGAGGTCAGCCTAACAGTAATACAATTAAGGAGTTTCTTTGTGTGGGGGTGTGGGAGTCAGGAGGGCAGTAGGGCTACGGAAGAGTGTGGCAAATGTAGCGGTCTCTTTCCTAGGGAAAAATGCAAAGGAATCTCAACTTGTGAACAAAAATGTCACATGCTCTGAAATTTTGTATCTTTGACAAGCGTGGGTAAAGTTCTCTGAAGGACATTTCTGAAGAGAAAAAAACAGTAAGTTCTATTCTCTATTCCAGGTAGGGCAAACATATATGTTTGTGTGTTTATGTATGTTTGAAGCAAGTGAACCCAGGGTGCCAAAATTCCCTCATTTGTAGGTGTGCCTATGTCTGTGCAAGTCGACTGAGGCCGTCAAAGGAAATTGTGTATCGCATGGCGGAAGGTAGACTCAAGCTTCTGACCACCTCCCACTATCCCTTGATATAAGATAGTCATTATTTTAGCAATCAGTATATGGCTTTTGTATAAATTCTGCAGATTCAGTGGTTGTTTTCCATTATCTTTACTCTCTAACAACAGAGATATGACCTTGTACGGTCAATCCCAAAGAGCAAAGAGCTGAAGATTTGAATTTCTTTTCTCATTTATTAAGATCTGTCAAAAGCATAGAGAAAGACTATAATACAGAGATGGTTTTATACACCTTCTTAACTCTGCCTACAAGCATATTTAAGGCCTAGCTAGTAGCCTATTGATTGATTTCAGTATAAACTAACCCAGAAACTGCATGTTTTAAGGGAATATGAACTGGACATGTAGACAGAAGATGGAGCCTGGCCTATTCTCAGTCCTAACACTGACTTTCTTTTTATTTTGAGATAAGCCATTTTAGGCCTCTGGATTTCAGATTCCCTCTCTGTACAAAAAGGATTAATAAATCTGTATTCATTAACTACTTCACAAGAACGTCTTGGCTCAGAAAGAAAGTCCAGAATACTTTGAGCTATGGTTACTCTCATCATTGTCATCTTGTTCATCATTTCCTTTTTTTCCTCATATTTCATTGCATCATTTTGTTTTTTGATCATGGCTGAGAAAAACATGTGGTTTCACAACATTGGGCTTCTTCAAATGGGGTTTCTGACCTCACCTGATCTCTCCCTCCCTCCCTCTCTCTCCTTCTCTCTGTCTCTCTCTCTCTCTCACACACACACACACACACACACACACACACACACACAGACTTCAACAAATGAATTTTTCCACTAGTAAATACCTCGAATAAGTGTTTCCTCAAATACCCATTTTCACAACATAGCTAAATTATTGAACTGTGACATGATAAAGTATAGCTTCGCTGTAACAATGTCTATTATCATATGGGGTGGGTGTGTGTGTGTGCGTGAGAGAGAGAGAGAGAGAGAGTGAGGACTACATGAAACATCTGTGTAATTTCTTCAGCATGGGGTCCTCCCATTAAGGGAAGTTTCCCCACAATTGTAGATCCTTTCCCTTCTTTTACTTCTTGACACATTGAGGTAAGTGATCTGTCCAAGGTCACATAGTTAATAAAGGTCAGAATTTGAACGCAGTTTATTTTTACTTTTAAGTACAGTGTTCTATCAATTTATTCTATGCTGTCCTCTAATATCTGATCTATTATATGTCAAGTAATATCTCTCCCAGATCACTACTACATAAAGTAGGAGCCTAATATTACCCTGTCACATATGAAGTCAGTGTTCATCCTGCCTTTCATTGCTAGCATTATCAAAGAAGCCAGTGGAAACACTACTCCTGAGATTAAGGCCTAGATTGCAAAGGCCCCAAATGAGAAGCGTCCTTTTGTGGCTCATTGTACCAATTATCTTATTCCATTATAAAAACAATTTTCTTAAAAGTCAGTTTTTAGGGAAGACTGATCCTATACACACACACACACACACACACACACACACACACCTGCACTTTAAAAGTAAGCAAATACGTAGTCACAAATGTATTTGGTGCTCAGTTTGCTGAATCTTGACAGTGTTGGCACTTAGTCATTAGAAGGAGGGCAGAACTAACTGGTTCATAAGGTTCCCAGTGGTCTGAATAGCAGAAAAATCTGTTAGAGTCATGATGAGTGAGCTGTTGGCTGGATTCAGCAGCACAGGAGTCTGAAGCTGATCATCTGTGTCCTCACTAGCGACTGCTACCTGACTGTACTGAGAATCACTGTGGTTTTTCCACCTATGATAAACAATCAGAAGAGAAGCCAGTATTTTCTGAAGTATTTGAGGGATTTCAAGGGAAATTTTTGAGTTAAAAAAAAATGATAGGAAATTGGAAGTTATAAAAATGATATTCAACATTTTGCTGAATATTTAGCACCCAGAAAACAAAATCTAAATTTTGTTAAAGTATTCTAGAAATACCAAGGATAAGTTAGACAATACACTTTCTTGACACTTGGTTTGCAGACATATACTTACGGTACTGTTTAAATTCACCTTAAAATAGCAGGAGGATAGGGGTTTCTGTCAATATATTTTAACTTTTTTCCCCCTATTTTTTGGTGTGAGGAATTCACTGGTTGCTGAGGATGACTTTTTTTCTTTTTTAAACACAAAGACCAAAGAGGCTGGATCTCTAGACCAGAACATCTGGCATTTTAAAATGTGTGTAATAGTGAAGATAGTAAGAAATGCATCTCCTTAGACGCACACACACACACACACACACACACACACACTCTGCTTCTAGTACTTTTTGAAACCAAACTGAATCAATTGGATTTCTTTTCATTTTGATATAAGCCCTATATCACCTCCTCATGCTAACCCTTGGAGAAAGTCACCTTTGCAGGGTTCATTAAAACTCTTTCAAGCCTTTTTTGATATGATTTAGTGAGAGAATCCTTCAGTATTTTATATCTCACAAAAATATCTCTTACCTAAAGCAAATGTATATGCTGGGAGAATTTGAGATATTTTAGATCAGTGTTCACATAATTTGAAATAAATATTTATATTACTTATGTGTGTACCCCAAAAACTGTGTGCAACAGAAATCCTTACCCAAATAGTACTCAGAGATTTCTCAAGGTAGGAAGCAGAAAAGAATGGTTTATTATGATCTCGAGAAAGGGCCACTCTCCTGACAAATGGTCAGGAAGGAGAAGCAGTTTAAAAAAGGAAACGACAAAATTATAAAGCCCTAATGTGGAATTCTCCCCACCCCACTCCTAACCCTTTTCTTCTATTGGCTGGAAGTTAGGTGTACAATCTAAGCACGGCAATCTACCTCAAGTACCAGAACAAGAAAACAGTAGACCACCCAATGTACATTTGAGAAAGCACTTCTGTCCTTATTTAGCATATCTTATGCTGAGGTGTCACTGAGGAGAGAGTTGACTCCCTACAGCTCTGTGTTTTGAGTCCTTGTAAATCATGTGATTTCGAAGGAAGGGGAATTGTTTCCTATGAAAAGCCTTACTAGATTTTAGAGTATAGTCTGAGAAGTTTTCACTTCTCTCACCCATACAATTAATATATATATGTGTGTGTATGTGTATACATACATACATACATATATACACACACATATACACATATGTTTACACACACACACACACATATAATACACACACATACATATATAGTATTTAGGGAAAATACTCCCAATTTTCACCTGCCTGAAAAAATTCCCCATGGAATTTTCACATCTAGCAATATCTTCTCTGTCATCGATATAATTTTCTGCCACTCTCACTATCCCAATTTCACTCTTCTTATGAAGGTTTGTCATACAGACAAACACTACCAGAACCCTAAACTACACTAGGTTATTTACATGTAACTTCATAAGTAAAGTCATAAACACAAATTATCATGGAAATCTAATGGTTATACATTTAGCAAATATTTTACTACAGACCAAATCACTTTATAAGGAGATCCTCCTTGTTCAAATGAAGATAGCAATACTGATGTAACAGGTAGCCTGCTGGAGTGGGTAGGTATCCTGTCTTTAAGTCAGGAAGACCTAAGCTTGAATTTGTAACTCCAAGCAAAAGCAAGTTCCAAGGTTCGGATTACTAGCATAGTAACTCTCCATTTATTCAGTAACAGATTAAGACAAAACATTCACAGAAAAGAGAAAATCAAAACACAGGGTAACTCAATCGTTTAGTAAGTCCTCAGCTCAGTCACAAAGTACAAAAGTCAAAGTGCTCCATCCCTAGGTCACAACCAGGTTACAATATCATCACAGCATTCAATACCCAAGGAGAGGTCTTTTCTTCATCTTGACCCAAGGCAAGTTCTCAGCAGTTTCTATTCCTGGGAAGACAAAGCTTAATAAAAACACCACAACATTTATGCACATTACCGGCATCCTCTTCAATTCACCTTCTGCCTGTGAAATCAACCTAGGCCCAACAAGGTCTGAGGCCTCTATCAACAAAGGACTCTGACAAAGTAACATCAAAACTGACAGACAAAATTCCAGCAGCACAGTCATGCCTCCTCAGTTCTTGGCATCTCCGGGTGGCAGTTCCCATTCTTTCTCTCTCTCTCTCTCTCTCTCTCTCTCTCTCCCTCTCTCTCTCTCTCTCTCTCTCTCTTTCTCACCATTCCCAAGAGTTCTTCCAGCCTCTCCTCTCAGCTTGGGCCTCTCCCTATACACAGCACCAGCTCCTCCCAGTTCAGCCCCCTCTTGTCATGTCAACAAGTTCATCCCATTATGGGGTTCAAATTCCATTACCATTACAGAGTTCTATCTCTGCTTTATACTGACTTTGTATCCTTATGCAAGTCATTACCTTCTTGGCACCCTAGGTCCCTCCTAAAGATTGGAAATTTCAAAACAGACTATTATTCTGCACAGGTAGAATTTCTTTACCTGGAGTTCCATATACCAGTCAAATAACAGGAGAGTTAGATCAATATGTAAAAATACACAGATAAATGTTTGTTTCTGTGTTTGTGTATACATGTCATGTATATATATGTGTAGAATATATATACATACATACATATATAGCATATGTGTGTATATGTGTAGACATCTATATACCTATATGTAGATAGATAGACATGTATATATAGTGTAGAAGTGTGTGTGTGTGTGTGTGTGTATAAAATCAATCAATAAGCATTTATTAGGCACCTAATACATGCTAGGCATTGTGCTAAGTGCTAGAGATACAAAAAGAGGTAAAAGATAGTTCCTGTCCTCAAGAAGCTTTTAAATCTAATAGATGCAACAACATGCAAAAATTATATATACAAAGCAGGCTATATACATATTAACCCAAAATTGCATCCTAATATGTGCTGAAGCAGGGGAAGCTTTCTAAGCTTTGCATCAGGGATTTTGGTCCTATGATACAAAAAGTTCACATAAGCTCCAGAAATCCATATAAGACCAGCAGAACACCAAGTGTTACTGATAACTTTGGTTTGAGATGGACACGTTAACTTTAAAGTTTTACTAACCACTTTGAGATGATCTGGATATGTTAATGAATTAACCCCTAGATGACATCGATAAAAGTATATTCCCTCCAAAAAACCCATAAAAATGAGACCTCAAATTTCTGCCTCCTGATCCCTCTTCAAACTTTGTGGCTCCATACTGCCTAGTGCTCCCAAATCTAAACCATGGTTATGTGAGTGATTCCCTGTGCCTTCCCCACTTCCCATCATCTTCCCCATTCCTGCCTGCCTCCCTTCATTTCCCTATCTCTGTCCTCATGCTGTCTGCTTCTGTGTATCCCTCCACCCTTTTTGCCCTTGTCTCTGTACTTTCTGCACCATTTTCCCCTACGCCCTCTGTGCCTTATTAAACTGTGATTACAGCTTCCCTTCCCACTGCCATCCTGGTCTTTCCTGGCAAGTACCCAAAGAACCAGGCATGCCTGCCCCTTTTCATAATTTCAAAAATTAATTAGCAACTCTACTAATAACCAAGTTCAGAATTTGACAGTATGCTAAGAACATTATGAAAATTCTGGTCCTGCAGAAGTCCCTAAAGGCCTCGGTAGGTTGTAGTAGAGTGGTTCTCAACCTTCCTAATGCCGCAACCCTTTAATACAGTTTCTCATGTTGTGGTGACCCCCAACCATAAAATTATTTTCGTTGCTACTTCATAACTCTAATTTTGCTACTGTTATGAATTGTTATGTAAATATATGATATGCAGAATGTATTTTCATTGTTACAAATTGAATATAACCCACAGGTTGAGAACTGCTGTGCTAGACTGTTCTGTAGCATTACGTACAGAGCTAACTCTCTGTCCCAGCATAATCCAGGCAACATAAGTCTACCCTACACCTCCAAGGCAAGACCTGGGAAAGATTTGACTATCTTATACCAGATAGACATGTGTGAGTGTCAATATAGGGGAGGGCCTAAGGATGATGGTGGTAATAAACCTACCTAGGAATTCACAGAGACAAAATTATGAAACAAGTTAATAGTTTGGGTATGAGATTGAAGGCTTGGGGAGGAAAGGGGTATGCTTCCCATACCCCTACAGGTCAGACCTCTCCATTTCTTCTACTGTATAAATGAAGGCTTCTGAGTCATCTCCTTTAGACCATCCAGATTTTACTATCTAGAGTTAAGCTCTATTCTAATCAATCTTGATATGCAAGAGGATCACATATCCCAAACAGAAACAAGTTCCCTTAATAGTTCTAGCTACAGAGGGAATTCTTTCCAATATCTCCCAGATTCCTTGCTCCTGTACAAATGGTATCATCAATGTCACTTTTCAGCAAGATGGCCATGACCAGCAGTAGGCCTAGAAATGCCAATTGTAATTAACTTTCTCTCCAAATATGTTTGACAGTTTCATGCTGAGAAGTGCTTCTTACCTTTTGAACTTTCAGATTGCTTGGCTGAGCAAAATGTGTATCGTTTTCTTTTAAAAATCACCTTACAAAGAGCTATGTACTATGATATTCTTGCACACGTCAGCCATTTACAAGAGATTTAGATTTTTAAGTAGATAACCCTTGTTCCAAATGAGAGGGACCTTGCTTTTGTCTGAGTGTGTGTCCAAGTGCACAGAGTTACTGGTAGGGCAAGGGCCGTAGTTATTCAGGGAAAGGCATATACGGAATGCCAAATTTTTCATCCAAATGGAAATTTTCATCCAGACATCTTTCTATTGTAACATTGACAAAACCAGCGATAGCCAAAACTGTGTTCTTTGGCAGTAGCAAAAAGAAATACTTCTTTGGTCCAGTTTCTTATAGTGTGGTTATTCATCACTTTTTAAAATGACATTGAAAATCAATGAAAATGGAAGAACTTTATAAATGCATCCTTTCCTAATTGAGAGGCTTACCATGACTTTTGCAGTAAGAATAATATACTGTAGTGTGACCTACTTAAAAAATGTAAAAAGTCACTTTATGACTGCTTGTTTTAGTCTTTCATTTGGCCTTCCTACTTTTTCCCTTATAGTGAAAGCACTGATGCATATATGTATGTGTTTGTGTGCGTGTGTCTATATGCAATATATGCATATATGTGTATGTGTATGTGAATGTGTATATCTATGCATGCTTGTGTATGTATATATGTGTATATGTATATATGTATGCATATATATGTATATAAATATATATATTATGTATATATCCTCAGCACATTTTGATCAAGTAGAAAGGTTTCATACTTCAATAGTGCACGTAATGGAATTGGTCAGATTTGAAGGCTGAGAGCACATTTTTATCTTAGATCTTTAATTTTTTACAGCTCAGCCAACAGAATTTAACTAAAATGTTGGTTATGTGACCAGTAAGCTTACTATCCAAATAACATCATTGCCTTCATTTTGATCTTGGCTACCATGGAGAGTATTAAATAAATAGGCTTGAACTCCATGTTTTTATGGGTTCATTGGCTAATTAGACCTAATACAGTGATTCTGAAATCTCAGGCTATAAGACTGTATTTCTGAGACTATAACTGCGTTTGCTTCCTGTGATCCACCTGACTTACCCATATGCTTTCAAGCTACAGAATATTTACCAAAAAACACACAGTATTTGTGGTGTTCATCCTTTGCTACCAAGTCACCTTTCTCTACAAAGAAAAAGATCAGTGTAGGTCATAGGTGTGGGTAATAGTGCCCTTTCTGGAATATGATTGTTAGCCACCTGAACTTTTTCTGAGACTAAGCAATATATTCCTAAAACATGGCCAACTTACAGCATGACCTGGAATCCAGTGATTCTAGAATATATGTAATCAAGTTGTCCTGCATCCAGCTCTAGGTGAAATTATAGTGTCCCATAAAATACAGTATGTTTCAATGCATTGATTGCTAATACTTTTAGCTTATGAGTTCTGACATTTGGTAAATAAGGCACTCATAATTATTTTGATAAATTTAAAAGAACTATGCTATAATTATCACCCCTCTTTAGGAAAAAAAAACAACCAACTCCCCACCCCCCCAAAAAAACACCTTTCCTACTGAATTTCCCAGATCTTCAGGGAAGCATCCTGTTCTTCATGTTAAATGCTCAGGAAAGTTACTGCATCACCTACCATACCCCTTGTGTTCTTTTTCTAACTAGGAACAGCGACCTTCTAGACCATATTTTCAAGGGAGCACTCTGAAGGTTTACTCCAATCAGCTGTGGGACTCAGACTTGTTGATTAGTGGGTACGTGAATGAAAACTCCCCTAACCTACTGTATCAACCATTCTTCATGTCCCATGTAGCCATCCACCAGGACAGCAGGGCCTACTCGGCACAGGCAGCTTGCCTCATGCTTTGCTGCACATTCAGTCTCCCCACCCTATACCTGCTTTCCAGCTCTTGCTCTTACTCTGGGGAGCAATATGCAAATAAATTCTATTACATTTACTAAAAATGTCTGTGACAATCTACTGTTTTATCCACTCATAATTCCTGTGACTCCCCAGAAAAAGTTCCTTTCTCCTTCTTGGCCACAAGTCTTGTATATGTATTCAAATTCCATATTAGAATGTAAGCCTATTTGTGGGCAGGGAATGTTTCATTTTTTCCTTTTTATCCCCAGCACCTAACATGGTGTCAGATACACAGTCGGAAAAGACTTCAAAATTCTTGTGAATTGATTATCAGGTTTAAAAAATGAAGCTTGCCTTTATGTAGTGCTTTAAGGCTTACAAAGCACTTTACATGTATCTCATTTTCCCTCACAACTGTGAGAGATTGGTGTGATTATCCCCATTTTACAGATGGAGATACCAAGACAAGTGACTTGCCCAGGGTCACATAGCTAGTAAATATCTTAGGCCAGATTTGAACTCAGTTCTTCATGATTCATGGGCCAGTGCTCTATCCACCACATCACCCGAACTGTCTAAATAAAACCTAAATCATTGTGTCTTTAGGTAGCCTAAATCTTCCAATAGGAAAACTTCACCAATCTATGCCATTCGTGAATGAAATAGTTTCAGATATGTCCTTTGGCAGTAATATTGTATCTCTCCCCTTTCTTAAGTTTACTTTCTAGACCTCTTGCTAATTACCTTCGTCTCCATCTCAAAGGCTAAGAAGTCATGTGTCCAACTCAAAAGATGAGGAATCATGTTTACCTAAATGGAGAGGCTCAGAGGAAACAAAAAAGTCATTCCTAAAGCATCTACATTAGAACAAGTTCTTTAGAAAAATGTAAAGTATTTAATAGTTCCTTTAAAAACAGATTTGTTCTGGTGGCCCTAACTATATATATATCCACATGTGCCTAAATCTATACATATAAAATAGTGGTGTGTGCAGATTTAGAGTTAAAAGACCTGTGTTCAAATCCTGGGCAGGCCACTTAGGACATTGGGCATGTAAGCCCTTTGAGAACATGGCCTGTGTGTTTGCCTTTCTTTGAATTCGCAGTGCTTAGCAGTGCCTGGTGATATGCAGTAAGTGTTTAATAAATGCTTATTGACTGGCTAATTGAATGATCTCCTAAAATGAATGAGTTAGACTTGATAACCTCAAAGATCTCTTCCAACTCTAAACATAAATACAACTCTACATTGTATTTATGGTGTGGATATTTCAAATATATGCACATGCATGCACACTGTCTCCCATATAATGCAAGTTCCTTGAGGATGATGATTATTTCATTTTTGTCTTTATATGTGTGTCCCCAGCATCTAGCAATCACAGTGCCTGCCATATAGTAGGCATTTACCACATGCTTGTTGATTGATCATTATGTGATTCCATTTTTGGAGGGTATTCTTTCTACCAACACACATCATAAGTCCCCTCTGCTTCCTCCTCAGTTACTTCTAAAGTTGGCAGTATTTGACTCTGTTTTTTCCCCACAAATCCAGAAGTTCCACCCATCATCCTTAAAAATCTTTTATTCCTTTAATATCTTAAGCATCCTAACATAGTGTTCATATTGTCTATTTTCTCTGTCTTGTGGTATGACTGACCTACCTCCTTTTTCTGCTCCTAGATATCTTCAGTATTGTCTTTTATTCCATTTATTTTTCAGAAGCCTTTATCAATAACTACAGCCTAAGTATGTCCCTCTCCCCATTCATTTTTCTATTGCCCATTAGATTACCTATAATTTAGATTCCTCCAAGATTATGGTGTTCCATGACTTGGAACCATGTAGCATCAGAAGGAGAACATTCTTTAACAGAAACAGACATCTTAGCAATATATTTGCATAGCATCTGCAAAGCTCCAAGGTGAAAATTCTCCCACTTTATTTTATCACTGCAGGATTCAGACACATATATCTCTTTCAGATTTTCACATCTCTGAAAGTCACATAGCTAAAACCTAGTTACCCAAAACACCCACCTCATTTCTCTAATATTCACAGTGTGGAAACACTCACAGATCTAGTCTGTGTCCATTTATTTCCTAGTTCAGTTGTACATCCTACATAGATAATTCACACACCTCCTGACTCAGTACAAAGCAGCCTGAGCAATCTGTCTGCTAAAGGCATTAATTGTGAGCCAGTGACTTTGGGTGCTCATGCAAGGTGATTTCCTATGCCTGGTGTCTTTAATTCTAGAAGGGAGAGAGGCCATAAAATCCACAAGGTTTTTAGTGTGCCTTCTTCTAAAAAGTGCCTTAAATATAAAAGACTACAATGAAGAAGTGATCAAAGAGTATGAATGAAGAGTTCTCAACACAATTATAATCCATTAATAATCACATGAAAGAAAACTCCAGATTACCACTAATATGGAAAATACAAATCTAAGCAGTTCTTATGTTTCACCTCACACAGAGCAAATAGGCAAAGATGGCAAAACATGGAAATAGTGTTGGAGAGGCTATGGGAAAGTACACATACTAATACACTGTTAGTAGAGCTGTGAATTTGGTTGAACCATTCTGGAAAATAATTTGGAATTACACTAAAAAAGTGATTAAAGCATTCATGCTGCTTGACCCATGGATGCCACAGCTAGTAATATACCCAAAGGAAGTCAAAAGACAAGAAAAAAAATGGTTCCATGTTTACCAAGATATTCATGGGCAATGGTTTTTTGTGGTGGTAAAGAACTAGAAATAAAATAGGTACCCATCATTCAGAATTGGCTAAATCAATTGTTGTTCGTGCATTTAATAGTAAATTGCCTTAAGAAATGGCACATGTGGGGGGCGGAGCCAAGATGATGGTGTAGAACAAGGAAAAACTCAGCTCCCCCCTATAACCACTTCAAATACCTGTAAAATATGGCTTTAAACAAATTTTAGAGCTACAGAACTCACAAAGTAACAGAGAGAAACAAATCTCCTGCTGAAGGCAGCATGGCAGGCCTACAGGAAGGGTCCATCATAGAGCACTGGGAGCTGAGCCTAGACTCAGTGTGTTATGAGCACACAGTTTTAACCCCACAGTGGCCCTGACCAGCAGCTTTAGCAGACTTCCGGACAGTGGATCACCAGCAGCAGTGGTGGTTTCCAGAATTATCAACCTATAAATGCCAAAGAAAAGTGAGAGGTCAGTGTGGAACTCTGTTGGAACTAGAGAGGGGAATGAAAAGCCTGCTCCGGTCCCTGCCACCAGAGTGAGAAGTGGTGGAGGTGCAGCGGCCATGTAGCTGCCATCACCACCACCACCATGTGGCTGCATCAGAGCTCCTGGCTTGCAGATCATAGGGGGACCAAGTGACCCTTCAGAGGGTAATCGCTCTTGCATTAACCTACTTGGATCTGGATTGTTGTCTTGGGTGGAGGTCCTGGGGTGTGTGGCCAGTGAGCCAGAGCTTGAAGGGGCTGCAAAGAGGGAACCCAACTAATAGCTCTGGCAGCTGCAAAAAACCCCAGCAATTTGGGACAAAGCTCTCCTCTCTGGAAGCAGAGTTCTACTGTGGCAAAGCACTCAAAAGTCAAGTAATTGAGTGGCAACATGAACAAGCAAAGGAAGCAAAGCAAGCAGAGCCATCAAACCTTAGATTCCTTTTTTGGGGACAAAAAGGATCAAAGCACGGTACAGGAAGAAGACCGCAAAGTCAGAAACTCCTGTACCAAAAGCTTCAAAGAAAATATGAATTGGTTACAAGCAATAGAGGAGCTCAAGAAGGATTTTGAAAATCAAGTAAGAGGAGTGGAGGAAAAATTGGGAAGAAAAATAAGAATGATGCAAGAAAATCATGAAAAGAGAGTCAACAATCTTGTAGAAGAAAATAACACCTTAAAAAATAGACTAACTCAAATGACAAAAGAGGCGCAAAACACCAATGAGAATGCCTTAAAAACCCGAATTTGCCAGATGGAAAAAGAATCTCAAAAGCTCACTGAAGAGAATAATTCCTTCAGAATTAGATTAGAGTAAATGGATGCTAATGACTTTATGAGAAATCAAGATACTATTAAATAGATCCAAACAAATGAAAAAATAGAAGGCAATGTGAAATATCTCATTGGAGAAGCCATTGCCCTGGAAAAAAGATCCAGGAGATATAACTTTAAAATTATTGAACTAAGTGAAAGCCATGATCAAAAAAAGAACCTAGAAATCATCCTTCAAGAAATTCTCAAGGAAAATTGCCCTGATATTGTAGAACCAGAAGGCAAAATAGAAATTGAAAGAATTCACTGATTACCTCTTGAAAAAAGATCCCAAAAAGAAAACTCCTAGGAATATTATAGCCAGGTTCTGGAGTTTGCAGATAAAGGAAAAAATATTACAAGCAGCCAGGAAGAAATAATTTGAGTATTATAGAAACATATTCAGGATAACACAAGATCTAGTAGCTTCTATATTAAGGAATCAAAGGGTTTGGAATATGATATTCTGGAGGTCAAAGGAGATAGGATTAAAACCAAGAATCACCTACCCAGCAAAATTGAGTGTAATGTTTCAGGGGAAAATATGGTCATTCAATGAAGTAGAGGACTTTCAAGCGTTCTTGATGAAAAAAACCAAGTTGAATAGAAAATTTGACATTCAAATACAAGAAGGAAGAGAAGCATGAGAAGGTAAACAGGGAAAAGAAATCATAAGGAACTTATCCAAGTTGAACTATTTACATTCCTACATGGAAAAAATGGTTATTGTAATTTATGAAACTTTTCTCAGTATGAGGATAGTAGAAGGGAATATAAATATGTGTGTGTGTGTAT
Organism: Pseudochirops corinnae; assembly: GCA_028646515.1. Taxonomy (NCBI): domain Eukaryota; kingdom Metazoa; phylum Chordata; class Mammalia; order Diprotodontia; family Pseudocheiridae; genus Pseudochirops; species Pseudochirops corinnae. Next base: position 119,700,533 of record CM053586.1, on the reverse strand, counting down.
AGTGTATATATATATATTTATAGATATAGATATAGATATATAGATATGTAGACATACATGTCAATGTATATAGAAGGGTATATGTGCATATGAATACATATGTGAGTGTGTATATATATCTGTACAGGTATAATAGACAGAGGGCACAGGATCAATTGAATAGGAAGGGATGATATTTTTAAAATAAAATTAAGAGATAAGAGAAGAATATAATGAGAGGAGATAGGGAGAGACAGAATAGGGCAAATTATCTCATATAAATGAGGCAAGGGGAAACTGTTACAATGGAGGGGAAGAAAAGGAAGGCAAAATGGAATGGGTCAACCTTACTCTCATTGAATTTGGCTTAAGGAGGGAATAACATACACACTAAATTGTGTATCTTACCCTACAGGAAAGTAGGGGGGAAGGGGAGACGAGGGGGAATGATAGAAGGGAGGGAAGATTTGGGGGGGAGGGCAGTTAGAAGCATACACTTTTGAAAAGGCAAGATGGGGAGAAAATTTGTAACTCA
>CM053586.1:119623159-119690418 GCA_028646515.1 Pseudochirops corinnae | reverse complement strand
CCATGCCCCATCTTTACTCCAATCCCACTGGAAGCAAAGACCAGACTGTTTCTCAGAGAAGAGCTGCTTCTTCCCAATAATTACACACATTGTTGGATTGCCTTCCTGCCACATACCCTCGCAATTAAATTTTCCCTTAGGAAGAGTCACGACTATCTATGGTTCTGGGCAGAGGGCATACCCACAATCACAAAGTCACAGATGTACCAACATAAATCAAGTTTTAAAGGTCATTCTAGGTTTTAATTTTATATAATTGATTTCAAATACCTCCACTTTCATCTCTATTCAAAAGTTATTCAGTTTAAACATACCTAAAACACACATACGTATGTATGTATTTATGAGACACACTGGGAGCAAAATATGCTTCTAACAATGCCTATGGTTGTAAAATATGAAATGCAACAACTTCTGAAGAATTAGACTTGTAGGTAATTCTAATGCAATGGAGAGACATGTAGTGGGTGCAATGATGCCACAGAACATGTATGATGATCACTTTTGTTTAAAAAATGCTACATCATCAAGAAAATAAATGGTCAGAGAAATCAGTGGGCTATTCACATAGTGTGAGGGAGAGATGACAGTTTGTCCAAGGGCTACAGTGGTATCCAGGAACTATGAAAATATTTGAAAAGAACTAGTGAAGGCCCCACCACTGTGTTGACAGTATCTTCTTTGAAGGTTTGCTAGGAGAATTTCTATAGATCTTTTTATCACAGATGACCATCTTCTTAAATAACATCAGCCTCAGATCTCTCCACATCCACCCATCTTCCACATAGATGCCTTAAGGTTCTTTAAGGTTCCTTAAGGTCAGATCTGACCCTGTCAGTTCTCTACTCAGCAAACTCTCCTGGCTTCCTATAGCCTCTAGGACCAAATGCAAATTCCTTTGACTTTTAAAGCTTTTAATAACCTGGTACCAGCCCATCTTTCTAGTTTTATTTGCATTAATCCTCTTTTTGCACTCTATGATTCCTCCACTGACGTATTTCTTTACAGAGGACAACCCATCTCCCATCTCCATTCCATCGTATTGACCATTCCCTAGAAATGGATTATACTTCTTCCTTGCTTCAAAACCTCAAAGAATCCATCGCTTTCTTCAGCACACGATTCAAGCACTAACTTTGACCTGAAGCTTTCTTGTCCTGCCCCCAATTGCTAGTACCTTCTTTTCCAAACTACCTTGTATTTGTATATATTCCTGTTTATTCTGTATATAATTGTATGTATTTGTTATGAACCCCCTCCTTTAGAGTATGATCTAATTTTGAATTGGAATTTTTTTTTTTTTGTCTTTAGATCTCTTACACCTACCATAGGTCCATACTCACAGGGTAGAAATAGGGTTAGGGATAGGGATAAGAATGGGGATTGGGATAGAGATCGGGATAGGGATTGAAATCAGGGTAGGGATAAGGATAGAGATAGAGATAGGGATACATATAGGGATAAGAAATAGGAACTGGAATTGTGATCTCACTGGTTTAAAAAACTTCTAATAATATTATATTCCATACATTCTCTGTAACTTATAGTTTTAGAAAATTAACTTGGGCACTAAAAGATGAACTGATTCACTCATGGTCATAATGCTAGAATATGACACAAGTGAAAAATCTAACTCAGATCTTTCTGATTTCAAGGCCTGCTCCCTAACTACTATACTACACTGCCTCTTGTGTTAGTTTAATAGCCCTGTCAAAAAGGAGAAGTTTATAAACATTTGCTTTGTAAATACATTTTGTTTCATTTGTAAAATCCATTTTGAATGTCTACTATGAATAATAATAGCTAACACTTACATAGTAATTATCTGCCAGGCCCTGTGCTAAGCGCTTTAAAATTAATATCACATTTGATCATAACATCCCTAAGCAGTTGATACTTCTATTATCCTCCTTTTAAATATAAGGAAACTTATCAGAGATTAAATGACTTCCCTGGTGTCACAGGACTATTAAGTGTCTGCAGTCAGATTTGAAGTTGGTTCAGTCTTCCTCCAGGCCTAGCAATCTATCCACCACTCTACTATCTAGTGGCCTTAAAATACAATCTTTTATCAAGAAAATTGTGAAGTCTTTTCAAGGAAATTGGAAATACTAATATTTCACGATGAGCAAAGTTTATAAATGCCACGGCCAACATTAATCGAGACTGGAGGAAAAGAAAATTACAAGCCCAGCTCAGAAAGTTAAGGGGGGAGGGATGGTGGGAGGCAATGATGCTGAGGAGGCATTTTTTTAAATACCAGTCTTGTTTACAATAAGCATCTAGAAAAAGAAGACTAAATTCTCTTTAAAAATCTGCAAAAATTCCCTGTTGTTTCTAAAAGAGTAGAAGCAGCTTAAGAAAAGAGACAGAAGCAGTATGGTTGGAAATAGCATCACCAAAACATGTTTGAAGGGGGCTCTGAATGGCCCTTCAGGTAACCCAGACTTCAGGCAAGAACACACTGAAACCATCTTACAGTGACAATTCATCCTATTTTCAAAGGTCTCCCGAGAAAGGGATCCTACCATTTCCCTTTCAAATGTGCAACAAGCCTTATTGTCCAAAAATTCTTCCAAAAGACATCAGGAAGGATGTATTGACTGGTGGAAATGTCAGATTTTTTCATTAATGTCTTCTTTCATTTTCTCCATATTTGGTTAGTTCTGTGGGCCTCAGATTCTATGTCCTCTGGAGGGGAGCCAGAAAAGGTGAATGACTGGCAGAACAAGGTGTTTTGGTTCTGATACCATTAGTAAAACTCAATTGGTCTTTAGAATTACTGTCATTAAAATGGAGGTATATTTCCTCCTCAAAGAGGAAGTCTGATTCTTTATACCCTAATTTGTATAATTAATCTTCTAAGCTTTTGCAGAAGTTGCATTGTTGTTGTTGTTGGGAATACAATGTCACCATGCCATCAATCCACATTTGGTACTGGGAATAGGGATAGACAGGCACAAAAATGAAATTCAGGCACAGCTCTCTGTGGATAGAGTGACTGAGTGGTGGATAAAACACTGCCACCTTTTGGTCATGGATAGCAATGAAGCCAGGTTGTGGGGAAATAGAATTTGTTATTTTTTCCATTTTTAATGCAGATCAGACATGTAGTAGTCACCTTATTAAAACAGGGATGAATGGTCTTTAGAATTTTCAGGGTCTTCTCTCTTCTCTTCAAGCTTAAACTGCTCTGTGTTGCTTCTCAGCATTGTGTAATAGAGGAGATCACCACATTATGTTCAAGGTCTTAAATGTGAGGTCCAGTGTAGAAAGTGGGTGACATTATGTAGTAGAAGGCTTGAAGAGAATAAAGGAAAAGAAACAAGAGAACCAGGTGGATGGAAATAGTCAAACAGTCACTTCAATTTGACTGTGCTGTGCTGCTCCCACCTCACAAATACTTGAGATTACCTTGCCTTGTGTGGCATTGAAATCATGTTTTCCAGGGTAATGAATTATGGAGCATTTGTCCTCCAGCCTCTTTTGAGCACTTAGCTGTAAATGTTTGTATCCGTGCCAGTGTGTGTGAGGTGATCTCATTAGGGCAGGAGAGGCAGAATAGATATTAGCCGACACAGTATAATTCCCCAATAGTTTAATGTCAATCTATGATTAAAATGTGACTACACACGCCATTCCTGGTGAGAACTACAGAGCTACAAGTTCATCAGGGAATCCAAAGGGAAAATGAGTCCTGCAGAGCTGTGCTGACCTGGTCCTTGGCTTGTAACAAGGGCAACACACCACTCCTATATGATCTTCTTCAGATGTATGAATCACATAAAAGCCTTTTCATGTCACCTAAGGGGCCATTCAGAGTCCCCTCCAAACAGGCTTCAGTGATGCTATTTTCCACCGTATAAAAGCATTCTCTTTTTTCCACATGCCTAGTCGGTTGCTGAGGCATCCTTCTTAACAGCTAGGTAGGTAGAAGAGCAGACTGAGCACTGCTCTGGGGTCAGAAAGACCTGAGTTCAGCTCCAGCCTCAAAACACTTACTAGGTGCATGACCCAGGACAGGTCACTTAACCTCTTTTGCCTCAGTTTCCTCAGCTATAAAATCTCACACCTATCTCACAGAATTATTGTGAGGATCAAATGCGATAATATCTGCAACACATTTAGCAAGATTCCCCTCATTCTGACAATGTTCAGCTCACGCTTTGTAGTATTCTAACATGTCACTGCAGAAATCTCCCAGGTGAACATTCTGCACTTTGGCATCATTTGATATTTTTACTCTTGATCAGTTCTGTTAAGGTGGTTTAAAGTTGAACCACTTTCTCCATCATCTGGTTGTGCCATCATTGTGGAATTATGGTCAAATGGAAAAGATCCTTGGAACCTCAAGGGCTGTTTCCCTAGATGCAACAATTAAATTCTGCAACTGAATCCACAGAACTATCAAGAATGGGGATGGGAGTGGGGAGGGTTTAAAGTCAAGAAATGATTCTAAACTTTTTAGGATTAAACTACTTTGTAAATATGAAACTTCTGAAAATTTACCGCATGAGCTTTTCTAAGTAGACACAAAAGGTCCTATCTTAGTCTCCTTAGGAAAGTTGAAACTAGGTACTCATAGTACACAATCTGGAAATTGACATGAAAGAGGAGATAACGTTGCTTGAGTATAAACAGAACGTAATAGTACTGGAGATTTTCTTTTGGCATCAGTAAGAGAGCAGGTATTGTGAAATGAGCCTCTATTTTATTAAAGATCAATGCATGAAAAATATCCTTTCTAAATATTTTTGTTGGTTTGGGGTAAAACCATATCAAATATGTGAAGATGAATATATCTCAATCCAAACTATTCCTTGGCAGCCTATTATTGGAAAGAAAACATAGAACATGTATTTTCTAAGGATTTCATACCTTCACTTTGCAGATTTTTTTTTAGCCAAATGGTGAAGTGAACAGAGAGCAAAAGGTTCAACATTGTTAAAAATGCAGTTTTTAAGGCAGCATTACATAACTCTTAGCAAAGCCAAGCTACAAAGTAATGAGACAAGGTGAGCCTGGTTACTGAGTCTCTTCCCTTACCTACATCTATCTAATCCTCATGCATCTGTTCATTCATTTGCCCCCCTCCTTTACTATGATATGGTCCCTTTAGGTTGCTTGGCAACCATTATAATGCTGCTGCACATGCGTGCTGGATAATAAATCCTATCTTGCTTTCTATTCCTCCTTCTTTAAAACAAGAAATTCCAAAATAGGATGTTTTCTTTTCTAATGGGCAAATCATATCTATGGGAATTTCAAAAGCAACACAATGTGCCTGCAAGGATGCAGATAAGTAATTACAATTCTTGAAGAGACAGAGTGTAACTGATCATTCCATCATGTGTCTACATGCAGTTATTACTGCAAGAGCTTCCTCTCTTAAATATGTGCACACATATGTACATAGGCTCTCATTTTGTTGTTGTTGTTATTATTGCTGAACTCAAAAAAGAAAGGCAAAAAAAAAAGAGAGAGATCCTATTTTCCTTGAACTGAAAAAAAGGAAGGGAATTCCTAAGACAGATCCTTTTATTATTTTTTTTTTTATATAAAAAATGGTGGATCCAGTAGACACGGGGAAAGGCCTGGACTAAATCCATTCACTTTTTTTTTTTTTTGTATAAGAAATCAGACAAAGCCCTCTTCCTTCCTCATCCCCTCCTTGGCAAATCCTAGCGTCCCGTTGCTTTCATTTGTTTCTGATCTGCCTCATTAAAAGACTATTGATGGCTTTAACTATTGTCCTTGTTTAGGTGCTGATTTACAAGCACTAATATCTGACTGTGCTGAGATTAATGGGAGCCCATGCAGTTTACAATTATCCTTAGGTCCCTTGACCACACATGTAGGGGTTTTGGTTGGGGTCATGCACTCGTATGAAAAACTCCAAAGCAGGCTTAAACCTGGGAACGTTTTAATAGGATTGAATTTGTAATAGGATTTGGCAGCTTGGCCTAAACTATATGGTACGAGTTGGTGGTGTTGTGTGTGTGTGTGTGTGTGTGTGTGTGTGTGTGTTGTGTATTAATTTGAAGTCCTTATTATCTTGGAATAAAAGAGTAATATTTTTTGTTGAAGTCCAAATATTGTTACTGTAGTTTAAAGGAGCCCTTAAGAAAAAGATGTACAATATAGGATGTTAAAAGACAAGAGAGAGTGTTAAGGGACTGGAATGCTGTTCCTATTATCTGGTAAATTAGAAGGTGAAAAAAATGGAAGATGGGGAAAGAATAAAATTCCTGTTGTGAATGGCTATGTATTTTTAGCTAAAATTGCTTTTAAAAATCTAAAAGGCAATGGTAATGTACTGCTATTTATAAAAGGGATTTATTTTTCTTCCAGGCAACATCATGCTCACTTGCCTTTGCACTTGAGTTTTGCTGAAGAGCACTGCACCCTGGAGCTGAGTTCTTCCCCATTCAGACAACAAGGGCATTTGGAGTGACAGTGGTGATGTGGTTCATGTGTTTTTGTATAGTACTGAAAACATAGATACAGCTCCAAGAGACAACATTGTAAAATGACCCATACTAGTCATTCTCCTTAGGCCAGTTCTCCCATGTGGTATCATGTCACTGTGTTTGAATATCAAGACTTCAGAACAGTGGTGGTAAATTACTTAACCTCTCTTGCACCAGACCTTTGAGCATTTTAAGCAACCTATCATTTAAAGATGTTCTTATTAATTTTGGTCCCCAGAAACTGAGAGGCAGAATATACAGTACTTGTCTACCAGGTCATCCAAGCTCTGTTTTATAGGGTTCAACATGTAAATCTCAAAATACAAAAGAGGTTATGATGGCTATACGACTTCATAAAGAGGTGACAGGAAAGTAAATTACAGATTTTGTTTTGGAGAGCTTTAAAAAGCCCAACTGTAGCAGAACTTTTCTTTAGGAGACCTAAACTTCAACTAAAGCTCAAGAGTGTATTTATAACTTCAAAGAAATTCACTTTCACACCCAAATATGTAGCACAACCCAATCATTCCACTGTATTATGTGCTGTCACTCTGCTCCAGAAACTCACACATTTTTCAAATGGAACCATAGAGTTGAAGTGAGCACATTATTTCAAATCATGTTCTCTCCTGGAATCATTTTACTCTTTGTTTATATTTATTTTCAAAGACTATTTTTCAAAATCCACTTTTTGTGTATTATAATAATGATCCTTCAGCCCAAAGATTTACAGGCTATTGTTTTCTTTTTTTTTATTTCTATAAGTACATAGTATAGTAGTACATTTCACCCTTTCTATAATATGCACACTTTGAGAAACACTACAAATAATCAGGTACTTGTTGTGTTTATAGCAATTTTATTGTAACCTGAAAGGGGGCACCTGAAAATGGGGCACCTGTAATAAATGAAGCTTTTAAGAAAACAATGTTAGTGCAGCTATCACATGGGACAAGTTACTTAACCCCTCCAGAGTTCAGTTGCTTATCTATAAAATGAGGCATCAAAAGGACTAAAATTGAGAAGACTATGAGATTATAGATTTGGAGCTGGAAGGGACTTTAGAGTTTAAATTTCTCATCTTAGAGTTGAAAAAAAAAAAAACAGTCCCTTAATGGAGAAAGTAAGAGACTTGCCCAATGTCACGAAAGTAATGAACAAGTGAACTAGGATTTGAACCCAGGTCATATGATTTGAAATTTAATGTTCTTCTAAGATCATAGAGCTCATAATTTCTTAGAGTATAGTGGTATTACATCACAGTCACATATAACAACTTGTTCAGTCATTCCTCAATTGATGGGCACCCCCTGGTTCTTTGTCACCACTTATTCCCCAATTAATAAATGGTCAAAGGATACGAACAAGCAATTTTTAGATAAAGGAATCAAAACAATTTATAGTCATATGAAAAATGCTCTAAATCATTATTGAATTAGAGAAATACAAATTAAAACAACCTTGAGATATAATTTTATACCTACCAGATTGGCTAAAACAATTGAAGGGGAAAGCAACAAATATTGGAGGGGATATGAAAAAATTGGGACACTAATTCATTATTGGTGGAATTGTGAACTGATCCAACCATTTTGGGGAGCAATCTGGAATTATGCCCAGATTGTTTAACCCAGCAATGCTACTACTAAATCTGTTTCTAAAGATGATTAGGGGAAAAGGAAAAGAACCTATATGCTCTAAAATATTTGTAGCAGCTCTCTCTAGGGTTGAAGGAAGGGAAGGAAAAAAAAGGAAAAGAAAGAAAAGAAATTTATATGATAACTTTATTATATATTTAAAAGGAATAGCAGATTGTATGTAATAGATTTGCAGTTTCGTGTGGAATCATCTTTTTTATTGCACCACATTATGAAAATGTTTGTTTTATTCCTTAAGTTCAAAAATAAAATAAAATTAAAAAAAAGAATTTAATGTTCTTTCTTCTGCACTATACTGAGTGAGTAGACTTGTTCTGGTTATCCCAAAAATACAGGTAGGAGTGGAAAGAGAAAAAATAGATTTGAAGTCAGGAATATCTTTCTGTTACAACTCCCCAATATTTGAATTTACTTCCTTGAAAATCCGTCAGTCAACCATAGCCATTTTATTAAGCACCTACTATGTGTCAGGCCCTGCACTAAGCAAAGATGATACAATGAAAAGCTAAAAACAACCATATAGTTCCTGCTTTCAAGGAGCTCACAGTCTAAAGGAGAAGACAATATAAAACTAACTATGTACAAAAAAAAGGTTTATACAGGATAAATTCAAGATTAAACTAAGATTAAGGAGGACTGGGAAAGGATACTTTCAGAAGGTGCAATGTTATATAAAACTTGAAGAAAGCCATGAAGCTTTACAGGCATTGGGTACGGCCAGTAAAATTGCCTGGTATCAGAAAAAGGATCATCTTCAAAGAGAAGGAAGGAGGCCAGTGTCACTGAATTGCAGAGTATATGGAGGTGAGTAAGACAGAAAAAGATTGGAAAGGTAGGAAGGTAACAGGTTATAAAAAGCTTTAAAAGCAAAACAGGAGCTTTTATGTTTGATCCTAGAGGTAATAGGGAGCCACTGGGATTTATTAAATAGTGGTATGACATGGTTAGACCTGTGCTTTAGGAAAATTAACTTGAAAGCTGACTGGAAGATGAACTGGAGAGGGGAGATCAGCCCACAGGTTATTTTGATAACTCAAGCATGTGGCAATAAGAACACACACAAAGGTGGTGCCTGTGTCAAAGGAGAGATGGGGGAAATATGAGAGGTGTTATGAAGATAGAAATGACAGGACTTGACAAGTGATTGGATATTGTGGGGGTAGTATGGGAGAGAAGAAAGTCAAAGATGACTCCCAGGTTGTGAGCTTGGGTGGCTATGAGGATGATGGCACCCTCAACAGTAATGGGGAGGTTAGGGTTTGGGGCAGGAGGGAAATAATGAGTTCAGTTTGGGATATATTGAGTTTAAGACATCTATGGGATATGCAATTTGTGGTGTCCAGGAGGCAGCTGGAGATCAGAAGAGAAGTTAGAGATGAACAAATAGATCTGAGAATCTTCTACATGTAGATGATAATTGAAGACATGAGAGCAGATGAGATCATCAGTAGAAATTGTATAGAGGGAGAAGAAAAGGGGGCAGAGGACAGAGCTTTGTAGGATGCCCCACATTAATGGGCATGACCTGGATGAAGATCCAGCAAAAAGAGACAGAGGAGTTATAATCATTCACTAATTATCCTAACATCCCTAAAATGCTAGTACTATGTATGGGGGAAAATTATGAATCCCTGTTTTCTAGAAAGAGACAATCATACAGAGAAATGAAGTGGAATTAGTGTGAATTCAAGATCATGTGAATCCATGTCCTTGGAAAACCTGATAGAATCTAATTATGAATTAGTTCAACTTGTGCTGAATTGAAAATTCCCCTCTACCCTGTAAAGGACACATGAAAGCCACATTTCCCACCCCCTGAGAGCTAACATTCCAACAAGACACATCTTCAACATTCTAAAAACCTCCAAATAGCAATTTAGCAAAAGTTATCCTCAAGCCTATAGACTAATCATTCGGCATCACTGCCAAGGAAATATACAGAAACTGGTGTATAGCCAATAAAGATTAAAAGTTTGATTTGACTAAAATGACTAATTCTGGTTGCCAGAAAAGCCCAATTAAAAACAAAAAGAAATACATTGGATTTCTAGTGATGGAAATCTTTCCTAATTCTTTTCTGATGCAGAAGAAAGATATGATGCAAAGATGATACATAACACATGTGTGTGCAAATGGAAAGATAAGGAAAGAAAAGAGAGATTACAGTTGTCCAATTATAATATTTTACTAAGCTAAAATTACAACGTTATGGATAATCATCTTATTTGTAAAGCTTCAGAAGAGCAAGACTAAATATCCATGAAGTAGACTAATTTGCTATGTTTCTTACATAATATCCTTTTCATGACAGTGAGCTAACTGGGACCAAGTGCCAATCATTGATCTAGAGAAAGATGGTAATTTTCACTTGATAAGGATTAGTTTCTTCACAAAAAGGAAGCCCAACATCTACTTGGGGGGATTATATTTTGTCATAGGTAGAAATATACCATTTCATCTGACTTTCTAATTTTTGAATGCAAATTGTAGTTGGAACTATGATCAGAATTATTGCTAGTTCTATTTAATTACAGCACTTGTGAATACATGTAACAAATGTAAACATTCATCAGCTCTTATGGAGCACTTCTTGTGGCCTAACGTGTCTGTTGTGTCCTTTGCACCTGTTCTGTTAAGTTGCAATTGAGCTCTCTTAGTGGATTATGACTGGTTGTAAATCTAGGGGAGGGAGAGAACGTAACTACACATAGTCACATATGGCAGCTCAATTTTCCAAATCAAAAGAGGTGTTTATTTGGTATAATAGGTACAAACAGGTTCACTGGCAGAATCAGCAATTAAATGAGAGAGTCCTGCTTGCAGGTTCTTTCATTGCACTTTTAAGTCTTTAGGGGTTATATTCTGACAGTGTTAGTAAAATATGCATCTTTCATCTGGAGCAGGGTTTCTCATACAGGGGCTCACCACTCACTACAGTGTCACAGCAGGGTTCTAAACCACTTACAGAACTCCCATTTACCTCAGTGCTTCACATATGTGCTTAAGAGTAGCAATGGCACCGCAGCACACCTAGAATCTTTCACAAGGCTTTATCACTACCATGGTTGTGGAAGCCATGACAAGTGATGTCCAAGGAGATAAGACATTTTAGAATACGTTTAGCAGATTTCTCTGATACCTTCTCACATACAACATTCTCTCCTATGCAAGGTTTTTGTCCATATCTATATAAAATATGTGAAGAAAGCCAGGGGAATGCCGATAGAGAAAGTAAAGGATGAGATTCATTTCATCTCAATCAGTCAGTTGTCTCATCTCTCCAGTGACCCCAGTGATTTAGGGGAGGGGGAGGGGAAGTTCTCAAAGTAGCTGATAATGTCAATGCTTACAGTAGTTCCAGCAACAACCACATTCTATCCCAGAACACAGATCCCAGACTTCCCAGGTTGTAGCAGAAATAGACTGTATCATCAATGATGTTAGACTCTTAGATTTTTAGGAAAATCCATCCAAAGGCTAGACAAAATGCTAGATTTTTAAGTTATCTTATCTTGGAAACTTCTGATGCATCATAGAGGTGACACCTGCAAAAATATTTGCTATGATTTTAGCTATGCCACTGAAAGATAAAACAGGAAGCAAGTCTACCAGTTAGAAGGATTCACAGTGTAACCTGTATTTAATTAGGAGGAGAAAGCTATATTGAAGCATCTTTTCTTTTCGATAAATTGTAGTGTGCTGTTATTGGTGTGTTATGGAGGGGGGATAGGCTGCAGGCATACAAAATGCAGTGCTGCTGACAATTTGAATATGAATATTAATTAATAAATGAATGTTGTGGAAAATAATTTAAAATGCAATTGGTTTCTAAATTATTTTTATTGTTATTTAGAATGCAATGTTAAATGAAATTGATGATATTACCGTAGTGTAACATTCCTCCACCTGAAATAGCCCAACCACCTTATACAACCTCAGAAGTCTTTTGCTTCCAGCTTGGGCAGATCTGTGTGAAGCATCTACCATTCTTCCCTTTCCCGCTTGCACTTTATAATGGACTGTAAGACTGCCCAGCATTCTATGCGTGACCTGCACCACTCCACAGAATGATTGGCCAATATTGCACAGATCATTATGGATGTGGTGCATTGCTGTCAATCAGACAGCTCCATGATTCCTACGTATTCCTAAGTCTATCATTCAGAAGAGGAAACAGCTGCATAAGAAAGTGTGGTCTCATGCCTTTCTCTCTGCTGCAGCTAACAACGTAACCAAATGAAATTTTCATGACTTGAAACATGAAAATGACAAACTGCTTTCTTCTACAAAAATTGATATTATTTTTTATAATTCAGTAGCACACACTAGGTATAGCACCCACAAAATATTTGGGATATCGGCTTTTGTATCTTTTTGACTATGTTTTTTGCTTAAGCCAGAAGTTTCCTGCCAAACACGAGCTATTAGACTTATTTGTTATTAATAGCATCATTCATTGCATAATACTTATGAAGAGAGGCAAGGTGATGTGGGGTACTTGAGGGATATTTGGAAATACAATACTTCTTTTATTTGAACTTGATTTCCAGGAGAGGAAGGTTGAAAAAAGTTTGTTCCTCATTCTTAGTCACTATTTATAGTACTAAAGAGTCAAAAAGGCCTGCATTTAGATCTCACATCTGGTTCTTCCTGTGTCACCATGGACAATTTCCTTAATCTTCCTGAGGCTCAGGCGACTCCCTAATACTCTAGGCCATAGGCAATGGCATTGTGGGACTACAGAAGGAACACTAGATCTAATGACGGAGGAGCTGGGTTCAAATCCTACCTTTGCTTGTTGATGTCTTGTGTGACTTTGGACAAACCACTTCCTGGGTCTCAGTTTCTGCATCCCAGATCCCAGTTACTGGGTCTCAGGAAGGAGCTTGAGTTGGGTGGAATACCTTTCCACTTTTCAGTTCTCAATTTATGACCCAATATCTCATATGGACACCATCTAGTCCAATGCCTTCATTTTACAAATGGAAGAAATTGAGGATCAGGGAAGTTAAGTGACTCACTCATAGTCACACAGGTGAATGAAAAGATTTGAACTCAATTTCTTTTACTCCAGGCCCAATATTCTTTCTACTGCCAAACAGAAGGCATAACTCTAGGGAAAACTGAGTCCTGCCATAGGTACTGGGTAATTAGGAGAAATTATCTCATAGTGACAGCTTTTTTTTTGCCTTAGGAAATGTCCTGGGCTTCTTTCATGATATCTCCAGGATTCAGGCCTAGATCCAGCAGAGACCATTTCCCATCTGAATCTATAAAAACACTCCTATACTAAATCAGGGGAAGGGGGGAAGCATTTTCAGTGTGGATTCTGAGCTATTCAGGGAGTCTTGGGGGTTCTAGATCACATTCCCCTACATTATCCCTAGAACAATGGTTCTCAACCTTCCTAATGCCGCGACCCTTTAATAAAGTTGCTCATGTTGTGGTGACCCCCAACCATAAAATTATTTTCATCGCTACTGTTATGAATCGTAATATAAATATCTGATATGCAGGATGTATTTTCATTGTTACAAGTTGAACATAACCCACAGGTTGAGAACCGCTGCCCCAAAAGATTGCGGCTCCTTCACATCCCCTTTCCCTTCAATGTTGCAGCAGAACTGGAGAGGAAAAACCGTTTGGATAGCTCCTACCATGTACTGCTGTTCTAAGCACTTTATAAATATCTCGTTTGATCCTCACAACAACCTTGTTAAGTAGGTGCTGTTATCGCCCCCATTTTAAAGCTTGGGAAACTAAGGCAAGATGTTAAGTGACTTGAATAGAATCACACGTTTAGCAAATGCCTGAGGCCATATTCAGTCTGGTCTTTCTGGGTCCAGACCCACCTTTCTATTCTTAGCTGCCTTGTACCCTGCCAGACCCTGGCTATGAGAGCTTGTGGTTTATGCGTCACAGCAAACACGGTCCTCAAAAATTTGTGTTGATCGTTTGACACATAAAGGTGCTAATTCTCAACACGTCAATGACCATAGGCAGCTACAAGACATATCCACCCCTAGAGGGAAGTCTGGAAACTTTCTCTGCTTGTATAATGTCTACTTCTTCATCCCGATGCTCCATTTTTTTTCCTGTGTTTGGGAAGTTAATATTTGCAGTCTTAGAACATCAAAGCTCAAAGGAGCCTTAGTGATCTAGGAGCCCAACCTTCTGATATTACATGTATAAAGACTGGTTGGGGGAGGGCACATAACTTAAAGATGATCCCACAGCTAGGATGTGGCAGACACAAACTTTGAACTCAGGTCAAATGGCTCTAAACTCAGGGCTCTATCAAGAGAAAGAGATGCCACACTACCCTCTATCTTAATTGTATCTTAACTGAGTGAAGTTCCATAATATTTTCTCCTTTGTGTTATATGCCAATATGTCACACGTGTTCCACATGCAACTTGGAAGTGACTTGAATATTAAAGTCCTATCAGACTGAGCTAGATTGAGTAACATATTCCCAGATATTCAAGTGTCAGCATATAATAGAATAAATCATTGCATTCAATTATTAGGATAAGGCAAGTTAATTCTCTAGGTGGATGCTAAATACTAACTATGAATTAGAAATAAGCTTTTCTCAAATTTTCTCTCTAGTAAATCAAGTACAAATTAATAGGTGGCACAGTAGATAGAGTGGCAGGCCTGGAGTCAGGAAGACCTGAGTTCAAATTTGACCTCAAACACTTCCCAGCTATGCAGCCCTGGGCAAGTCACTCAGCCCTGTTTGCTTCTATTACCTCATCTGTAAAGTGAGATGGAAAAGGAAATGGAAAAGCACTTTGGTGTCTTTGCCAAGAAAGCCTCAAATAGCATCATGAAGAGCTAGATACTATGGAAACAACTGAGCAACAACAACTACTTTACCAAACGATTCAAAGATGTGACTTGTCTAAGGTCATAGAATCAGGTTTTGAACCCAGGTCCTCTGACACCCAGAGCTAGTGCTCTTTTCACTGGGCCAGGTTTCCTTCACCTATTACCACTAGTCTTAGAGAAGTAGCTAAGCTCCAAAGAGCTGAAATGACTTCCTCATGGTCATGCAACCAACCTAGCTACTCCTGACTTTGAGTCTAATACTGTAAATAGGATCTGTGAGTTAGGAATAAGCATTTCTCTACCTTCCTCTCCAAGAATCAAGTTCAAATTAAGCAAAATACTATCCCAACAAATGTCAAAGAATACGGAGCATGTCCTGCTGATACCTCTTAGTTAAACTTTTTTTTTTTAATGAGGGGAGAAGGCAAGGCAATTGGGGTTATCTGACTTGCCCAAGGTCACACAGCTAGTAGGGTATATCAAGTGTCTGAGGCTGGATTTGAACTCAGGTCCTTCTGACTATAGGGCCGGTACTCTATTCACTGCACCAGCTAGCTGTCCCTTAGCTAAACTTTGATACACACTTCCATAGTTATATTGTATGTCTATAGTGAGATTTGCACAAGTGTCCTTATAAGCATTCTCCTTACTTTGTTATTACATCTATACATTTAAGATCTAAAATTCCCCTCCATTTAATGTGAATATCACTTTATCCATCTATTTATCCATCTGTCTCCCTCTCTCTCTCTCTCTTTCTCTCTCTCTCTATCTGCATATCGTTCCCCCTATGCACAGTTACACTGTAAACACCTTAAGAATGAGGATAAGGATTGTCTTTACCTTCCTTTTTATCCCTAGCACTTAGCACAGGCCTGGTATACAGTAAGTAATTTATAAATGCTTGTTGACTGACACTCTCCAGCCCCCCTCCAAAGAAAAAAAAAACCTTCCCTGATTAGCGCTGATAAACTGGGAGATATCAGCAAAAGGT
The DNA here is from genome assembly GCA_028646515.1 of Pseudochirops corinnae. Classification (NCBI taxonomy): domain Eukaryota; kingdom Metazoa; phylum Chordata; class Mammalia; order Diprotodontia; family Pseudocheiridae; genus Pseudochirops; species Pseudochirops corinnae. The sequence goes on along the minus strand of CM053586.1, from coordinate 119,674,462 downwards.
AGGCTGCAGCTTGGTTCTTATAGCCCCTAGTCAATGATTTCTCCAGCAAAGCTCTCAAACTCTTGCTAGACACTTGTCTGATGTTGAGTTCTCCCTTACAGTCCTTTGGAGACGACTTTCAGCTCCTTCAGTAATTCTAAAAGTTTAGCAGTGGTGATTCAGTAACCTATAAAAATAAATTCTACTGACAGAGATTATTTACAGAGAAGAGAAAGAGATTTATATATGTGAACTGTGAAAAACATCTGAGAAGGTTGTCAAAAAAGCTGAAATAGGTCCCATTCCCACAAGCAAATCCAGGGTAGTATAAGCCATGAAAAAGCAGTCACAGCCAGCCTAGTCTGTGTCTTTCCCAGCAGTACAAGGAGGGGTGAATATATATCTTATAAAGCTCAACTTAACTACCACTTCTTATATTGGATCTTGACTCATACCCCTTTCTGTTGCTCATGCCTCCCACTCAAAATTTACCTTTTATTCTATAGCTGACATTTTTTGTATGTATGATTATATATACAAATATTATTTTTCATTATAATTGTAAGCTTCTTGAGGGCAGGGAATATTTCATTTTTTTCTTGTCTTTAAACCCCCAGCAGCTAGCATAATGTCACAAAGTATAAATTACTAAGTCTTTTTGATTAACTAATCTATAGACATATCTGAATTTTCCAGATAAAATTCTAAGTAAATATTGATACAAGGGACTCTCATAGATTGTATATATCTAAGAGAACCGTGGTATGTGGGGAAAAGAATGATCTTGGAATCAGGAAAAGACCTAATTCAAGTCTTGCATCTGAAAAAAGTAGCTGGGAAGCCACAAACAAGCCACTTAATATCTGTGTCAAAGAATTCTCTAAGACCAGCAGTTCTAAACCTATGGGTCGTGACCCCTTTGGGGGTCGAACGACCCTTTCACAGGGGTCACAGGGGTCGCCTAAGACCATCGGAAAACATATTTCCGATGGTCTTGGGAACTGAGACACCGCTCCTCTATAGGTCTCCAGGCGGGTCCACCCACACACAGATACGCCCACATCCAAGTATTAAAGGTCGGGCATCAGGAAGGTTCAGAACCACTGCTCTAAGACCAAAGCAATACCTATCATTTATGTGGTTCTTTAAGATCTGCAAAATGTTTTACAAATATTATTTCATATGTTTTTCAAGACTACTCACATATAACCTTTACAAAATTGTTTGCCTTCTCAATGAGGGAGGAAGGGGAAGGAGCTTGGGAGAGAATTTTGTAATAAAAAATGAAGGTTAGAAATTATTTTTATATGTAACTGGGAAAATAAAATACTAAAATTACCAAACAAAAACTATTTAATTTTATCTTCGCAACAACTCTGGGAAGTAGACACTATTGTCCCCATTTCATAGATGAGGAAACCAAGGCAGAGAGAGATTAAGTGACTTGCCCAGAGGCACACAGGTACAAGTATTAGAGGCCAGATTTGAATGTAGGTCTTTCTGACTCAAGGTCTAGTGCTTGATTCACTGGCCTATCTAGCTGCTTACTAGTGACGGGCAAGTTGCCTATCTGCATCAGTGGAAGGAATTTCTATACTAGATGCTCTCTCTACCTGTGGAATCAAAGGTCCAAACTAAAAACAACAACAAAAGTGAGACTAGGTCAGTGAAGCATAATTATTGCCATTATGGTATCAGCAAGTGTGGATCTGTTCAGCCTTGAGCTTACTGACTTGTAAGTCTGGTTAAATGCAGCTGTTTGTATGGCCTTTATGGATTCTTCTCCATGAAGTCACCCCATTGACTAGATTACATTGGAGATGGCCATTGTGAAAATGCTCTCTCTGTATGCCTTAACCCTTTAGGTAAATGAAATGTCCAGGAATGGGCTGTAAAATGTGATGCTCAAAATGTGGGTTGACATCGGGAATATTCTCCACAACAATTACAGTTATATGGCTACAACTAGATTGTTTAGCATGTGTGCAACTTGATTATCTCTAAACTATATCCTCTGGTTAGAGTCATTTGTGAGTGTCCAATTCCTCATAGCCAAGTCTATCTCTCTATCTATCATCTATCTATCTATCATCTCTCTCTCTATCTCTCTATCTATGTATCTATCTCTATCAATCTGTCTCTCTATCATCTATCTCTCTCTCTATCTATCCCTGTCATCTATCTATCATCTTTCTCTCTCTATGTATCTATCTCTATCAATCTGTCTCTCTATCTATCATCTCTCTCTCTATGTATCTATCTCTATCTATCATCTATCTATCATCTATCTCTCTCTCTCTCTCTATGTATCTATCTCTATCATCCATCTCTCTCTGTCTATCTATCTATCTGTCTATCATCTATCCATCTTCATTTTTTATTTTATCCATTTCATTTTACAAATGGCCAAGGGAGGTGAATCATTACCCAAGTGGACAGACACATAAGCTACTTGCCCGAATGGTCCTTCGACGCCACAGCCACCTTTCTTCCCCCCTCTCCCCCACTATACCTGTTATCCTGCACTCATACTTTTTTATAGTGCCCTCCAAAGTTCAAAAGAAAGAATAAAACTGAATGTTCATCTTTTCACTCTAGGAGTTCTTCCTAATTAAATTTTAAAAAGTTAGCAACTTAGAATTTTTTTTTTTGGAGGGGGAGATATTATGCAATGCTTTTAATGACCTTTAGCCATTCCCTGTTCATTGTTCTTTTATTTTGTGCTCATATAAAAGGCACAATTGATACTATGAGTTCCAAGGGTGAAATAACTATCTTGATAGGCGATAATCAACAATGTTATGAAAGTAGTCAGTGATAGCCAGAAAAGACGGTTTTGTCACAATGGTACTAAGTGGCACGAGAAGAGAGGGAAAATTGTTAAGGACTGTGATTCCTGGGTTGGGAAAGCATAGATAGTAAAGACCACATCACTAGTCTATTTGGCATGACTTCCCTGAAATGCTGGATTCCCCCTGCTGTAAAACAACATAACTCAATCTGTCTAATCCTAATGCCTTCCTTTCTATTGATCATTCTTTGTTTATCCTGTATATAGCTTTTAGTTGTTTGTGTGTTGTCTCTCTCATTAGATAGTGATCTCCTCGAAGGCAGAGACTCTTATATCTCCCTTTATAACCCCAGGGCTTAAGCACAGTGACTCCCACATAGCAGTCATTTCATAAATATTTATCGATTGTTGCATGGTTGTGTGTGTGGTTGTGATCTGTCTTTTGTTCTCAAAGAGGACCATGACATCAAGGAGATGAAGGCATGACTTGCCATTGAATTTGATTTGACTAAGTGAGGGCTATGCAAAGTCACCAGCTTCACTTTCTCCTCTGGAACCATTTTGTGCAGACTGATGGGGAAAATATTATAGGCAAAGAAGAAATTGTGGTTAGGTGAGTTGAATTACAGCATCACAAAATATTAGAGTTGGAAGGTACCTTAAAGGTGACCTAATCTAACTAGTACCTGAGTCAGAAGGTATTTTCTTTATAACAAAGTATAAATATGGTACAGTGGAAAGACAGCTGGTTCTAGAGTCTAAGGATTCAAAAAGGCTTATTTCCTAAGTGACCATTGATTTAACTTTCCCATGTCTCAATTTCCCCAATTGTAAAATAAAGGGGACTGGAATGAATTCTTAGGTGTCTACCAGATGCAGGTGCTATGATTGCTCTACAGTAGTATATTTAGGTCCCGCTTAAGGATGTCCAGGAAAAGGAAATCTATCACCTCTGGAGGTGAGCCACTAATCATTGTAAAGAACTATTTGTTGGGAAGTTTATAATTAGAACTGAGTTGAATTAAAGCAGTGCATCTATAGACTAGTGTGTCTGTTGAATATAAGCTCCTTGAAGGCAAGGTCTGTTTCATTTTTTATCTTTGTATCTACAGTGCCTAGCACAGTACCTTTCACATACTTGGAGCATGATAAATGCTTCTTGAATTGAATAAGTAGTTACAGCTACAAAACTGGAGACACGCTGGCATGGCAGAGAGAACACTGTATTTAGGAAATCTGACTTCTAGCTCCCTCTCTGCTATCAGCTAACTATGCAAGTTTTGGCAAGTACCTCCCTGAGTCTCACCTTCCCCATTAGCAAAATGAAGATGATACATTTTAGCTTGAAATGAGAAACCAGCCATGAAACAACATCGCAATGGATAATGGGTTCTACAACACCAAAGAGACTTTTGAGAAACTCTGAGAGTTTGCTACATTGCCTGAATTTGCAAGACAAATATGGGAAAACCCTGACAGAAATGGCCCAAGACACAGTTTTACCACATAAAAGAGATCTCAGGGCATAGACGGCACATTGGCCCATGCAAGCAATCTCATCCATTCACAGATGAACTACTGCTCATAAGGAGAATATTACTGAAAGGAGATACCATCATTATGCTTGAGTCTATGAACTAGATGAAATCCTAGATAGGCATCATTTGGAACATCAAAGAATTGGAGAAAAGACTGAAAGACTGGCTTTTGAAGCTATTTATTGGCAATTCATGAGTAAAGACTGAGCAGATGATTTAAAAAATTGCAGTACATGACTTGCTACCACCTTCCCAGGACATTAGCAGTTTAAAAAGGATGTCACTATAACTCATATTTAAGTTTCGCCACAGCATTACTATCACTACTATTATGATGACCCATTTGCATGTATGTACAATGCCTCTTCTCTGTAGGGGCCAAAGGTATTTACAAGTTACAAGATGTCATGGCTAATTTTCTGTGAATTTCCAGGCTGTCAGGCAAAGCATCCAAAAAGTTCTGGGGTGAAGATGTTGATTCTCATCTCAATTAAGAAGATGAAAATGAAAATCAAAACTCAGGATTTGGGCTGATACAGGGAAGCAGCTATTGGGAATGATTCACGACATTCTAGTCAAATATTGGCATTAGTACAAAGAACAAACTAATCACTTACATTAGTTTGTGCAAAAGTTAAGGGAAACTGCAACCAAGAAAACTGAATTGACCTGTTAAGTCCCTAGATGGGTCAAGGTGACCTGATCCAATTTGACAAAGCAGAAAGTTCAAGATATAACAATGATTGACCAGTTAGGGTGAGCAAGGCAGAGTTCAATGAGTTTAATCTAACTCAAAATAATATTGGAAATGACTGAGGAATGACTGAGGACAAAATCATTAAATAATAGATCAGTCTAGAGCTGGAATGAACCTTATAGGTCATCTCATATATTTCATAATTTTACAGGTGAGGAAGTTGAGGACCAGAAAGGTAAAAGGATATCCCAATATTACACAGGTAATAAATAGCAAAGGTGAAATTTAAATCTAGGTCTTATGCCTCCGAAATAGTTCATGCCTTTCCACTGTCCCTTGCTGACTCTTTTATACCAAGGCTTAAGATTGTTGTGGCTATAGGGACAGCAGCCATAGGGAGAAAGGAGAAAAGGAAAAGGAGATGCTTGTGTGCTCTAATGTAAAATGCATACTGTGCCATCATATGATACTTCACACAAATCAGTACCTATTGTTTTTTTAAACTCTAGGTATGTGTATTATATGATAGATCAAAGATTACTATAATAACCCCAGGATGAAAGGCAACAAGCAGGAACTTCAATAAATGTTTGACTTATTGTACAGCACTATTGGAAAGCAGACATTCTCCTAATGGGACATAAATTTTCATATAACTTTCTTACATTATTTTAGAGTGGCCAAACATCAGAAGTATGTGCATGTAGCTAGAAGTGCTGCTGACAAAAAGCATTGACAAGGCAATCCAATGGAAGGACATAAGGGCTTGTGGGGGGTGGGGGGAGATGGTGGCAAGGAGGATGGCTACCATGAGACCAAAAGTCCCTCCAGATAACAAACACCATTATGTAGAGAAATAAAATTAAAAGGAATAGAATATACAAGATATTGTCATTTGATCCAGTTATCCATAGATTGACTATCCTTACCTAAAAATAATATTTTAGTAACATTAAATAAGAAAAAATATAGCACAAATTTCATTCTGCACAGCATAGCAATTCCTTTAGATTTTTATGAAACATTTTGCAGAGGGTGGGAGGATGTGTCTCCTCCTCCCTTTTTATAAATAGAGGTCATTCACAATGACTTTAAATCTCTGTACAAATCTGGCTCCATATCTTTGAAAAGGGACAAATAAAAGTATTGTAGTACAACAGTAATTCCCAGTTGAGATTCCATGGCACAAATCTGCTACGGGCTTAGCTATCAACTTCATTATTTCCTTCTCTAGCATTCAACTCCTCAGGAGCATGACTAAAGAAGAGAGATGAGAGGGGCGGCTAGGTGGCACAGTGAAGAAAGCGCTGGCCCTGGAGTCAGGAGGACCTGAGTTCAAATGTGACCTCAGACATTTAACACTAGCTGTGTGACCTTGAGCAAGCCATTTAAATCCAATTACCTTGACTTCCCCCCCCTCCAAAGCAAAAAAAAAAAAAAAAGACAGATGAGAAGAGTGAATTTAACTAATTAGCAAGGTGAAACTAGGAGAAATTAAAGAAAGTTTCAAGGAATTAGTTTTCAGCTCAATATAAGGAAAACTATGCTAAAAATGGAAACTTTTTTTTTAATAGAATGGACTTCCTTACAAGATAATTCATTTCTTCATTGTAGAGGTCTTTAAGAAGCAGCTAAATGACTATTTTCCTGGAAATTTAAAGAAAAGTTTCCTATTCAAATGCTGGTTCATCTAGAATGGGGATTCTTAAGCTTTAATTTTGTGACATGGACCTCTTTGACAACCTTGTGAAGTCTGTGGTTCCCTTCTCAGAATAACATCATTAAATATATAAAATATATAGGATTCTAAAGAAAAGCACTCATACTGAAATATAGTTATTAAAATATTTTAAAAGAAAGGTTCATGGACCCCAAATAAGACCCTCAGAAGATCTCAGAAGTACCCTCTATCAATGTCTCTGGCACTTCATGGGATTTCTTTGAGCTATGTGAGTGTAACAGCAAGCATACCTTAGCATACCCAGGATGACTGCTAGCACAGGTTCTTTGATCTACTTTTCTAAAGGAAAGCAACTTTAAAAAAAAACTTGCTTTAATCAAACATATGTATCATTCACTTAGTTCAGGGGAAAAAGTCAGCACCCTGACCTTCGGAAAATATAAACAGAAATTACAAGCAGACCAAAAAATACTGACAGAGAAAATAACACAATTCAATAGACCAATAGACAGGACTTCTAGCTGTCTGACATTACATACATACATAATTATTTACCAGAGAGAGAAGCACCAACATCTGGGTTTTCAAAGCCAGTGGCTTTGAGGCCACAGGGGGCCTCAGTGGCTACCCAGAGCCTCATCTGGCCAAATCACACAGCTCTTCCCATAAGTGAGCCCCCAAAGCATGACTTCACCTCAGAGTATATGTAGTCTTCTTCAGGGTCAGAGGGCATTACCACCTTTGTGACACACTATCTAATTACAAAGTAGCAAAAAGTTTGGGCCTTCCTGAAAAGCAAGCTTCTCTTGTTGGGCTCCAAGTGATGTCCATTAAGGGGCAGGGAAGATCTTCAAATTGGGTGAGCCAATAGAGCCAATGAACAGAGATTCTGGGAATGGGACTGGGAGACAGGGCTTCTAGTTTCCAGTGACACCCTGTGTCATATCACCAAGGTGCAGGGTACTTCCACAACCAAGAGAGCAAAGCAATCTGTCTATAAAGAAAGAAGGAAGCAATTGTTGCCAATAATCCTGGCAAGAACACTAGACTTTCTCCTTCTCTGAGGCTGCTCATAGCATAATGAAGAATTTACTATATTTGTAGAAGGTCAAGAGCAAGAAAACCAAATGAATCCACTCTATGACAGAGCAGAAAAGATGAGGGAAGTATTCCTCCTATATCTGTGCCTACATTGTGAATCCCTGGGGAAAGGGTCTTCCATGAATTGAACTACAAACTACTAGAACTCTTTAAGTACAACATATATCAAAGAATTTGGGCAATGATGATAGCATGAGGGGAGGTAATTAATAGTTATATTTTTTATGTCACCATCTAAGCCTTCTCCTATTCTCTGATATACATCTGTGGCAAGAGGATAAACAGACTGGTCAGTAGATATCTCCAACTTCTAGAAAAGTCAAGCTCCTGTGGAGACAGAGCAGGAGCCAGCCTGAATGTGCTCTGGATCGCTCTACATGAACTGCTGATCTTTTTCATTACAGTGAGCTGACGGACAAAAGAAGGAGAAATTGAGAAAAGTATCTTGCCTATTGTTATGACATTAGGGTCATAGATAAAACTAAGTATAATGGTTATTTTAAAAAATGATCAAGGGTGGCTAGGTGGCACAGTGAATAGAGCACAGGACCAGGAGTCAGGAGTACTGGAGTTCAAATCCTCACTCAGACACTTAACATTTACTACCTGTGTGACCTTAGGCAAGTCATTTAACCCTAATTGCCTTGTCTTTCCCCCTCCAGAAAAGCAAAAAAAAAAAAAGATTATACCCAATCTAGGCTGCATAGAACACATAAGTTTGCAACATCTCTGTAGAACATAAACCAATACAATGCCAGTTTCTATGGGTAAGAGCGTAGAGAGTTGCTTTGACCAGAGAATTGAGGGCTCAGAGTCTTTTTCCTGGAGATTTTGGAAACTCATTTGTCTTTGATCATTCATAACCCACACACTAAAACGACCTTGTGAAGTCTTTGAGAAATTTTTTGAGAACATGAAGAACTGTTTCTCAATTGATAAGATTCCTAAGATATGGAATATGGTACAATAGAAAGAGATCTTGGAACTTTAAGTCCTAGCAACATGAGTTACATATTAGCTTTGTGAGCTTAGACAATTCACTTAACCTCCCTAGGACTCAGTTTTATGCTCTGTAAAGAGACCACCAGTGAGGACCCTTCAGTCTCTGAATCTATGACCTTTTTGATGAAAGTAAGAGATAGTCTACTTATGAGATTTTATTTAATATTAGTGTCAGTGGCATTCCCTATGTTATAAAAGCAAGAAAGTATCTATATTCTACAAAATTCGTTTTTCACCAAAAAAAGGGGGAAAAAAGGTATACTTTGAAAATCTGGCCATAAAGCAATTTAGGATTAAAATGTAATACCAAATCTCTTCTCTGGTGGACATATGTTACTATTTTGGCCAGGATAACTATTGGCAAAAGAGAAATTTCTGTCTTGGAGAAGTCTGTAGGAAAAAAAAGTTGAATGACAAAAACTTTTCACATGCAAATATTACAGCTGCAGAGTAAATTCTGGTGCTTTTCCACAGCTTGGGGGGAAAAAAACAAACTTATTTTAAGATTTACTGTAGATTACATGAGAACCTTCTTATTCTTCATGTTCCGTGCCTCCAGAAGTCACGGCTTCCTAAAATACATAACCATGTTACTATTTTAATAGCTGATTTAGAAACAAATGGCTCTCTTCCATGCTAACCTGAATAATGAGAACCCCATACATTCTAGCCATATTCTGTCCCATCAGAGGCAATGGGCTTGGCACTGGAAACCTGTAAAGTGCCCACACAAATACAGCATTCACTCTTTGGTCTCTTGAGTAACCTCCCTTAGAATCATCAAGAGAACTTATTGGTGTATATTCTAACAACTAACAAGGAAAGAAGAGGTGACGATGAAACATCTATGTTGGGGACACGTCAGTTTCTCATTCCCTTGAATATTTTTCTCTTCCCTTAGTCCCCTGGTGTTAGCCTTTGCAGCCTACTCTACCCATTCATCCTTACCTTCTCTATTCATTGTAATACTTTGGGGGTTGGGGAAAGTAAGAAGGTAAGCTAAAGAATTGGGGGATTTTCCCCCCTCATTGCCATAATAGCAGATGATGAGTTTACATAAAAATATTTGCATCTTTGGTATAATCATCCTTTAATCCTATTATTCCTTTTGGAATTGCATGGGGGGGGGGGGTGTCTGTGAGTGTGTGGTCCCGAAATTGTCTGAAGTTCAAGGATACTTTTATTGATGTTGGTTGCGCTCCCCTATCTGGTTTGGGTTCTTTTATAGCTTCTGGCCTCTGATAAAAACTTTCAGAGAATCAAACTGGGCATGCAGAGGGGAGACTATTTAATGACTAGAAAATCTGCAGAACTGCTCTCGGGGCACTGGAGGGTTTTTTGACTATGTGTAGATTTATTAGAGGATCCGAAATTGGGCCCTAATAGCCTCCCCTGGGTATAACTTTAATGCAGAACTTTAGCCCATCCCAGCTTCTCCTCAGAGCCTCTACACAATTCTGATTTTCACTTGACTGGCTTTTGCATTCTTAAGGCTCATTATTATTGTCTTAAACGTTCCGTTTTTGTGGGTAAAAACCCATTCACCTTTAGTATAATAATAAAATTTTTAAAAAATATTCTGGTTGTGGGATGGCCACATGGTTCAAAGGATAAGTCCCAGGCATTTCACCTCAAGGCCATCAGTTAGAAGGCACCGTGGATCCTTTTAATGGCGTTCAGTCAGCTATGTGAAAGGAGTTACTGATTTCAGTACAGAGCTAAGCAAAAGAAAAAAAAATTCCCCACTCGCAAATATACCCTCACAATTAACACAAATTGACATCCTTTCTTGTCGATTCAGGAAGGAGGCAATGCATTAAATGAGCATTTATCCTCCACTGCCTGAGGTGGGCCTTTGGAGGCAGGATTGAGGGGAAAGCACTTGGAAGGGCCTGTGTAGGAGAATTGTCACTCCTGCTACCCATGATTTTGTGATGAAAAGATCCTGACAGTCTCTGGAGCCAGCAGTACAAAATCTTTCCAAGACATGGACTGCTCTCTTAAAAGGTTTTTAAGAATTTTTTTTAACAAGAAAAGCAATTTATAATTGTTCTGAATTTTAACTTTTCTAGTGGGTCACACATCTCCATTTAGCCTCGTTGTTTCATGATTCCTAAAGGATATGATTATCATTCTTTGTTCTTAAACAAATAAATTGTGTTCTTTATCCTCAGCAGAGCTGATAATATGATAGGTGCAGCTCTAAGGAATAATTATACTAAATGGCCAGGCATACCTCAAAAGACAGCCTCCATCTATTATGCAGAATTCCCTACAGAAATATTAGAAATCTTATATGCATTGATTGCTAGTTAGCATTAGAAAGACGATTTTTTGTAAGTTGACTTTACCAAAGCAGCAACTGTTTGCATTAGCAAGTAAGCAACCCCAGCCAGCTGATAAGAAGGCAGGGGTATAATGCAATTAATACAGTTATGTCTGTTAATTAGTGTTTGCCAACTGTCAAAAGAAGATACCTTTTAGGAGATGAACTTATTTTAATGATTAAAAAGTAGAGCCCATCTTGTAAAATGGAGATGGACCCACTTTTGATCTAATTAAAGTGACAGAGTACGGCTTGCTCAAAACTTGTGCCACTCTGACATGAATTACCATATTCATAAGTGAGATAGATGGATATTTTGCAATTAACATGGGACGAGGAGAATAAAGCCTAATTAGTAAACATGCTTTCTTTATTAACTTGCAGGTCAAGCTTTGTTTTATTACAAACCAATAGTAATACAGCAGTGTATTTTTTTTTTCCCAAAGAGAAATCAATGGCTCTGAAATTCAACAACAGGATTCTAGCCTAGAAATGCTACTGGCTTCTTCATTTCCTGACACCTGTTAGTTCATGACTAGGAGTGTACCCAAAAAGGGCTGTTTTTTTACAATCAACTGGAGAATTTCTGCCTGGAGCATGTTTGTAGTTTTCCTGAAAGGGTCCAATTTTACACTTATAACCCTAAAGGCATTTTTACACTGACTGTCGTCACCAAAGGATCTCTTTATTCTCCTTTGAGTCTGCTTCTTTGTATTCTGAACCATAGCAGCTCTCATAGGATGCAACATTTCAGGCAGGAGCAAGTAAAGGGCCTACTGAGGAGAGTTCTCTGTCAGATATCCAGATGAGGTAGAAGCAGGCAGTAGGATTCTGCCCACCTGGGACACAGGACTTTGCTCCCAAAGAATGCTCTCATGAGGAAACTCCAACTTGTGAGATTTCAAGTCTAAAACACTCTCATACCTTCCCCATCCCCACACAAACTCATACATTCTCACATATCTCAAGGCCTCTAATGGAAATAAGAAATCCTTCACTGAATTTTGAGTCATAAAGTTAGAGCTAAAAGGAATCTCAGAGGCCATTAGATCACCCCCTGGCCCCTAATTTTACAAATGTGGGAATTGAAACCCAGGGACCTTCAGTGAGTGGTCTAAAGTCACTCTGATAGTAAGCATCAGAGCCAGGTTTTGAATTCAGTTCCTCTGACTCCAGAGCAAGTGTTCTTTCCCCTCCACCAAACTGAAGGCACCAGTAAAAATGATGATGATGATGATGATGACACACTTATGTGAGATGTTAAGGACTGCAAAGTTTTTACATGTATTTTTCTATTTAAGCCTCCCAACAACCCTGTGGGGTAAGCATTGCAGCTGTTATTAACTCCATTTTATAGATGAGGAGACTGAGACCCAGAGAGCTTAAGTTATTGACCCATGACAACACAGTTAGTCACTGTTAGAGATAGTATAGGAGCGTAGGCTTTCTTAACTCTTAAGTCTAGAACTTCTTCCACTATGCCTGCTTAATCTTAGACGTTCTTTCTATTTCACCTTAGCTCAGGAATAGGGGAGATGTTGCTCATGCCCATGCCACACCTGGCCTAGGATCTTGGACAGATTCCAGACCAGAAGCAAAAGATAAAATCTCCTTTATTACATAGGCTCAGGGGCCTATTTTAGACTAAGACTCCAAGGACCAACCCCAGAGTGAACTCAGCCTTTGGCAAACTGTCCTTCCAAGCGTGTTAGGAACCAGGGAAAACTCAGGGTAGCAAAGGTGAGAGGGAAAGATGCTACTCAACACTTACTTAAATAAATTCCCTATACTGGTTAGTGATCTTTTCAGCCACATTCACACATAGTGAGCATCCTAGCACTCAAGCAAAAACAAGCTCAGAATTTTTCAAATGAAGGCCTGTTGTTGCTTTGTCTCTTTATTCTAGTATACTGATGAACCCATAACTCTGGTCCATCGATGCATCTTATACATACTGTGGATAGATAATGAACAGGGCCAAGAAATCAACAGAGGGAGAGCAGGCTGAATCGTCTTTGAGAAACTTCCCAGTGTTTTTAATGACATGCCACCCCAGCTCTGCCCTGAAACAAAGGCATATCTTTTTTGACATCAATATTCCTCTGGTAATACTGTATGGCTGGAAGTCATAGAATGCCCCAGTCCTTGAAAAATTAAATCTGTAGATCACCCAAGTAGGTTTGAAGAGGTAGATGGCAGGTAAGAGAAGACTTGAACAGATTGTCAATTAAGAATTATGGGGGAGAAGTGGTATAAGGCATCAGAGATGTTGTTTTTATTGTTGCTGTTTGTCCTTCGTTCTCAAAGAGGACTAAAACATCAGGGAGCTGATTCCATGACATGCAAGTGAACTGGATTTAAGTGAGAGAGGGCTATGCAAAGTCACCAGCCTCATTTTCTTCTCTGGAGCCATCTGGCTCCAGTGGCAAGATAGATCATCAGAGAGATAGATATATCGTAGAAAGAGGAGCTGGTCACGCAACAAAGAGGAGGCTCAATTAGTATCCACACAATGTCAAGACCTATAGGAAGGTTACCAGTATGTTGAATGGTTTCCTGTATGTAGAGGATTTGTGGCAGAACATAAAGGGTGAACCAAGGGCAAGAAGATGTGAGTGGGTTTCAGTCTGTACTGTTGAATAAAGTACCCATATCAATGGGATCACAGATATATCAGTACATCAAGGTGTTCTAGAGTACAATTTGGTGAATTGACATTCCCAGAACACCAGGAAGTGAAACCATTAGGAGAAAACTTTTAAGCACCACAAGCATGACCAGCACCAACAATTTCATTTTCCTACTAAGAAAAGGAAAGTCTATTTTCTTCCAAAGATCATTGCTGTTTCCGAAGATACCCTTTTGAAAAGATTTCAGGACAGTTATCTGTCTAATGGCATGCCAAGTTGCTGACCTCTGAACAGATGTGAAATATTAATCGATTCATATTCAGATGTGTGGCTTCTATGGCCTCATCTTCTTCCTTTATATTACAAATTCAACATGAAAGTTTATCTTGAGGTAGTTAACCTTTTTAAGGGATAAAGGTGAAAGATAGAGTGAGTGACCCTGCTTTCCTGACACTAATCGCTTTTGCCTAATATGCCTAGAAACCTGCACTGGGAACAGGCACTGTGTAGAAATCAGATGGATAAAATCCATATGCAAAATGGGAAGAAAGCATCAGCTTTCTTCTTCTCTTACCTTTATTTATTTGAACAAATGTCAGGAGAAAGAGAGTACTAGACTTAATCACCTTCCATCAATGTCACCTACATTACTCGTTAATGGGAGTTTATACTGCATGATATTATTTCCTTTGTGTGAGCCATTTTCTGACACATTACATTTAGTTAAATGATTTATCCTGGTATATTTTACATGGGGACAAATATGAGGAATGTTTTGCAGCTTGTACTTGGGAGGATAAAGAATCAAGTCTAAAACACAAAGTCAATTGGCCCTGTTTCCTCAACCACTCAGGTACTGATGTCAGTGGGAATTACACATTTGCAGGCACACAGAGAGGAGTAGTCTCAATCACAATAGTGATAGTCCCTTGCTTACTAGGAATCCAAAGTGTTCTGCTCCCCCCTCTTTCAGGCCCTCATTTCATTAATTATTACATCATTCTTTAAGAAACAATAATAATAATAATAACCAACATTTATGTAGTATTTTTTAAAAAATGGTGTAGTAGAAAGAGTGATTAACTCTAGAATCAGAGTAGCTGGATCCAAATTTCCCATCTGGGAATTTCTGTAAAACCTTGAACGAGTCATTTAAACTTCATAGGACTTAGTTTCTTCATCTGTCAGTTAAAAGGTTTGAAATATAGAGACTCTCTTTCCCTGTTTCTGTCTGTCTGTCTCTCTGTCTCTGTCTCTGTCTGTCTGTCTGTCTGTCTCTCTCTCTTTCTCTCACACTCTCATCCTTTCCAGCTCTCTATAGCTATGATCTGATGGGCCTTCTCTCATTTAAGACTCACAGATCCTAACAGATACAATTATCCCCATTTTACAGATGAGAAAATTGAGGTTGAGATATTAAGGGACTCTACTGTGATCACACAGCCAATAAGTATCAGAAGTAGGACATAAACTCAGGTGTTCCTGACACCAAGCCCAACACTCCATCCACCATGACATATTGCTTCAGGTTGTTGGCATAAAGAGATTTAGTAGTGAATATTCTGCATACAGTCCCTAAGTTAGCTATAGTATTTACAAGTGGGAGGTCCAGTACAAGTCTTCTACTTGCTAGAAAATCTTCACCATCAGGGAATATTATTTACTCCTGGTGGGAGGGATTCTGAGAACAAGAGTGATAGATTTGGGCAGAATTTTCAGATGTTACTATGTTTTCTCCCTTAGCATAGATTTCAACAAGGATGAATTGCGATGCTAAGAAGGTTATTGCCCCCCAAGAGATGCTCAAAGTTTAGGTCTTCTGCCCTACAAAGAACAGATTGAGAAAGAGCACTTTAGATTCAAGGGTCAAATGGTTGTTGAGGTTTTGAATTTCTATTTTGCAAACCTTTTTTTTTTTTTTTAAACCAGAGTCTCTCATTTACACAAGCTCAGTGGCTTTTGTTTGTTTTCTTTTCTTTTGCTTGTTTTTTCATTAAGAAGAGAAGCAGTCATGTGAATAAATGACAAGCCATGACAAGTACATAGAACAACTACCTGCCACCTTAACATTTGTGTCTGTGGGGAGATGGGCAGACATCCCAGGGATCCTAAGGAAAGAAGCCTGGCCAATTCCTGCTCTTTCCCTTTAGCTACATTTTTATTCTTGATTGTTCCTTATGACGTTTCAGTCCATTTCCTCTTCTGGCACACAGACAGCTGGAACCAGCCTAGATGAGGAAAGCCCTAACATTGACATAACCTCAACCAGACTAAAATACCTTTAGCAAGCTGTGTGTGTATGTGTGTGTGTGTGTGTGTGTGTGTGTGTGTGTGTGTTTTAAACAGAAGCTTAACTTTATTTAAAAGAAAAAAAGTACTATGGTCAATTTTCCTGCTATTTCCATAATTTTCCATTTGTACACCAGGAAAGGTATGAATTTCACCTCTCCTTCCATTTAAACATGGATTTTGAATCTTCAAGATACATAGAAGTAGACCCCCAAAGATGACCCAGTTTAGAGGTCATTAACTTGGGATTCACAGACCTCCTCTTCCCCCTACCATGGGTCTGGTAATTAGAGTTCAGGGAGGGGGGGTGCAGTCTATGAACTTGGATAGAAAAAACAAAAACTACAACTTCATTTTCACAATCTCTAACTGAAAAAATAGCACTTCCTCCAATTACAGGCAACAAAACATTATTCTAAGAAGGGATCAATAGTCTTCAGCAGATTGCCAATGGGATGCATGACAAAAAAGTTAAGAATCCTCAATTTAATTCAATTCCCTTTGATACATAATAATTTTATAAATTAGAGTTCTAGTCCTTTGGCTATATCATATGTATCCCTCCCCATGGAGTCAAAGCACACACTCCCATCTCTGTGGAAGGTGCTTCATCCCAACATTTTAGAGGGTTCCCTTAATCACTGTTGTGTTTGTTCA
The DNA here is from genome assembly GCA_028646515.1 of Pseudochirops corinnae. Classification (NCBI taxonomy): domain Eukaryota; kingdom Metazoa; phylum Chordata; class Mammalia; order Diprotodontia; family Pseudocheiridae; genus Pseudochirops; species Pseudochirops corinnae. The sequence continues at coordinate 119,657,771 of CM053586.1, read as the reverse complement.
GTCAGTTGTTAATCATATTTTATTCTTCATGATCCCATTTATGGTTTTCTTGGCAAAGATACTGGAGTAGTTTGCCATTTCCTTCTCCTGCTCACTTTGCAGATGAGGAAACTGAGGCAAAAAAGATTAAGTGACTTGTCCAGGTCACACAGCTAGGAAGCGTCTGAGACTGGATTTGAACTCAAGAAGATGTCTTTCTGACTCCAGGCCCAGAGCTCCGTCTCCCTGTGCCACCAAGCTACCCTAATCACCTCTGGTATTGATACATAAAAAAGTACAGAGAAAAGGCAACGTTGACTTTAGAATAAGAGGATATGATCTCAAATCCTGACTGTCACTAACTATTTGAGTGACCTTGGACAAGTCACTTGACCTCTATGGGTTTCAGTTTCCTAGGATACAAAATGAGAGGGTGGGGCTAGATGACTTTTAAGGCCCAAGACCACAAAAGCAGTGACAGAACTGGGAATATGGGGAGATTCTGCCAACTACTAGCTGAATGGCCATTTCAGGGCTTATGATTATTGTCTGCTGAATTGCTTCCATCCCCTTATCCAGGATGGCATGGGGACATTCCCTAGTAGTATAGCTGTCATATCTTACCCATCACTTCTCCAATGGCTCTGAGGAGACAATCTGGACCCCAAGGGCTCCCAACAGAACAAATAAGAAAACAGTATAGCGATAGGACCAGTGTCTGTGAACGCAAAGGACCTTAGGCGGAATGTCTGCTCTGCTGCTTGCTCCCTGTATTGACCTGGGATGAGTCACTTCTAAGTTTTTATTCCACTGTATAAAATGAGGAATTTGGGTTAAGAGGTGATACTTTCCTGCTCTAAAGTCTATGAATATTAGAAATACAAATCTAGATGATGGACTTTTATTTTCCATATAACTTTCCTTATAGAATCATAGGTAGATTTTAAGTGAAACATTCAAGGTTTTTTAAACCAAAATTTAAGATAGCTATCCAGAATTCCAGGGCTAACTCCACATCCTCAGTGAAACCTCCCAGTATAATGTTACACTTAGTGTCCTACGAATGCCTGCTTCAGCTGCTCTGGTAATGTTTCTTCCTGATGACAGGTAATGGCTTTAGGGTAGAACTACCACTTGACTAGCAGGGGGTCAGCTGTACTTTCAAGTGAAACGTTGGTTTTTTTGTACAGATTCCTGACCCATGCCTACCCAGGGACAGCCTGTCCAAGTTAGTTGCCTTCCTCCCTGGACATCGGGTACCTCCTCCTTCATTACAGGTCATGCTTCCCCAAAAGGTCCCTCTCCACACTCCAAGTATCTCAACCACATTCTGTGCCCTACGCCTGCAATTCAAGTTTCCCCTGGAAAGAGCTTTGTGCCTGGCTCCTGGAGAAAGTTCAAAGAGCATTAAAAGGATGAAAAGGTGAGGGGAAGAGAGAACACTGTGGCCACCAGCATTTATGCACGCATGCAAAGTGCTTCTCTCCCATTTTGTGAGCCAGCATCCCTGAGGAAGCCAAGCTGCCTGCATAACCTGCTACCCACTGAAACCAGGTAACAGAGAGTTAAAACACTCGCTCATTGGTTTTTCCCAGATCCTTTTTTAATTTGCTCTCTTTTTTTGGACAGCTCTGTGAAGGCAGTCTGGTTCGCTGCCTTACCATACTAATGAGACTCATCCATCTGCCTCTGTCATTGCTAGCCTCTCCTTTCTGCTGGAAGTCAGAGATGAACGCTCAGGACAGGTCCTTTCTAGGCTGCAGTACTTAATCATTTCTAAACACGCTAGATGGCCTTAGGCAGTGAAGGCAACAAGCATTTAACCCAGGCTTGGCAGCTCCAGCTTCCTCACATTCTGCCTGTAAGCCTTGATAATGAAAAGTTGCTGGGCTGCTTTTACTCTCCACTTAACCAGATGCTCTTTGCTTCTTGGGGCGAAAGGTTAAATAGATATAAGAACCCATGCTAGTTTTGAAGCCTTTTATTAGGAGTCCTTAGAGTGGTGGAGCAGAGCACATGACTCTGCCCGATTCCTGTCTGGGTCTCTTGGGATCTAAAATTCAGGCTGGGGTCCTCAGTTAACTGCAGGAATGCAACTTTTCCACCTAAAACATTTTTTCATATTTGTTTATTGTTATCATTGTTATTTTTTGGCTAAGGCAAAAATCGACACAACTGAGTTTCCTTTTTTCAATCACAGTTCTATATTTGATTATAAAAATTGACTATGAGGATATTATCAGATATATTTATATAAATATATATCCTTTATACACATAACACATAGAAACTGAGATATATGTATGTATGCATGCATGCCTTTGCATATACATATAATATACATATAGATAATACATGCATATACACACATGACATACACATAAATGTACACATACATATGTGCATATATGTACACATGTGTATATGTGTGCATATCTATAGGCATATATACAATATGTCATATATACATATATGTATATATGTATGATAGTAGATACATATATGGAGATAATTATATATGTGTATATCTATATGTGTATTATATACGATGTATATGTACATGTATACATATACATACACACACACACAAACCAGCGGCAACCCCTTATATTAACAACATAGATAAAGCATTTTTTCCAGAGTGGCTAGGGCTTCTGATTTATTTTTCCACTCCATCTACTGCTCCATATGTCTCTGGAATCTGCCTTTTTCCCAGAGCTCATGTTAGTATAAAGCAATTGTCTGGGATGTGTAAGAATTAAGTATCCCATCATTCAGGCTAGACATGCAATTAGAAGAGTTGCACTAATTTCCACTGCTGAGACCCTGTCACTTTAATTTATCCTTACTTTCCTGCATTTAGGTCTTCTCTGGTCTGAGGCCAAGGGTTTTATATAGTTTCAGGCAGTGGGGCTGGGATGCTGCAGCTAGCTTATGTGTATGGTTTGGAAATAGGAGAGAGAAGGTTACTGAGAATTGGCTCGATGGAACAAAAGCCTTTGTAAGAAGGAAACACACACGCTGTATAAATCTAACCGCAACCACATAAAGTATGCTGGAGCAGAGGTTTAAGACCAAAACCCATCTCTGAGTTATGACTTCGGTTTACGTACATTTGTGTGGTTTCCCTCTCTGATTTTATGTAATTTATTACTCTTCTGACACTGTGCACTAATAATCGCAGGCATTATGTAGCACTTTCAGATTTATAGCGCTTTATGTGTATTATCTCATTTGATTCACATCAAATGAGCCAGGTAGAGCGATATTACCATCCAGGCTTTATCAATGAGGAAACAGAAACCTGAACTCAGAGAGCGTCACTGACTTACTCATGGTCACACAGCTTACAGCAAACATTCGAACCAACTCTTTTGAATCCAAGTCCAGTGACCCTTCTTATGTTAAAGTATGGATTAAATTATTATATTATTAAATTGGGATATCATAGTACTAACTACCCTTTAAAAAATAAGACTTTAAAGTTTGCAAAGTGCTTTACAAATATTTGTTTTTGTTAGCATACCAACCCTGGCAGATGGATGTTCTTATTGTCCCCATTTTAAAGATGAAGAAACTGAGGCAGACAGGGTTAAGTGACTTGTCTACGGTCACACAATTAGTGTCTAAGGCAGAAATTGAACTTAGTTCTTCCTGACTCCAGGTCCAGCATTCTATCCACTAAGAATCTAACTCTAAGCCACCTAAGAACAATTAAACCACCACTGGATTCGCCAGCAAGCATTTGCTAAGCATCTATTATGTATTGGGCATTGTACTAATGGAAATTAGTACAATGGAAATTAAAACACAAAAACAAAATTAGTCTTGCCTTCAGGTACTTACATTCTAGACAACATATACAAAAATAAGTATATACAAATTAAACAAAAGGTAAATTGAAGGGTTATTGTATTTCTTTAAAAACACCATCTTACTGGGGTGGCTAGGGGGCACAGTGAATAAAGCACTGGCCCTGGAGTCAGAAGGACCTTCGTTCAAATCTGGCCTCAGACACTTAACACAAAACTAGCCATGTGACCTTGGACAAGTCACATAACCCCAACTGCCTTCTCTCCAGGAGAAAGCAAAAAAAAAAAAATACCATCTTACAAACAGTGTGACATGCTGTGTATGGTGTATATGTGTGTGTGTGTGTGTGTGTGTGTGTGTGTGTGTGTTGTGTTTCTTTGGACTCCCAAGCCAAATTGTTTCAATGTCATTTTGATGTAATTAGGAAGCACTGGGATCATCCCAATGAGACACAATGGAAAAAGTTGTGGATTCAAGCCATCTTCTTCTGGTTCAAATCCTAGCTATGGACTTACTGCCTCTTCAACCTCAGACAAGTCATTTAACTCTCCTAGGTCTCAACTCTTTGTCTGTAACATGAGGGGGTGGGATAAGGTAGGCTGTAGAGTTCCATCTTCCACTATAATGGTAGGAATACTGGCCAATGTGTTCCTTTCTAACCTGGGATCTATGATGTCAATCAAGGATCTGCATCTTTCACAGGATACCAATCAAAGGCAACCTTTGCAGAATGGAGGGTTTTCCTCAGCAGAGGTAGGAAGTATCTTTTAACTCATCCCAGTCATAGAGATCAGAGCTGAAATTCTACCCCCGGTTCCATCGTCATTGCACTTGCCACCATTCTGTTCTTTCTGTCATGTCTCTCTTCTCCACCAGTCTCCAGATGGTCACCAAATCCCATGTTAATGCTTTCATCAAGTTTCTGCTTCATGACATCTCCCAGACGTCAAGCAGTGAGCCCAGTGCAAAGAATGCTGACTCTGGTATTTAAAGATCTGAGTTGGAATTTCATATCTGATGTGTGACCCTGGGCAAGTCATTTAAGTTCACTGGGACTGTTTCCTCTTTTGTAAGATGAAGCTGGGGTGAAAGGGTGTGGAGACAGGGTGGAAGTAGGCAGTCTGTGAGGACTCTTTAAACACCAGAATTACTGTATCATGCTATTATCTTAGCTCTAGTTTCTGTTTTGGGTTATGGGAAACAACTTTCAATCCACTCTAAAGTCAGATCTCCTTGAGAAAGGTCCAGGCTCATCAAGGTTTTGAAGAAAGTAATGAAAGTTTAATTATAAACCAATTTATGCATTCATAAAAAAAATTGGAAACCTTTTGCAGGGAAAAAAATCTGTTTTTTTCCCAAATATCATACAGTGCATCTGCTTTTCCCTCATTTTTAAACTAGTGAAAATACATATATGTTCTGAATTTCTGAGTAGAAACAGTGAAAGCTTGAAAGCCTGCATCGTGAATTCAGTCCTGACAGCCAATCTTTTTGTAACCTATTTCATTTATGCTGTGTGCCTTGGTTTCCCTTTCTATGAAATTAAACTATGAAACACTTAGCTCAGTAGATTTTTATACAAATTAATGTTATTAATTCATTTGCCCACTGCCTTTCTTATGAGGATTTCTCAACACTTTCTGAAGTGTATTTTAATGTTCACATATTCGTTTTTAAAATTTCCTGTGAAGTAGGTGGAAAGCAAGAACATCTCTGATTCTATTTAGTAAATGAAGCATAGACAGGTAGAGTGATCTATTGGAGGTCACCTTTAGTGAGTAGAACCACAAGTTGGATCTCCTGCTCTCTCTAAAAAACAACAGAAGCTTCTTTGGTGGCTAGGGGTAGAAAGATGAAAAACTATACCAACAGGATATGGGATAACAGGATTATAAAAAATAAGATCTAGCTATTATTAGGACCTAAGCACAGAACCTTCTCGGTATATTGTATGGTATACTGCCACTCAGTACACAGGAGATATTTTATAAATGGTTGTACAGTGTTCATTGAGCAATGTTTGTGAGGTAACAGATTTTTAGAACAGATTTCCAATATACGTATATGTCATATGTATAATACAATTAGCTGCTTATAAATTTATAATCCCACTTGCTCTCATTTTTAAAATGAAAAAAAAAAACCCAAACCAAAAAAGCTTCTAGGCAAAACCTGAAATCTCATTGATCTAACTTTGGTCCCCTTCTCCAAACTCTAAAATCATATAATGATAGCCAATGGGTCTAAAACTCCAGGTCTGAACTCATTAGGACAGAAAAAAGATAAGATCTCTTAGCACTACTCCTCAAAAAATTCAAAGAGAATTTGTGGGCCCATGACCATGGAGATCACCTCTGTTCACCACAATCTCTAGTCAAGGACCAGAATGATCACTTATGATGTCAAGAAAAGCAGCTTATGACTTCAGCTGGGAGTAAACATTTGTTGGAGATGAAGCAAGTCATCAGAAACACAGATGCTGTTATTATTAGTATTACCATTATGCAAATTTCTTTAGAACTAAAGAACAAGGGAAGAGAAATATAGAACATAAATGACATGCAAGAAGAATTGCCTCTAAGAAGGATGCTTTTGAAGGTTTTCTATGCAGCTCTTTAAAATCAATGGAGTAATTAAAAGTGGAAAAAAATATGGTAGTGCAAGGAAATAAAAAGACTAGGTCTGGAAAATATTAGATATCCCTGAATAGTCTTGGAACTAATAATGAGCCTCAAAAATGAAAAACAACAAGAGAAAAAATTGCCTCAACATATTTCCTTGGAGCTTAAAAAAGTCTCCATGTGTAGTATCTGGAGAGGAAGGAAGCTGCTTAATTCTTGTGTTCTCCTGTTATTCTACTGCCTATGCACTTTTTGCCACTGGAATAGCTGTGTAGGGCACAAGTGGGTAAGCAGAATTTCTGTATTCACACCCCAAAGCCTCTCTCTCTCTAGCCCTGTCCTTGGGTTCCAGACTATAGGGCCATAATACAGGACAGCTTGTGCTGTAATGAGGTCCTTTGGGAATATCCTGTGATTTAACCAATGTGGACCCAACTTATGCCAAATTCTGTGCTGGCCTAGAGTGTGTTAGGAGCAGAAATGTCCTAGTTTTAGTAAGGCATGGAGAACACCATGAACTTGCACCTTAAATGTAGTCCATTCCTACACTGCATTCCCAAATTATCTGACTATGAAGTACAATATAGTCTACATTTCAAGTGTTACAATAGAGAAATTTAGGGTGATAGGGGTCTTCGAATAATCATTTATTCAGTAAAAATAATTTATTAAAAGCTTGCTATGTATGGATCTAGCACTACACAAAATCCATAATTCACACTTCCATGGCACTTAATTTTTGCAGAACACATACTTTCCAAAAACTCTGTGAAATAGGTAGTACTAATAACATTAAACCCATTTTACAGATAAGGAAAATTGAGAAGAGTAAAATCATTTGCCCATCGTTCCAGTGTTGGAGCTTAGAAATGAAGCCAGTTATCCTAAGTTCAAAAATCCCGTGGCTTTTCCTTTCATGCTGTGCTGCTTGTCCTAAGTCTGTCTCCTTGTCTTTGCAGCAGAGTTTCACTGAAACCATCCCAGGAAAAAAAAAAAAAAAAGAGGGCATTGGCACAGATTTTTAACTTTACCAAGTCATCAAACTTGTTAATGCTATGCTACGATTAAATAAACATCTCAGTATTGTGTAATATGGCTCCATATACAGCATATATGTGTGCATCTATATACATGCATATAGATAAATATATACAATTTGGCATCTACTCAAGGATATATGCCAAGATAGACTCCCAGCTTTATATACACATGTAACTCATGTATATCAGTGCATATGGCAGTCAAGGGAATATAACTAATCAGTAGAACATGTTTTATTCCAGATGTTTTTTATCATATTTTCTCACTATCACTAATAAAAAATCACCATAGCTGTTCTACTTGGACAGTTTGATTGGTCTTTAATCCCAAATCTCATTGAAAGAAGGAACACAAACCATTTTATGCCTTCTAGAACTCAACAAAAATGTTCCTGTGTTAGTGATTGGTAAGGTGGTGTGAATCCAGAGTTCATCTCAATTTAAAAAAAAAAGGAAAAAAAGAAAAATCAAGAAACCAAATCATTCTTATTAGATAAATCAATTTAACGGAGGAGACTTATTATTATTTATTTTATTTTCCTGTTTCCTCTAAGTATTGTTCTTTTGGTTCCTAAATATACCCTTCCAATTAGACTATGCATACATCCACCTAGTTAGCTAGCTAATTTTCTACCTATCTGTCTTTTTTCCCCCTTATTTTCTCCTGAGAGCATGTCACAGAAGGTTAGGGCTGTGACTTGCAGTTGTGACTAGCAGTCAGGAAAACCTGAGTTGAATCCCTCCTCAGACACATGGTTGCTGTGTGACACTGAATCAGTTAACCTCTCTGATCTTCCATTTCCCTATCTGTAATGTGAGGTTCATGATGCTATCCATATTAAAAGGTTGCTTTGAAGTTGAAATATGATAATGTATATAATGTTTTTTATTCATCTAAATACTCTGTTAATGTCAATTTGCTTTCTTTTTCCTTTCCTTCCAATTAAGAGAAGTGAATTTCTCCTCTCAACTTAAATATCTAGTCTCATTCATTCATTCATCAAACATTAATTAAATTTACCTACTACATGAAAAACTATATTCTAGGCACCAGAAGACATATAAAGATAAATAAGATGTTAAGGATTCCTGTCCTCAACGAGCTTGCTTGTCTTTCCCCTAAATTGTCTTCACTACCCATTTCCATCCAGCATCACAAATACCCAGAAATTTGGTTGCACTAAATCCCATTTCATTCTCTATTGTTCTCCACAGTATATAGCTGGGCCTGACTTTGACCTGTATTACTCAAATGTCCTTTATATCCTTTCTCCCATCTAATCTGTCTCAAATTTCAGTGGAAAAATCTCCCTCCTGTGGTCTGATAGACAGCTGGATAAGTTTTCTTTGGACTCCCTGGAGAACTTAACAATTGGTATGACTTACTTATCCTATCAAAACCCTCTTCTAGTCACTCCTCACTTAACAGCATCCCTCACACAACCCTTCTTTGCCTAACCTTTTGTTAAGTAAAAAAGTAGTCTACTTTTCAGACTTTCTTCCATAGAAGCACCATGACTGTAACATCTTCTTAGCCATCTATAAACCTGTTCTCTCTTATCATTCAAATAACAATAATATCTAACATTTATATTAAGTTTGAACATTTACAAAGTAATTTATATATAATATAGACAGATATTATTATCACCTCACACATGACATTGTAATATAACAAATGGAATGAGTATTTTGACATTCTAACAATGGTTTTTCCCAACTATGTTTTTCTCCTACATTTTTATTATCTTCCTTTCAAATATATTGTGAATAACTCCCTCAATGTCCCCTTGATTGCCCTGCATGCAAGATAGATCTTCTCTCTCTACATCTGATGGCAATTTATTTCCCTTTCTGCAACATCTAGAAACATATCCAGAATTGTGATATCAGAGTCCAGGTATTATACTTCTTTTGTTCTCGATGGTGGAAACCACTTATTATAAAAATCTTTCCAAATTATTATAAGTCAGGCCTAATTTAGGTTAATCCAGTAACTCAGCCTAAACCACAAACTGTTATTCATAGACCATAAAAATGCAATGAAATACAGCTTTAATTGAGCTAAGATGAAAAATGATAGATTAAAGACTAAGATTAAAAATGATAAGATACAATTAAGTTGGCACACTACTTCCTTCCTTGTCTGCACTCTCTACACAGTAATCATGCTAAGTAAGAAGGGTATCACCTCAAGACAATAGAGGTTCCACTAAAATCTTTGATACTAACTTCACAGAGGATGGAGCTTTTATGACTCAGAAGTCAAGGAAACCAAACCAATAACAATCCTAAGAAAGTTACTGGATCAGTGAATGAAGTGTAGATTAACACACCCTTTCTGGAAATAATCAAAGTACTAATTTGATTATGGTTCTAGAACTGGAAAGACTTTGGTGGGAGGTGAGGTGGGTGATGAATGAAGCAGCAAGGCAGCTGTCAATAACATGAGAAGTTATCCAGGGAGTAGATTCAAGTATAATGGTTCTTGCCTGAAATAGTAGATCCCACAAGGAACTCATCAGTGAAATGAGTAAGGCTTCCAGGTAGTATATCTGGAGATGAAAGGGTTAAATTTTCAGGGTATAATTTCTGGTTCTGACAGTAAGGTATACTGAAAGAGTAGAACAGATCTAGCATCATATGTTCATTCTCTCCCAACTACAACCCTGTAAATGTGTTTGAGTTAGTAAATGTCTAGATCTCAAGGATTGGAAATGCAGCCTCACACTCTTTAAATCTAACTGCACACTTTATTGATAATATAAAATCTACCAATGTTACACACATACAAAAAGACTCCGAGGATATGTGTGCCAATCAGTATCATTGCTCTTCAATTTCTTAGCTATTTATTCTGGTTTCTGAGAAATAAAGCAGTACACAAGTGACTTACAGGTAAACCAGACCTGCCTGGATATAGTCTAGATCTGGGTGGCTACAATTAGGAGTAGTATTGTTTTATACTCAGGTCTAGAGACCTAGACCCTTTTTCAAATGCACTAATCTAGGTAAAGCAGATCCCAAGCACTATGGATGATACTAATCAAAAGTTAACTAAATACAGATATACAAAGGATTGGCAGCATTCCTTTGATGCCAGGAACAGTGATAGTATCCACTTTCAGGAAGGAATTATTTCACAAAACTAGGAAGTAGACTAGTTGTTCTGAGAATAAAGATAGAAACAAATCAAGTCAACTCAATATATTTAGATTTTTAAGAGTTTAGTGAACAGCAAAACAATGTAAATATGATATTGAAATATTAAAACTTTAACTCTGGATCAGTGATATCCAAATAGTTTGAAATAACAGTGCACAAAGCAGAATTGACCACAGTCAAGTTAGAAGTATAAATCACACTTTGTATTTAGATTTTTTTTTTTCGTTCTTGCTCTGCCTCCCTTTCTTTCCCCCTTTCTGAGGGAAGGGGTTCAAACATTAAGAGGTCATTATTTGATGTGTCACACTGGGTTTCCTTCACGGTCCTGTCAGTTCTCCCCAAAGCACCATGTATAGAATGTTCTATAGACAATAAATACCATCTAATGTCTCTGACTAATTAGCCTTTGATTAAGTAGTCTGGAGACCAAATTTCAAACTCTATGACCAGAGAAATGGTGTTTGTAAACTAATTGTTCTTAAATAACTGTTCTAATCTTCCCACACACCTTTTAAAATAAAAATAGCTTTTCCGTTTGGTAGAACCATTGAACAGATATCTAGCAATATTTTCTAAACCCTAAGGCAAGAAACTAATGCACTACTGTGCCATAATCCAAAGAGAGAGTACAACTGCATTCAGTACATTAGCATTAAAAATTAGTTCAACCACACACTGTTCATGGTTAAAAGGATTTAAAATTCAGAGTTAAGCCACCTTTCTATGTACGTCCTATGTCCTCACCAATTCCCCTGGAAATGTTAGCCTGAGGAATACTGCAATGTTTTTCTACCCTCTTTTCTCATTGCCAAGTTCATTTCAGAACAGCAGCACTGAGAGGACAAATGAAGAGGCACAGCCCCTTTTTTCTGTTCCAAAAGTTAAGAAACTATTATAAGATTTAATTCCAGTGGTCTTCAGAGAATATATGAAACCATCAAAGATCTAGAGCTGGAAGGAACTTCACAGACCAACTTCATTATTTTACATATAAGAAAACTAAGGTTTTAGCCAAGTCAAGTGTTATAATAAAGCATCAGAACTGGAACTTGAATCCCATTCTTCTGACTACAGAGTCAATATTTTTTTTCCTCTTTACTGTACCATCCCTATTATTCCAAAATATAAGTGCATATATGAGTAAAGTATCAAAAATCACTCAAAATATTTTGCACTTGGGTTCTCTTCTGATAGAGAACCTGGAGTCATAAAGAATGGAGTTTGAAATCCAGCCTCAAACACTTGCTAGTTGTGGAACCCTAGACAAGTCAATTAAACCCTATTTGACTCAATTTTCTCATGTGTAAAAAAGGGGATAATGATAGCACTTACACACCAGGGATGTTGTGAGGATAAAATGAGATGATGTTTGTAAGTTGCTTTAAATGCTAGCTATCATTGTCATCCTTCTCCTCATCGACTCTCTGTAAGAACAATAGAACCTTAACATCTGGTCTCACACTAGGCCTTCTGGCCCACCAGGCCATCTGCCCTCCTCTTCTACTCTTCAGGCTTACGGGAATACCTCTCTTACCTAACAATCCACACTAAGTTACCAGTAAGCTCTTAATTGCCAACCTAATAACCTTTCCTCAATCATTATTCTTTTATGCCTCTAGATTCTTTGACATTGTTGATTACATGCTTTTCTTTACACTCTTTTCTCTCTAGGTTTCCTTGACTTTCTTCTCCCCAGGTTTTCCAGTCTCATTGCTCTTTCTCGGTCTCTTTTGCTGGATCTCCTTCCAGGTCATGCCTGTTAACTATAGGTTTCACCCAAGGCTCTGTCTTCTACTCTCTTTTTTCCTCTCTCTTTACTGCTTCTCTTGGTGATCTCATCAGCTCTCATGGATTCAATTATTATTATTATTATTTTGTTGTTGTTCAGTCATTTCAGTTGTGTCTGACTCTTTGGGACCCCATTTGGAATTTTCTTGGTGAAGATACTGGAGTGGTTTGCCATTTCCTTCTCCAGCTCATTTTATAGAGGAGGAAACTGGGGCAAACAGGGTTAAGTGACTTGCCCAGGGTCACACAGCTACTAAGTATCTGAGGCCAGATTTGAATTTGAGAAGATAAGTCTTCCAGACTTTAAGCTCTGCACTCGATCAACTGCACTACCTGACTGCCCTTTATTATTTATATGTAGACAATTCTCAGATTATTTGTCACTATCTTACTTCTTTCCTGACCTCTAACTGCCTATTAGACATCACAAACTGGATAACCTATAGCCATCTTAAACTCACTATGTCCATAATTGAATGCATTGTCTTTCCCTCCAAACCCTTCTTCCTAAGTTCCCTATTGCTATTGATGGTCCAATCAACCCCCCCATCACCTAGGATCATAACCTAAGAGTCACTACACTTTGCATCTGCCTCTCTACCTTGCTTTCAACTCCAAGGAACAAGATCTCCCCTCCCAGAATGAGGTCATTATTTTTAATCTCATCATCATTTGCCAGCTAACACCTCCCTTAGACCCCTCTTCCCTCTGAGTGAAAGTCTAGAGGATGGAGTAGTAAAATCCCAAAGTCTTACTTAATAGGAGACAGAACTTGGATTTTCAGTTCACTCCACTTGGGTCTGCAGATCTGCCTGGTTCCAAATCCACAGAACAAGATGCCTCTATGCCAGGTAACTCCGAGTGTTCCCCTCTGTGCTTCCCAGATTTCTTCTGTGTGTTGTCTTCCTCCATTAAATTGTAAGCTTCTTGAGGACAGGACTGTCTTTCTTTTTCTTATTTGTATCCTCAGCACTGGAATGGTGCCTGGCATTTAGTAGGTATGTAATAGGTGTTTATTGAATTGAATCTTCAATTCTTCATTCTCTCACTCAGCATATCCATTCTGTTGCCAGGTCCTATCCTATCAATTCTACCCTCAGAACATGTTTCATATATATGCCCTGCTTCTCTCATCTGACACTGCTACCATCCCAGCACAATCAAACCATCAATAAACATTTATCAAGTGCCTACAAGATGCCAGACACTGTTAAGTGCTGAGGATACAAAAAAAAAAAAGAGTCAGAAGACCTTACTTGCCTTCAAGGAGCTTACATTCTAATCAGAGAGACAGAATGCAAACAAATACATACAAAATTAGCTACAAACATAGGATAAGCAGGAGACAACAGAGGGGAGTGGGGTGGGCACACTGGAATTCAGAGGGGTTAGAGAAGGCTTCCTGTAGTTAGTGGGATATTAGTTGGGATTTAAACTAAGTCAGAGCAGAGAAAGAAGTACAATCCAGACAGGGAGAACAGCCAGAAAAATGACAGAGCATCTCTCAGCAGTTTTATCTTTAGAGTATCTAGCTTTCAGAACAACTCAGAAGTCAGTGTCACTGCACTGAAGAGTAAATGTTGGAGAGTAAGGTATAAAAACACTGGAAGGGTAAGAGGGGGATTAGGTTATAAAGGACTTTGAATGTGAAACTGCGTTTTGTATTTAATCCTAAAGGCAAAGGAAGCCACTAGTGTTTATTTGGTGGGGGCAGGAGGAGTGACTTTGATGGGGTACAGGCTCTGGGAAACCCCTTGAACTCTGATTGTATCTTCCCATTTGATAAGGCATTTGCCTGAAGTCATAAACCTTTCATTATGGCTGAGCCCAAATCTCCGTTACTAGCCAGCCCTCCTTCATCCAGCTACTTTCCACCCTCAGTCTTATCAAAATATCTATACCCAAATCTTTCATCCTTAAACTAGCCTAGCCCTCCATTGTCTGTCATCTCCAGGTAGCCTATAGCTATTTCCCATCTTTAATCCCATTATTGACATCTGACCTCAGTTCCATCAAAGATCCTCCTCTACCCTCCCCAAACTCTTCCTCTAGACCACTCCTAAATCCCTCCCACAATCTTTCCGCGTATAAGATCCATCTTGCCTCCCTAGTGGGGCTGAGAATTCAATTTAGCTCAGACTCACTCTGTCAGATTATTCTGGCCCTCTTGTCCAATACAAGCATCACAGATAGTTGGGCTCCTTAAGAGTCTACCCATTATGATGACTCTTTAATAAACTTTGCTTTACTTTGACTTGACAGAAGACTTGAATCGAATTCATTCAGCAGGACCTGGCACATTAATATTTTGGGGTCTCAAGCACCCCTGAACCCTAAACATTAACAATATGATCAGACTTGACTTATAGAAAAATCACTTTAGTGACTGAATTGGGAATAGAGAAATTCCAGGCTAGCAGACCCATCAGCAAGCTATTGCAATAATCCAAGCCTGAGGTCATGTAGAACTGCATTAGAGTCCTGGCAGTGTTGAAAGAGAGAAGGTGGCATGTACAAGAGATATTCCACACGTAAAATCAACAGATGTTGGCAAAAGTTTAGATATGATTAGGGTTTGGGGGAGGGTGAGAGAGAGTGAGGAATCCATGATGATTCATTCAAGATGGTATTGCCCTCTACAGTAGTAGGGAAGGTAGGAGGTGGGAAAGATTTAGGAGAAAAAATGAGTTCTGTTTTGGACATATTGAGTTTAACTGTACATATAGTTAAAAAATGGAGATTGGAGATCGAGCAGAGCATTTGGGCTAGGATAAGTAGATTTGAGAATCATCCACATGGTAATGGTAACAAAATCCATGGAAGCTGATGAGATCACAAAGTGAAATAGGGAAGAGGGCTCAGGACAGAACCCTGAAGGTCACCTATAGTCAGAGGGCATGATCAGGAAGAGAATTAAGCAAAGAAAATTGATAAGGAATGG
Organism: Pseudochirops corinnae; assembly: GCA_028646515.1. Taxonomy (NCBI): domain Eukaryota; kingdom Metazoa; phylum Chordata; class Mammalia; order Diprotodontia; family Pseudocheiridae; genus Pseudochirops; species Pseudochirops corinnae. Next base: position 119,642,424 of record CM053586.1, on the reverse strand, counting down.
TCCTATTACTATGAAAACCTGGAGAAAGTGGTGTACCAAAAACATAGAAAAGAGTATCAAGGATCAAGAGAGTGTTCAGTGCTGTCACAGGCTGCAGACCCTCATTGCAATAGCCTTCTGGTTGATCTTCTTGCCTTGTGTTCTCACTCCAGTCCATTCTTCACTCACCTACCAAAGAGTTCCAAAAGTATAGATCTAACCATCTTCTTCTCAATGGCTCCCTCTCACCTTTAAATGCTACCATTAGACACGTGCATGTGTGTGTGTGTGTGTATGTGTGTAAAATGATTCTACACATATTTCTATTCAGTAGATCTTTCTCTGGATGCTAATCCTATACTGATCTTTTAAAACCCTTTATAACCTGGCCCCTTTCTACCTTTTTTTTTTTTAATCTTTTTTATACTTTTTCCCTCTACACACATTCTGATCTCCTTGCTGGTTCCTCGCATTTCTGATGCCCATGTATTTTCAGTGTGCCTCATGACTGAAATGAATGTCTTCATCACCTCTGATTTCTGCTTTCTCTGATTTTTTATAGATCTCAGCTAAATTGCCACCTTCAGCAAGAAACCCTTTGTGGCCCTCCTTGCTAATGACTTTCCTCCAAGACCACCTCCAAGTTACCCTGCATTTGGCTTGTTGGTATACAACTGTTTGCATATTCTCTCCCCCAATAGAATGTGAGTTACTTGAGGGTGAGGGCTATCCTTCACTTTTCTTTGTCTTTCCATCACTTAGTACAGTACAGTACAGCATATTGAAAAGAGGTTAATAAATGCTTGTTGACTGACTGACTGACCTAAGAACCCTTGGAGTTAGCCACTCTACTGGTGCACCTAAAGGACTATAGGTCATTGCCCTACATCCTGCAACTGAACCTTCCTCTATGTATTGACTCCTCCAATTAGATTGTGAGCTCCTTGAGATCAGGGATTGTCTCAATTTTCTATTTATTTCCTAAGCTTTTGATACAATGCTTAAGATATAGTAAGAAGAAATATGTTTTTACTTGCTCGTTCATTAGTTCATACATCAAAAGTAGTTTTTGTAGAGGAGTTGTTCTTCATTTGGGGGTGTCTTACTTGTTTGCTCTGTTTCTTCATGTGGTTTGGAGTCTGGTTCTGAAAGGCTCCTCTTTCCCTGTCCCCTTCCCTTGGACGCTGGTGCTTTTTCATCTCACTCTATAATCTCCTTCTTCTGCAGAAGCTCTGAGGAAGGGTGCACAGTGCACTGTGTGCCTGGTTCTGACCCCACGCCTCACCACGTGGCAGGCAGCCCGATGACTCCATATATCAAGCCAGCTGTGCCGTCTTCTTTTATTAGCTGTGCTGCTGAGAAGAGCCTAAAAGAGGGACAATTTTATTTTATTTACTGATGGCATTGTGTCAGTAGCTTAATCAATAGATATGGGCTAGGAAGAATGATGCTGATACTTTGCCCATGAGACAAAAGGGTTAGAAAGAAAGCTTATTTTGAGTATTAAGGGCAAAACTTATCAAATGTGGGCTAATCCTGCTGCCACAGCTTTCTGGGATGGGGGAGGGGAAGTCTTAGAGCTGCAACTCTCATTCAGGCTTACTCCAGAGACCTGTCAAACAATAAAATAATGCCTCCTGAAAAGGGGATTCATTTGGCCCCTTCTGGAAGGAAGAAAGAAAGAAAGAAAGAAAGGGAGGAAGGAAGAAAGAAAGGGAGGAAGAAAGAAAGGGAGGAAGGAAGAAAGAAAGGGAGGAAGAAAGAAAGGGAGGAAGGAAGGAAGAAAGAAAGGGAGGAAGGAAGGAAGGAAGAAGAGGAAGAAAGAAAGGGAGGAAGGAAGGAAGGAAGGAAGGAAGGAAGGAAGGAAGGAAGGGAGGAAGGAAGGAAGGAAGAAGAGGAAGAAAGAAAGGGAGGAAGGAAGGAAGGAAGGAAGGAAGGAAGGAAGGAAGGAAGGAAAGAAGGAGGAAAAGAAGGAAGGAAGGAGAGAAGGAGGGAGGGAAGAGAGGGAGAAGGAAGAGAGGGAGAAGGAAGAAAGAAAAGAGAGGGAGGGAAGGAAGGAGGGAGGGAAAAGACATAATTCTTACCGTTAATATTTTTGCTCACTTATAGATGTTGTTTTCCTGGCATGTGCTCATCACAACCAAAAATTTGAAAGTCACTTTAAAAAGGAAAACTTTGTTCAGCAAGGATATATGTCCAGCAGCCCATTGGCTGACAGGACCATGATGCCCAGCTTCCAAATGTCATGAAGGTAAGGAAAGCAATCAGAAATGTGACTGGACCCCCACCTTCTCATCCCCACTATGGACCAAGAGTGTCTAGCTTTTCTAGGATGTTTGTGGCTAAGGTTTGAAGAGTATGGGCCAGTTTGCTTTTGTTATTTCAGCATTCTCTTGGTAAAGATGGAAACATACATATATCACTTTTATTACAGTGAGCTAGACAAGTCAGGATTTTCTGAAGTGGCATAACTGGGCTAGCTGCTGGCTCCCTGTGCCTTTTTTAAAGCCTAATCTGAAACCCTGGCCCCTCAGTGTTAATATTTGAAAATCTCTGGTTCCAACCCTACATAAATCTCCAATATCCATGCCGAGGGAGGGAATGCTGTTATGAACTGTGTCTTTGACAGGCAGAGAACTTAACCAGGACACCTCAAGCCCTGTCCCAGTTTTGCTCCTCTCAGAGATAGAGTCTTATTTGAAAGCACCATCTGGGCCAGAGAAAAGAAGGGTTTGATCATTTTTGAAAGGCACATCCAGCACAGTCTGAGTAGCTGCTGCTTCTTCTTCTTCTTTTTTCTTTTTCTTTTTTTTTTTTTTTTTTTTGTATTGAGAGACAAAGGATTGGGTTTTGCACTCTGAGCCCTTCCTTCTCTGCTTCAATAAAGTTATTGGCTGGCTAATGAATGTTCGCTGCAGTACTCCCTGTGGTCAGTGGGGCTGTTGTTTAATGAATTGCTTAATGTGCTTGATTACTGTTACAATGTTGAATGAGGAAAAGGCAAGAGAGATTTGAAAAGCTCACTGGAGGATATGATGGAAACGAGTTGGATCAATAGGAACTTTTTTTGCTCATCTCTGATCCACGCATTCTGGGCTGCATTGTTCCAGTTGGGGCATAATGCAATTCTGTGGCTTGTTGTCTTTTTATAATTCACAAATATAAATCTCCTTTGACATTGGGTTTTAGGGCTGGCCTTCCTGGAGTTATAAATGATCCCCAGACTCCAGTCCCGGTTACTCACATGGACAGATAAATTAATTAGGAAAACTTTTATGCCAATTACTTTATGCCCTTGGCTTTCATATGTTTCTGAAGAGCAGCAGCTAATTAAAGATATGATTCATAATTACTGGTCGATAGAGTAGTTGAGTAATGGAATCAGGAACTGTTCCAAAAAAAATTATCCATCCCATCATTACTAATTGTTACATAATACATAAGGCTGTAGAATTCAAATAAAAAATTACTCACTTTGAAAGGCTCACTCAATTTTTTTTTTACTTAACAATTACAAACATGCAATCAGTTCTCACTTTAAAACAAAACTAACAAAAGTTTTAAAAAAATAAATACTTATACTTATTATACTTAGTTATACTTCATATTCACAAATATGAGGTTAGAAAATTATTCTTAAGGTTTAGTTAGAACAAAAAGTGTGATCCATGAAAACTATTCTCAGTCTCTTGCCTAGGAAAAAAGTTCAAATTACTGGTGCTGAAACAAGACCAAGTGAATTTTTCTTTTATTTCCAGACTTAGTGTACTTAGTGTGGAAGGAACTGGAAGGTTTTATTTGGTTTCGTTTTGGTGATGGTCATAGCTGTAGTGTTAAAAACAAACACTTATTCACATGCAATTGATTAGAAAACCTTTTCAAGGAAGAAGGTATAAGATATTGACACATTAGAGGAATTGGGGGTGACTTTTCAGGGGAATTTTTCTTCCTATGGGAAAGTAATTAGAGTTGACATTTACATAAAGCTTTAAGGTTTGCAAATTACTTTACATCCATTATCTCATTTGAGTTTTGCAACAATCTTGTGAAATAAATGTTATTATTTCCATTTTGTAGGTGAGGAAACTGAGGCTTAAGAAGCTGGATGACTTGCCCATGATTGCTCATCAAGAGTCAGGATTTTAACCCAGAGTCCTCTTTACACTAAGTCTAGAACTTTTAAAATTAGACTATGCTTGCTCCTAACTGACATTTCCCTGAATCGCCTTTCCTTGGTGTGAATGCCAACTTTGTTTAGGGGAATCATGGTTTATTTAACCTGGCATCTCAACCAGCCAGCATAGTGCTCTACAAACAGTAGATACTATGAAATGTTTTGGTGTTGTTGTTGTTGTTGTTGTATGAATGAATGAGACTATAAATATGAAGATGCTTGTGTGTAGGAATGGTGGGGGTTTTTTTTAATAGAAACTAGTACTGGGTCTTGCTACTTCATAACTATAGCTAGTGTTGTTAGTTACTCACAAACATGAGAAATTTGCAGAAAGACAAAATCCTAACCTAAGTATATTGCTTACATACATCATCCCATTTGAGTTTCTATGTGGCCTCCCTTTCACCTTCTTGGTTCTGCTCTTGGGAATTCTCTTCCATGTTCCCTACTCTTCATCCTTGCTGTTGCAGGCTCCATTCTTTCCTGAAATTATGCCTTTTACCTTAAAACTATTCTTATCTCAAGTTTTTCTGCTGTAGGGTAGGGTTTTCTGTATAGGAACTGGAAGAATGACAAGAGGAAAGAAAGGTAAATTGTTTAGGTAGTTCTTCACTTTTTACCCTTATGTGGAGTCCCTATGCCCAGATCAGAGCCTCCTTCCCATTTACATGCCACCTTTTGCCTAAAAGTCCTTTTCTGCTTCAAAAATTTCAGCATCCCAACCTTCACTTCTCTCTTAGACTTCTCAAATAAGCCTTTCTTTGTGAAAGAAAGAGGAAAATGTTGAAGGAAAAATTGGGTTCACTATTAAAATGCTAGGATATCTTTACCTAGAGTCTTGGGTAACATTATCATCTATTCTTGCCGCTCGCACTTCCAAACAACTTTCTGTAATACTTTTAGACTAGAATTTGTAAATAGGGAACTGCCTATACTAACTAAATAGCTTTTGAAACTTGGAAGAGATTTTAGAGATTATCTAGCTTCAGTGCATTATTTTATGGAAAATGATATTAAGGGCCAGAAATGTTGTGATTTGCTAAAGGTAATATACTCAATTTAGTGGCAAAGCTGGGACTGGAATCCAGAACTTCTGACTACTTATCTTGGGCTCTCTCTATATTCCACATTGCTTAACATATTCCTGTCTGCAACTAAGGTGATAAGTATCTCTTAAATATTCCTTCTGTTTTTTTTCCAATGCATTGATTAAATAAAAGCCTCCAATATGGCACAGAAGCAATGGCAGAGAATATAGACAACTACAGTGGGAGGACTTTAAAGGCTTTAAATAGGGTGCACACACACACACACACACACACACACACACACACATATATATGTATGAGATTGAGTTTCCAAATTTGGGAAATTTTTTACCTACTTAAGAAAAGATCCCTGGAGAAGATTGACTTTAATTTAGATTTTGAGTAACATGAGCTATTCCTAATGAATAGATTTGAGAATAAAATGGTGTGGAGCAGCAGACAAAAAGGAATTCATCTGAAGGGAATAGTGTGCTCAAAGGATCGGTTGGATAGGGAGTTATCAATGGGGTCAGTAACCAGGAACACCTGGCTGGAATAGCATTAGCAGCATTAGCAAAATAGGAAGGTATAAACTGATCAATATCTACTGAACCCAAGATTAGGGATTGTTACTTAAACCAGAAGCCTACCGCATCTCTTCAAGCATCATCCAGACAGGAGCTCCCCTAGTCTAATAAGGAGTCTAACAAGTAAAATGGCAACTGTATTCACACAGAAAAGAGAAGATACCGGATTGGAAGGGGTAATGGGGAGCTCTCCATGGTAAAGTAAAATATATTTACTCCATTTCTAAGAAGCAGCAAGTAGAGACAGTGGAAGTTCAACTTAGAGTGTGTTAGTTTATATTCTTTTTTTACAGGGTTTCCCATTTGCCCTTTGTGTGCTGAGGAATTGTTCAGCAGTTGTGACAAACCTATGATGGCTCCAGTTAAATCTCCCTTGTTATTCTGGAAGAAAGAGATCCTTAGACAGTAATGGTACATGATGATGATGATGGTGATGATAATGAAGAAAGGTAGACAGATGATAGAACATTTAGTAAGTGCTTACTATGTACCAGGCACTATAATATTTTGCTACCATACTCCTCCCTTACTTGATGGGAAATATATTTCCATTTAAGGATGGGACATTTGACCACGCAATTTCCATTTTCTTTGTGCCAGCTTTCAAAAGCTCCATGCCTTGGCAAGACCAGCAAAGATTCAGCACAGAAACATTTCAGGCACACCACCTGCTGAGCTTTCCCAATTTAACAAACTTATGTGAGGTCTGGAGAGAGCAAATGAATGTATTTTGGAAATAGGACCAACTGTGCAGCCATTTAAGTGGTAGTTTCTGAGGTCAGTACCATTCCTAACATTACCCCCAGAACAATTCAGAAGCCCATCAGCTCCTGGTTAGCCTTAAAGGTTACTTTTTCCCTTTACGTTAATTTAAAAGACAAAACCTGCCATTGGATCCAGATCTTTTAAAGATGTTTGTTGGGATCAGAGTGTGATGGACAAAGGGCAAAAGGGTTCTGTGAGCTGAAGATAAGAGAGTCCAAGAAAAGAATCTCAAGAAGGACCCAACCGAAAAAAAAAACAATTATTTGCCTTCTTGATCAAAAGTTTTTTTTTTCCATAGGAAGAGAGAAGCAAGCTTAGCAAAGAACCTCTGCCTGATTCTCTTTAAAACTAAGTAGATTTCTTAAAAATCAAAGAATTCAGAATCTAGAAAGACCCTCAAGAGACCACCTGGTCAACATACTTGCCTCTACACCAGCAAAAAAACCAAAACCATCAAAAATAAATGGTTACCTGTTTAAATTTGTATTCTCACTCATATCTCTATGTAAACCAGTGAAGACTTCCCCCATCTGCAATATCACTCTCCTGAAGTGCAGAGTCCCAAGATCTCCAGCAACATGCAGCTTCCTACTATGTACATAGCTAAAGCTAGATAAAGAAGGAACAATCCCCGACATACAGTTCACACTCAATCCAATTTTCATCTCCTCAGCACAGCCACATATCTCCCTAGATCTCGGACTCCCACCAACTTCAGATCAAACTCCTGACGTGAAGGAGACGCACAACAGAACAGAGGGGATGGAAACCACACTGACTAAATACAGATCACACCACGTATTCAATTGCAGTCGATGAAGCAAAGGGGATGAAAAGCTGGAACACCCCTGGAAACCACACACACTTAGTATTTCAAAGCTGGGCTTGATTTTCTCACCATTTGCAGTGGAGAAAACAGACACCCTTTTAAGCAGCTTTTAGTTTTGCATTTGGCCTGGTCTGGTTGCTGAAGAAAAAGAATGCTAATGATAAATTGTATTCCTTTAGCATTTACAAAGAGCTTTGCAACCAATAACCCTGTGAGGTACAGTATGTCATTAATCCCATTTTAAAGATGAGGAAACTGAGGATCCAAGTAGTAATTAGTTCATATCTCTATATTTCACCCTTTCACAACAGCAGTCATATTTATATTTCTTACACTACAAGGGAACATAGTAATTGCAAGTAAGAGAAAATATATTCAACGAAATTATGAACAAAATTGCCACCACCCAAAATAGCCTCTGCATATCCTTTTATTCCTTTAATACAGCAAACAAAAGCTACAATTCAGAGCACAGCTAGGTGACATTCTCTCTTGATGGGCATTGTACAAACTAAAAGCCGCATTTGTGAAGCTCTGGCTGGAGGCCACTCTGTCTCTCTCAAGAGTCATGGTATGATATGACCTTGTCGCAGAAGTGGTGAATCACAGTGGAAGTTGGTTTCACCATGTACAGGCCAGTGTCACTCAGTTGTCCACGTCCAAAGCAGCATCACTGAGTGGTCTGATCATTCAAGGAGAAAACAATATGATGCCTTTTTCCTCCTCTGTACCTACCCTTACTTTGTGATCCTGAGAGTTATATCATCTCTCTATGTTGCAGCTCTCTCAATTAAAAATGGTAATCAATCTTTATTGGTAGTATTATTTAGCATTGTATTCCTTAATTAGCCATATAACAATGCTTATTTATCTCATAAAGTTATAAAGCATTATGTAAATTGTCACTAAAGATATCATAACCAGAGTCATATTTTCCCAACATGGAAACTCCATGGGATTAACATACGGTGTTTCAGAAGTGAAATAACTCTTTCAGACCAAGAATTCAACTCCTACGTGATGACTGTAATACACTAAGTAAAGAAAACCTTAATAATGAAATATCTTCCACAGTCAAATAGAAAAATAATTATTTTTCTTTCACTATAAAGGTAGCCTGGTATATTTCATAGGATGCTGGAGGGACTTGGATTCCAAACCAGCATCAGACACATACTAGTATATGACCATGGGCAGGTCACTCAAACTGCTCAGTGCCTCCAGGATACTCTCTAAAACTTTAAATGATATATGACTTGCCAATCTATATCCATGGAGAGATTTTCCACACCAGAAATTTTCTCACAGTGATTAAATCACATGATCTGTCAAGGGAAAAGGGGAAAAGAAAGGAAGAAAAAAAACCTGGTTTTGCCCACAAACTGATCCAGTGACCTGAGAAATTATAGGTTGAAGGAGCCCCTAGGTGATGGAGAGAACTATTAAGAGCAGAAACTGATGACTGATGATTACCTTTTATATTTTCAGCTATGAATTCTGTACCTTTTACCTCTACAAGAACAGAATACTGTATACTTTGAAAGATTGGGTTTTTCCCCCTAACAATGTTACCTTTTAGCAAATAAATAGATGGCCACAACTCTGAGGTTTCCCTTCCAAATTACGGTTTTTGGAGAATTTTCAACTTGTCTTCGGTTCTCTTTTTACACCTCTTAAGAAGACCTCCATCTTGGACTTTGTATACTAGGTTAGAAATTATGGTGCCATTTTCTGATTTTATTTTTATTTCGTTCTTTCAGTTAACAATTATCTATTTTACCTCTCATGTTGCATCCCTAATTTAAAAGCAAAAAATTTATACCTAGTCAAGCACAAGAAATATCCACATTTCCCATGTCTAAACACATATATCTCATTCTGCATCTTGAACCAATCACCTCCCTATCAGAAAGTGAGTAACATAGATCTCCAGTCCTATGAAATTATGATTGGTCATTGCATTGATCTAAGTTCTTGAGTTTTTCGAAGTTGTAAGTCTTGTACTAATTGCAAAAAGAAACTTAACTATAAACATACTGAGTAGCATAACCATCTAAAACCAAATGGAGTCAAGCAGAAATTTCAGCTGCCTCTCTATCACAGGCTATTAATTTTCCTCAATCAACAATACATGCATACATATATAAATACATGGACATAAATTTCATTCAATGGGCTATATTTCAACAAGCATTTATTAAATACCCAATATGTGTCAGGCCTTGTATTAGATTATAAGAATATGCAAGCAAAAAAACAGTTCCTACTTTTAAAGAGCTTACATTCTATTATGGGAAAGGGAGGGAGAATGGTACTATGATTTCACCAGATGAGGAAACTTCCTCCATCAATTCAGGTACTACATTCTCTGTATCTTATTGTTTTAGAGAATTACCTAGTGTATTGGGAGGTTAAATGACTAGCTCAAGGTCACATATCCAGTATGTACAAGAGGCCAGACATGCACATTTGAAACCAAGTCAAGAGAAAGACAGAGACTGAGAGATGTAAGAGAGAGAAAGATATGAGAGATATAGAGAGAGGTTAGAGATAGAAAAAACAGATATAGACAGATAGACAGAGAGATAGATGATAGATATTGGTGGGTGAAGAAGCACCTAGAGTAAGGAATCAAATAAAGGTTTTTACAGGAGATAGCACTTGAGTTGAGTCTTGAAAAAAGCTAGGGATTCTAAAAGGCCACTATTCCCATTAGCTACTTTTCTTTTACCACCAGGTCTATAAGCACCAGAAAGATACATTTTTTGGATCTTTGGATTTGGGGAGAAGAAAAACTTCCTTTTTAAGTATGGCGGTCAGTTATTGCACCCAGAGAAAGATCACTGTCTTTGTACTTGAGCAACTAAATGATCAGATAACTGAATAGATGAGTATTTTTTGCCTGGAGAAGTTTGTTGCTCAAAGCAATGGAAAGATCCAGTAAAGTTTAATTCCCATGAAGAGTTCTGAAAGCAAAGAGTTTAGGCTTAAAATATTAATTTTGTGTTGGAATTCATGTGTATTTGTGTTGATTTATGTGGCAATTAGTTATTAATTTCAACTTATACTGTCATAAATCCAACATATCCCTTTCCAATCAAAGGACAAAGAATTGGTTATGTGCTACATATAACTAATATCATGTCTATTCCATGTATTTCCAACATCCCATCCCATATTAAAGAATTTTAGAGCTAGAAGATCACCTCAAAAAGTCATCTTATCCAGCTTCCTACCCCGCCTCAATTGGTGAAATTCTAATCATATAAAACAGATGGAATTTGTGGGGGTGGAGAATAGATCTCCAGATCTATGATTTCATCAGCTTATAAAACTCCCAGTGTTCTAACACCTCCACTGGTGTAGAACTGCAACCCATCTCTAGCCTATAGTCAACCTTTGTCTTGCCTAGGCTGGACCACGGAAAAGGTAAAGGTTTTGCCACCAGTAACCCAGTTAGTATGTGTTAGGGGCAGAGCTTGAACCCAGGTCCTCTGAAATCTAAAACCACTCCTTTGTTCACTATGTCTCACTGACTCTCAAGATAGCTGGCTATCTGAAAGATTCAATTATATTCTCTCTATCTTCCTATATGCAAAGAAAAAAAAGACTCCTACACACACACACAAATATGCCATCCATTACCATTCTATATGGCCTCTGGTTTCTACACTCAACCTCTACAAGGAGGTTAGTATTGGGCCAGCTCTTGTCTTCCCCCAGTTGCTTCTAGAACACTTGCATTCCATGAGCTTCAGATGAGATTTTGCAACGTTTGTTGTCATTGTAAAAGATCATTTAATATTCCGTGGGCACATGCCATATGTTTTGAAGGAAGATGATAAGTACTGTTTTGTCACTTTTCCTTGGCAAAATGTAAAATGAAGTGAAAACAAAGATACTTTCCATACATGAAGCTTTAAGAAAATATTGGAGAAAATATTGCAAAACTAGAGTGAGTGAGCTGCCATGAATGTTATTTATTTTACTCCTGAATTTTATTGGTTAGGAAAGAAGTCCACAGCTTTCCTCCTACAGCTTCACAATGGAGAGTTGTAGCACTGAACCTTGGCCAAGATGGAACTACATCTTCTAGAAATATATATATGGTCTGCAAAGCACAGGAATAAGGACCATTTTTTCTCCAACTTATGATGGATTCAGCAAACCTTTCTTTTCTTAAATAAAAGTAACTAAACCTGCAGACTTGCACTGGGGGATTGAATTGTGACAGCGTGATACATAGGAGAGAGGGCTATGGTGGGATTAATGCTCACAGCCATGGAATTAAATGCTTTAAAACATCCTAGTTAATATCCCAGGGAATAATAAAGAGTAATACCAAGTAATATATAATCATAATATCATATTAGATAGGAAATCAATGGAAAGTCAGGTAACCATACTGCAGCAGTGTGTTTATATTATGACAGCTAGGCATGAAAATACACACACATACATACATATGCCTATGTATACATACACATATGTGTGTGCATTTGTGTATACACATTCATACATATACACCAATAGGCATATATATGCATATACATATATTCAAATTTCTAAGGCACCTTACCACCATAGAGCTAAAATTGAAGTAATAAATAGCTGTAATATAGTACATAATGTAGCATAAATTGCAAATCCATAAAAGATTTTTTTAAATCACAATAAGCTAAAACTTCAGGAATAATCATAGAATAAGAGAATTTCAGAGTTGGAAGAGACATAAGACCTGAGTCATTTAGGTGAATGCATATCTAAACAGGAATACCCCATATAATAGCCCATCTAGCTCCTATCTAAATACCTACAATTAGAGGAGACCCATTACCTCTCAAGCAGCCCATTCTATTTTTTAAAATATTTTTCAAATAACAAATATTTATTTTCTCCTTATCTAATGCAAAAGGAAAGAAGGAAGGAAGGAAGGAAGGAAGGAAGGAAGGAAGGAAGGAAAGGAGGAGAAAGAAAAACAAGATCCTTATAACAGATAAGCATAGTCAATGGAAACAAATTCATGTTGGCAATATCAAAAAATGTGAATTGTTCTATATTACTGTATCACCTATATATATATATATATATATATATATATAAATGTATATATGTGTGTGTGTAAAAATAAATATATATTAGAATATATTATATATACACACATATGTTTATATACACATATATATACATATATATGTATATATATACATATATATATATATGTACATGTATAACCTTTCCTTCTTTCTTTTTCTCTTTGGGTTGTGGGCTTAAGTGGTGGCATCTCTGGGACTGTGGGAAAACAGACACATCAATGCAACATTGGTAGAGATAGCAGTGTAACAATTCAGCTCAACACATTTGGGGGCAACATTAATTGTTAGGAATATTTTCCTTATATCAAACTAAAATCTGGATCCTCTGCATCATCTATTCATTCATTTTTTCTTGTTGTGTCTTTTGGGGGACAAGAAAAAAAACCAAAACTAATCCCTTTTCTGAATTATATCCATTCAAATGCATGAAGATAGCTCTTGTGTCTTCTCTGGGCTAAAAATCTCCAGTTAGTTTCATTGGTCCTAATAGAGCTTTAGCTCTTGATCAGTTGCTCTCCTCTGGACACATGCTAACCTGCCTATGCCCTTTCTAGGACATGGCACCAAGAATTAAACACCATACTCTAGGAGTGGTCTGACCTAGGCAGACTATAATAAATGTGTTAAAACTTCTTTCTATACTCTCTTCTGTGAAAGTGTTCTAAGATTAGTCATCCATTATATATTGTCATCTAAGTAGCATAGTGAATAGAGAGTAAGACTAGAAGACCTGACTTGGAATCCTGCCTCAGTCACTTGTTGCCTATGTGATCCTAGGAAAGTCACTTAACATCCCTCTGGATGAGTTTCCTTATTTGTAAAATAGAGTTAAGAACAGCAGTTACCTCACAGATCCATTGTGAAGACCACAAATGAGTTGTGTGTATAAACTCTTTGCAAACAATAAAGCTTTATATAAACACTAGCTACATCATTATACTTTAAGCTATGGTCATATGCATTCTTTTATTTTCCTTTTGTGTCAACATATTTTTTTCTTTCTAAAGAAGAGTCCCCATTGTTGTTTTGCCTAGCAGTCATCATAAGCCCCTACTAATTTCAAATTTCAGCCTTTCTCAGATTAGTAATTATTTGTTTGTTTCTATGTTTAACTCTCTACCTATCTCACCAATGCTGGAAGTGCAGTGATACTCTCATGCTCAACACCACTGAAGATTGGCATGGAAGTTTTGACTTACTTCTTTTCCACCCTGTGCTCATTTGTGACTACACCTCCCCAGAACGCAATATATTGGTGTGAGACTTACTATAGAAATTTGATTGGCTTTAGGCATGCTGTAGTTCCAAACTCCTGAGCTCCAGCAATCCACCAGCCTCAGCCTTTCTTAGTAGCAGGGATTATAGTCATGTACCACTGGGTCTGGTAAAATAACTTTTAGTAAATGAAGTCACTCTTTTGGTCTCATTCTCAATCACACATCTTTGTTTCAATGTTAAAAAAAAAGAAGCAAAGAAATTCCTTACTCAATATTTCACCATGATAAAATTTAAGTTCCTTTAGGACAATGACTATATACCTAGGACCTAGCATAGTACTTGATGTACTTAAATGCTTATTGAATGAATGAGGCCATGACTATTACTAATGATCTTCTTCTTGGTAATTATCTCCTCTGAATTAGTTACCGTCACAATTGTTATTTATTTCAAGTCATTTCTACAGTATAAATACCATAGCACATTTGTGAAAGCTGATTGTTAACATAGCCATCTGGGATAAAATTTTAAAAAAAAAAAACCATAATTCCTTGAATCTTTTACCCAGGAGTGTGATAGAGACAGCTTGAACCATCTTCTGAGAGTCGATTGTTAAATTTTTAGCATGAGTATTTGTACCTCAGAAATTAACAAATGCTATAAATCAGGGCTTAATATCTTTCTTTGTTGTTTTTCTTGACTTAATAAAATGATGGAGAAAATTTTCATAATGCAGATTAAAAGTAAAAGTATGTTATGTGTCTTTCTTCCCACCAAGAGCTGGTTGTTACATCATTTACCAGTATACTCCTGCTTTTGTATCTCTGGCAATTTTAATCTTTTCCATGAAATTTCAGTTTGATTTTTAACAAAGTAATACTAAATGATAATTTGGCGCTCTGAAAAGTGTATGAAATGTCTCTCCTCACATTTTCTACTGGACATGATCACTGAAGTTTGATTACGCTTTTTAGAGCATTTGAATGTCATCAAATCTTGGAATAAGATCTTGAAGGTCATCTAGAGGTGAGAAAACTGAGTCTCAGAGAGGATAACTGGTTTTCTCAGGGTCATAAAGTCAGTGTCAGAAGCAGGATTTGATCTCAAAACTTCCTCCAAATCTATTTACTCTACCCACCACAACACCCAGCTGCCTCAGACATTTACTAGCTGTCTTCCAAGAATCATTGTGTCCAAGTCCCTAAACTATCCACATACTATAATCCTAAACAGAGTACTTAATAATGATGTGTAGGCCTTACCAATAAGAATCCAGCATATTGACCTATAGTGATTATCTTAGTCATATCAGAGAATCTGTACCCAAACTACAGTGGGTGTTTCAGCATGTCAGATCCCCTAACTCTTGTTGGAATGTGAGCTCCTTGGTGGTGAGGAGTATTTCATTTATCTGTATTCCTGTTGCCTGGCATTGTGCCTAACAAGTACTAAACACTTAGTAAATGTTTGTTGATAGACTGAAGAAATTATTTCTATTTCATAGATGATACAACTAAGTAAAATAATAATGTTTCTCATATTTACCTAGTAGTTTAAGGTTTACAATATGCTTTCTTCAAAACAACAAAGGGTTACAGGTAATGTAAGTATGTTATCATACCCATTTGATAGATGAGAAAACTGAGGCTCAGAAAAGTGAAATGCTTTGCTCAATCAAATAGCTACCACTGATCTTTCTATTGCACTACTCAGTCTTTTGAAAAGGTTAAGGTGACTTACTTAAATTGAAGAAATTAGTGAGATTGATTCTTAAAATAACTTAAAACAAGAAGGATGCCAAGCATTTGGGAAAACTACTGACCCTATTATTGCCTAAAAAGGCAAATGAAAAAATATCAATAACCACAAGCCATATGCCAACTTTCCAAAAAAAAAAAAATTCAACACAAAATTTAGAGCATCCTTGATGATGATTTGATGACTTTCAAATGATATTCTGTACTAGACCATAGCTTTACAATCATACTATTGACTAAAAAGTTCAGGTAATACAATTTCCCCACTGTGATTATATTAATTATTGAAAAATTTGATCAAGTAGAGAATCCATCAATTAATCTCGGAACATTTATTAAGTATCAATTATGTGCAGGTTATGTCCTACGTATTACTGTGTGTTAAACATTATCATCAATGTTCTCCTCCAGCAAGGTGTCTAATATGCAAACATCAGAATTAGAAAAAAAAAATTCCTTGAAACTATAACAACAGCAATAACTTTGATGAACCTCTGATTACTCATAGAAAATGAGGCACAAACCACAGAGTCATTTGTTTGCCAAAGGTGTCATGAAGGATATTTATCAGATGTCTAAACAAGAGAGCTTAATAAAAGGTGGTAAAGGCCTTTAGATGCTCCTGTTTGCAGATGGCATTTTAATGATTATATCAAGCTTTTAGAACATTACTGAGCCTCATGAATGAGACCCATAATTGCCACCAAAAAAGTGTGTCTTAACTATCCACGTGCAGAATGTCTAATGTCTACCCAATTGAATTGGTATCCTATAGAAGTAAGATATACTATAGAAGTAGTATATACTATAGTACTATAGAAGTAGTCCATGAAAATAATACAAATATCCAGGACAAAAACTGTCCATGAAATATTAATTGACCACAGAATAGTGGAAGGTGAGAAAAGTGAGGCAGATTTCCTTTGGGAGACTGGTCAGTGCCTTAATGACCCCGAGAATTTCTCTGAAACAAAGGCCCATCCTTTTAACGTCAATATTCTTGTAGTGTTGGAGTATGGCTATGAGTTGTGAAATGTACCTTAATATTCAAAGAATTAAGGTTGAGGGTAACCACAAGAGAGCAATGGAGAGGCCAATAGTGAGTGTGAGTGTTTCAAAACATATTATTAATGAAGAATTTTCCTGGAAAACTAACCTAAAGGATATCAGAGAGATGTCATGACAGGAAAAGAAGGTGGATTAATCATGTGGTAAGAAAGAAATAACTGATGGATAGCCTACATGCTCAACTAATATCTAGGAGTAGTCAAGTGATCTAGAGGAAGCCACCACTCCCCCCCAAAAAAAATTTGGTCAATATGGTGAAGATTTATGGGAGGACATGTATAAGAGTTGCACAGAATGAAATGTGAATAGGTTGTTATGGGAGGGATTATCTATATCCATGTGATCGCAGATCCATTGACATAGGAAATGAACTCATCCAAATAAACATTTCTCATTAAATTATGGTATATTAGAGTAGGAATAGGGGTAGGGAATGGACCTGTGAATCCATTCATATAGGGAAGTTACAGAGGAGGAAGAATCTTCTCTAAGGACAGGTCAATAGAATAGTCCATAGAATTATTATGATAATTCACCTTTTTTTTTTGAATAGTGTAAGATTTGCCACAAAAACAACAACAACAACAACAACAAGAACAACAACAAAAAACTTCGTCACATCAGTAGTGAGGTGTCATTAACTGTATCTTACATCTACCCTTCTAAGAGTAATAATGACAATGAGAATAATAATAATTAATAATAACCATAGTGCTTCAAGGGTTAGAAAGCTGTATAGGTATATATGTCTCTAAATATATAGAGATATATGCATATATATATGAAACCTAATTTTGATATTTGCAGTAACCCTGTGAAGTAAATACTATTATTATTCTTGTTTTACAGATGAAGAAATTGAAGTTCATAGGGATCAAGTGACTTGTCTAGAATCACACAGCTAGCAAGCATCTAAAGCAGGATTCCATCTCAGGTCTTCCTGACTCCCAGTCCAATGCTTGATCCACTTTGACATGTTGGATGATCCAGTGAAGGGTCTTTAGGAATATAGCTTTCCAAAAAAGTGATTCTTACCCATTGACAAAGATGATTAACAACAACCTTTGGCCGTGGAATGAACATATTGGATGAGAATCAAATGTGGAACAAATGAGATAATACACATAAAAGTTTGGAATTTTTGGTAAACTTTAAAGTGTAATGTAAATGGAAACTTTATGTTATTTAAAATCCTCTTGTCAGTGAAAACAAAGTAATTCACCAACATCCCTCTTACAGATTAAAATCCTGCCTCCTTCTTGCAACCCCTCTTAATCACAGTGGCTTCCATCTGTTAATTATTCCTGATTTATCCTACATATAGCTTGGCTTTTATTTACAAGTTTTCTCCCCCATTAAATTGTAAGCTCCATGAGATCAAGGGCTGTCTTTTGCCTTTTTATGTGTGTGTGAGTGCCTCCAGTGCTTAACACAATGCCTGACACATAGTAGACGCTTAATAAATGTTTATTGAATTGGATTATTGCATAGTCAGAATTTATCTACATTACACATCAATACCAAAATCACTGAATATCAGAACTCAAAGTAATCTTAACCCTCATTGGTTTCACTCCTCTCATTTTATAGATAAAGAAACTGAGGTCCAGAAAGTGAAGTGACTTGCCCAAAGTCATACAGTCAAAAACTGCCAAAGCCAGAATTCAGACTTCTAATTCCAAATCCATTACTCTTTTTTAAAAAATTGATTTGTTTTTTTACTTTTAGTTTATAAGATTCAGTTCCAGAATCCCTTGAGTTTCAAGTTTTCTCCCCTTCCTCTCCCCACCCCCACCCCCTGCCCTGGTGGCATGCAGTCAAGTATAGGATCTGCAAATACTTTCACATTGGATATTAGTCTGGTTGTATAGAAGGGTTGTAACCAATGGAGTGGACAATGGGAAAAAGGAAATAAAACCAAACCAAAGAGCGATAGCATGTAGATTGCTTCAGTCTCCATTTAAACTCTGTTCTTTCTAGATCTTTCTCTGAATGTAGGTATCTCCTTCCATCCTGAGACTTGTAGAGTTGTCTTACAGCTGTACATTGCTGGGAAGAATCCAGTTTATCAAAGTTGGTTGTCACACATATGATGTATCTGTGATTGTGTACAAGTTTTTTCCTGGTTCTGCTCTTCTCACTGAGCATTAGTATGTATAAGCCTCTCCAGGCAAATATGAAGTCCATGTCCTCCCTATTTCTTATAGCACAATAGTATTCCATTATATTCATATACCACAACTTGTTTAGCCATTCCCCAATTGATGGGCATCCCCTTTATTTCCAGTTTTTTTGCCACCGCAAAGAGACCTGCAATAAATATTTTTGTACATATGGGTCTTGCTCCCACTTCTATGATCTTTTTGGGATACCACCCCAGAAATGGTATTACTAGGTCAAAGGATATGCAATTATTTGTAGCCCTTTGGGCACAGTTCCAGATTGCTCTCCAGAATGGTTGTATCATTTCACAGCTCCACCAACAATGCATTAGTGTACCAATTTTTCCACATCCTCTCTAGCATTTGTCATTTTCCTGTTTTGTCATCTTAGCCAATCTGGCTGGTGAGATGTGGTACCTCAAAGTTGTTTTGATTTGCATTTCTCTAATCAATAGTGATTTAGAGCATTTTTAAAATATACTTATAGATATCTTTAATTTCTACCTCTGAGAATTTTGCCTGTTCATATCCTTTGACCATTTGTCAATTGGGGAATGACTTGTATTCCTATAGATCTTACTTAATTCCCTGTATCAAATCCA
>CM053586.1:119609293-119623059 GCA_028646515.1 Pseudochirops corinnae | reverse complement strand
ATAGTATTTTCTGAAGTCAGCACCTCCATACAAATCCTTTGGAAAGAAGGAAAAAGGCAATCTTCAACCCAGAGGGAAGCTTACTGTGCAATTGGCAAGTCTTGAAAATCCATCCTGGAGCCTGCATGTGTCCCGATGTGTGTCACTGTACCAACCATTTCCAAACCTCCATTGTTTAAATCCTAAACAATAGTGAATATGTGACATTTCCTGTCATTTTAGACAAATTTAGGGGCATACACTGAATCCTGACAGCTCCTCTATTAATCAAACAAGGCTCAGTTCTCTGTGCACAAATAAGAAAGCCACTGGATGCCACTGAAATGTGTGGGGTCTGTTAACACTTAAAATGGGGAAAGCAGGAAAAATATAAAGTGATTTTTTTAGGGGAAAAAAGCAGAAGGCATATGATTGTTGCTTCAAAGGAACACCTCCTCAACAAAAGAGTTAACTTAAATACATCTACTTTCAATTGTCCATACTAATGGAATGGACTACCATTGTGGATGATGTAAAGCAAGAGGGCATTATAGCAGATGAATCTCATGAACTGAAAGGGGTCCTGATGCTGCCATATGGGTCCAAATGCTCCCAGGAAGAATCCCTCTAATCTACTAGCAAAATTGAACTCAATATGTAGGAAAGTGCACTCAGGTCCATAGAAAAAATATTAAATGCTAACATTATTTGATTAGGAAAAAAACCCAACAACTATGGCAATAGAAGAAAAATAGGATAGCAAAATGGCACTATATGTATGTGTATACTATCATACTGGCTCTCTCTATTCTCTCTCTCTCTCTCTCTCTATCTCTTTCCCTCTCTCTCTCTCTCTCTTTCTCTTTCTGTCTCTCTGGAGAGAGAGAGGGGGAGAGAGAGAGAGAGAGAGAGAGAGAGAGAGAGAGAGAGAGAGAGAGAGAACATAAATAAAGAAATAAAGTATTGGAAAGACAACTGTATTGGAAGTCAGGAGCCTTTCTAGTGACAGTTCTACCGTTAATGATCTATATGACCTTGGACAATTTTCTTGACCTCTCTAAGTCTCAGTTACCTCAACTATAAAATTAAGGTGTTGAACTAAATGATTTCAAATGTCCCTTCCTAACATTCTTTGATCCTTTGCTGGCTGTGAATTCAAACTACACTCCTACAATGTATGCCCACCATTCTCCCTTGGGTAATTTCAGTAACAAGTCGTGCAGAGAGCAGTTATATTAATGAATCTCAGAAAAATGTCAACCCCATCTCAATAAAGCTTCAAACTTAAAAACCTATGGAATGACTTTCAATCAACCAAAACATTTGTCATTTCTTACATTTCAGCTAATTGTCGGCTTTCACAGAGAAGGTGTTATTTATTCCACATGAGTGACTTCCTATCCTGCGGAATAAATATTGTTTGCACAAGTGCAAGATAACAAGATGAATGCCACCCATGTGTCAAATATAACTTGCTAGATCAACTCAACTGTGGATCGGCAGTTCATTACATCACTATTAGCACCATCCTGATGTTGAAAGCGGATGTCCAATGCAGCTATTGAACTTCAGTAATGTGGGTGTATAAATTGCTAGCCACTCAAAGCTGGAGGGCCAGTTTACTCCATACAGAGTTATGAAATAATGATAGTTCGTGTGCCTACGATACCCAAAGGCTTACAAAGCACTTTCCTCTTAATAGCCCCACAAGGCAGGTGATGTCAGTCTTATTAATCCCATTTCACAATTGAGTAAACTGAGACTCAGAGAAAGGGAGTGACTTACCTTGTGTCCCACAACTAATAAAAAGACTTAAAACCTGGATATTCTGATATTCACATTCACTGTGTAATACACTACACCACAGCTGTCAACAATTAAGTAGTATTATCTAGGACTTAGAAAACTTCTCTAAAAAGAAAGTAAACTAAACTCACATTTGTCCAAAACTTTTATAGTAGCAAAGACCTGAAAACAAACTAGATTCCCACTGATTGGAGAATGGTTAAACAAAACATGATCCATGGATGTAATGGAATATTGCTATACCATAAGATTCAGAATCACACAAAAGAGGGTGTCCTAGCTATCCCTTTAGGAAAAAAAAATTTGTGCAGAATGTCTAATATCCAGATGATGCAATTTTGGGGGCAATCCACAGAGCTAATTAAGTACAAATGCCAGTAAAAATTGTCCATACAAATGTCCAGGACAAAAATATCCAAGAAAAATTAATACAGCTTAGAATAGCAGAGGCTGAGGAAAACAAACAGTATTGAATGAATGAATGAATGAATGAATGAATGAATGAATGAATAAAAAAATCAATTAACTAATGATTAAGTGCAAATCATTGTGCTAATTGTTGGGGATACACACAGATAAGTATGATAGTCCTTGCTCTCAAGGAGTTTATATACTAGTGAGGAGAGCAGCAGATATAGATTTCTGCTACACGTCCGTTGGAAATGCTCAATGAACCTGAGGGTGCAGTGACAACGTAAATAATAATACATCTTCTTTAGTGTCATTTTCCATAATAAAATCTTACTCACTGCTAATGCTGAACCAATTGATGATGCCAAGAACTTTGGTGTTAGGAGCTCTCATTTCCATTCCTTAAGTATGATGACTCATGGGAGCCACATTACATCTTTGACGCCCTTGATGGTGCCTCGTTGGGGGGTGAGGATGAATTGGACCGGAAGCAGGTCAGTGGGTTTAGAATACAGATACAACATGTGTGATATGTACACATATATTATATGGTATATATTTCTATATTTTTATGTGAATGTGAGAAACAGAGAAGCAGAGGATGTAGGAACGGATCCAAACTGAAGTAATCAGAACCAAGAAAACAATAAATACAATGACTACAAAATGCAGATGGAAAAAACAAGACCAAGAATCACAAAGTGATACTGAATACTGTGCAATTGTTGGCCTTAAATCTGGGCCTAATAAGAATTAAAACAACAAAAGCTTCCTCCTTCTTTAAAAATTTTGAAGACTGTGGGCAAGAAAAATAGCATCATAAACTCTTAAATTTAGTTGACATATTGCTTATTTTTATTGAAATGTTTTCTTTCTTTGTCTGTCTGTCTGTCTCTCTCTTATTTTTTGGTACATTGTGTAGCTCTTGGGGGGGAAGGAGGAGTGATGTACATATATTTGAGTTATTACTAGGTTGAAAGGATTGAGTCTATTATAGAGAGGTGGCATTGCATAATGGAATGAACATAGACCTGGAATTAAGGAACCTGAGTTAAAACTCTATCAATAGCTTGCTAACTACTATGCCACGAGTGACAGCTGACCAAGACATGCCATATCTCCAAACCTCTGTTTCCTCATTTCTAAAATAGGAATTCAATGAATTGCATTGCCCGGCTCACAAAGTTTTTTCTGAAAAAAAGCACTTTGTGAACCTTATAGGTCTATAGACTTATGGATTTCTATTGTGAAGGATTTCCTCACCAGTAGGTTCTTTGGCTTATTTCAGCATGACAGAGTCCCATTTGAGTTCTAACGGGTGCTTATAGAACTCTCTTGATAGTCTTTCTATCTATCTAGATCTGTATATTTGGGCTTCAGTTCCTTTAGAGAAGATAAAAACTAAACCAATTAGAAATATGTAGGTTTGACACAATACACCATAATGACTCCTGAGGCATGAATAAGACCTATGGCACTACAATACAAACACACAAATACTTATATTAATTTAACAACATACACTATCTTCCCATCACTTCCCTTTGGAGTTGTTACAGCCTTTATTATGCCAATATGCATTTGCAAAATTCATAGCATGTAGGAGTAGATGGCATTACAGTATGATTTGAAACTCACAGCATTTGTGAAGAAGCAGAAATGTTCAGGTTCTTTTTTTCTTAAATATGTAAAAACCTGAATACAATTGATATGAAAATTGATTACTTTATCCTGATATAGATGATAACTATTTGGAGGCAGAACCACACAAGACATCAGTCCATTCCTTGGAGACCAAATATCCTTCTATGAAGTAGAAAGGATGACAGGAAATGAAGAATTCTAGTTGGTACCAATGAGTGATGTCATCATTAAGAGAAGATACAAATGATCAGTTCAACTGAAAGATGAAATTCAGAACCATTCTGTGACTGTGCTACTTAATGAATTACTCCCAACATTCATCTCCTTCATGGTTAACCATGTGCTGCTAAATGGGACTGCAGGAAGTCATAGGACAGTGTTTACTGAATCCATAGCTAGCTGACTAAGTGAATAGAGTTTTGACCTTGGAGTCAGAAAGACTTGACTTGGAATATTGCCTCAGACTCTTATTAGCTGTGTGACCCTGAACAAATCACTTAACTTTTCTCTCAGTTTCTTCATCTATAGAATGGGGGAAATCATGGTACATACCTCACAGGATTGTTGTGAGGATAAAGTGAGATACTATTTGTAAAGCATCTTGCAAATCTTAAAGTGCTATATAAATAGATTTTCCGATCTCTGCTGAGCTCTCATTACAGCAAGGAAATCCTTGTACTCCTCCCTAATTTATTCTCTATCACACCCATCTGTTCCAAACCTTTTCTTTTCTCTTGGAGCTTTCAGTGTTCCCCTCCTCCCACTGTCTTAGTTACAGACCTCACCTCATACTTCACTGAAACAATTGAGGCCAGTCACAAAGAGCTCTCTTTTCACTCCTTCTTACTTCATATCCCTCTAACATCATCCTCCACTATCTTCTCTTTCATTCCAGTCTATGACAATTAGGGGGTTCCTTTCTTAATCAAAGTCAATACCTCTACATTTACCTTTGACAAAATCCTCTCTTATTTTCTTCAATAGATTGGCCCCACTTGTATCTCCTCTCTGTCTCTCTAATCTTTGATTTCTGCCTTTTGATGGGTTCCTTACCTGTTAACTGCAAACATGCCCAATTCTTCACCATTTCTTAAAACAAAACAAAACAGAAAACCTCTCCCTAAATCCTTGTTAGTTATGATGCAATACATCTCCTTTCTTTGAGAGCTAGCTTTGGACCTCATCACTCAACTGAAATGCATTCCTCTGAAGTTACCAGTGGCCTCTAAATGAACAAATCTACTGACTTTTTCTCAAGCCTCATCCTTGACCTTTAAGAGAGTCAAAGATTTTTAGAGCTGGACAGGACCTTAAAGATTACTGAATCAAATCTCTCATTTTACAGATGAGGAAACAAGTACCCTGAGAAGGAAATGGCTTGTCCAAGGTCACACAGCTAGTTAGTGACAGATGGGATAATTTCAATACCCTGATTCATATTCTACCCATTGAAAAGAAGTTGTGCTAAGAAAAAAAAGAGGAAAATACTCTAAGAGTTGAGTGTTGCAGGAAAAAAAAACGGCCTTGGCCTTTCCTCAAACCTTAGCAAACAGGAAGTTTTGCTAGCTATAGGTTAGGCGAAGGGAACAACATTTATTAGTGCCTAATATGTGCCAGGAATTGCACTAAATGCTTTTACAAATATTTTCTGATTTGGTCCTACAAGCCTATAAAGTACTTGTCATGATACTCATTTTATAGCTGAGGAAACTGAGCAAGTCAGCAGTTGAGTATCTTGCCCAAAGTCATATAGCTAGTAAGTATCTGAGGCTGGATTTGAACTCATATTTTCCTGACTCCAGGGCCAGCACTGTGGCACCTACCTGCATCTAGAATAGAAATAGAAATGAAGTTCATAACACCATATGATTCTCCTGGTCCCATGATTTATCTTCCCAAGGTCTGATGATACTTTCTTGAGCCATATTATAATCAATACAGGCAAAGTGCTTTGCAAGTAGTGGTGGAGGTGATCAATTTTAGGCAAAGGTTCTGGCATCAAGCTAGACAACAGTTTATATATATGTATACATATGTATGCATGTGTGTGTGTGTATGTATACATACATATATACATACATACATATATATATATATATATATATAATTTTCTTCCATCCTCCAAGCTCAAAGCTAATATAAGCATATGGACTTCCAGAAAGCTTGCAAGCAATGATAAGTGTGATTGAATACAAGTGTTATTCACCCCATTTCATAGATAAACAAACTGTGGCAGAGATGAAAGTCAGTTCAGGGTTCCTGAGTCCCCAAACAGTCTAGAATGGCTGAATCCTAGCAGTAAAGAAATGTGAGTATAATCAGCACTCACATAGTGATATTCATAGCAATTCAACAGTACGTACAGCTTGTCCTTAGAGAAACATAATAATGCAATACTAAATTCAGAAAAGAAACTTGTAGGGAGGAAAAAAAAAAAAGATCCCAGGCAGAAAAATAGATGTCTGATGCCTCAGGGCGTCATTGACTATAACTTTAGCAGACAGAGGGTTAAAATCTTTTCCCTGTCATTCACTCCCATATTCTAGGACTGCCTGATTCATGACTCTGTTGAACCACATCTTGCAAACCTATGACCCCATGGGGCCACACTTTGCCATTAATTTGGGAATGGCACTCCCTTTTGAAATCAGTGGGAATTCTAGAGGAAAATTAATGGCTGATGCTGGCCTTTACTCAGTAGAATACAGACAATAATGGTTTGTGGAGTTTGGGGAGGGGGCAGAGAAGAGGATTAATTTGCAGTATCGTGGTCTGTGCTGAATTCCCAAGCCTACCTGAAGAAATGCTTGTTTTTCAAAAGATGACGTAGGTGTGAGGCATGAGAAATAGTGAAAGGGAAGGCAATGAAGAATACAAATGCCACATCATTCCCAGCTGGAAGTGTCTCAAGTTAGCAGTTGCCTAAAATATTTTTGTGATCAAGTATTTGTGTAACCACACGCATATGGAAGTGTAGAGTTTTTAAAATGTACTTTTTCTCCCATGAAAGATGTAAGATTAAAACATAAACCTTGGTGTACTTAATGCTGTATTCTAGCAGCTTTTATATACCAGGTCATATGTAGATTCCTTTAGATCAAGGGTGCTTAAAAGTTTTCTGTCATGGACACCTTTGGCAGTCTGGGGCAGCCTATGGACTCCTCAGAAAAACATGTTTAAGTATATAGAATAGAAAAACCTTAGGATTACAAAGGAGACCTACTATATTTATATACAACTATCAAAAATTAATTAGTAAGTTCATAAACCACAAGTTAAGGATTCCCAACCCCCCAAAAAACCTTCTAGTTTTATAAGTAAGGAAACTGAGTTTCAGGGTGATGTGAGGAGATGGGTGTTAAGTGACTTGAACAAGGTCACAAAACTGAAAAAATTGCATATCCAGGAATAAGATATAGTAAGCCACTTAGAGATTTTTTTTTCTTTTGTTTATCCAGGAATATTCTTTGTTGTGTGTGTATGTGAATGAAAGAAAAGTTAAGTAATCAAATCTCATATAATTATTTTTATCATGTACTATATCAGTGACTTTCCTTAAAAATGGCATCTAAGGTACGACTTAAGAGAGTTTCTTGCTTGAGAGACCTGAAACAGAACATATCAGGATAAATTGAGATGGACTCTCTCTTTGTATTGTTGATTCTTTCCTATTCAAAAAAGAAACAGGATGCCACCAATTTCACTGATTACCAGTTTCAGTATCAACTTATCCAGGCAATGATAGGCCCTTTACAAATGTTCTCCTAATGTTATTTTCCCAACAAAAGTCAGAGTTGACCTATAGTTCTTAGAGCTATTGTGAAAGGGATCCATTGTGTTTTACACTATCTCTATGAGACCAACTGGCTGCTTAATTTAACATAACAGAGTCTTCATCCAGAGAACACTGTCAGAGTTTAATATTAAGGGTTATCAGAATTAGGATTCATTTATATCTGACTTATCTAGTGTTTCATGGCAGCAAGACCTGATGCTATTGTAAAGATTAAACTTTCCCAAGAAACACATGGCAAGGATGGCAGAAGAATGTGATTGCAGGTAGTTGTACTGGCCTGGGACAGAGCCTTGTGGGCCATCCAGAAAACTAAGCCTTTGCAAATTTGTTGTCACTGTCACAGCTGCATGATGGAAAGACTGAAGGTTTTCAGAGCTTCATTATTACTATTTTTCTTTGCAAGATTTGTTGGCACTGAGTCAGACTCATCAAAACAGCTGCTTCCTCCCTCGGACATTTGCAATGCCATAGGCTGGGTTGTATTACCTGTCAGGTGAGTGGACCTATGTCTGCATAGAACAAAGGGATTTGGAGAAGTGCAGAGAGGAGGCTGATGAAGAGGAACAGAAATAAAAAGATGATTCTCAGAAAACTAAAAGAGTGTACACCTCACTTTTTAACATTTATTACAATGCTGTTTCAGATTGTGCTCATTTACTAAGCCAATAGTTTAACATTATCATAATATTTATCATATGGGAGGTGCTGCTCTCTGGGGATATGAAGACAAAATTTAGAAAAAAAAATATTCCTGCTCAGAGTTTATGTTGGTCTATCATAATTATGCTATTAAGTTTCTTCAACTTGGGCAACTTGAAATGACGAAGGGATCTCCTAATTGGCTTCTACAGCAGAAGATCTGATGACTTAGTGAGCCCTTTACAGGAAGCAAAGGTTCTAGATCACTCTTTTGCTATGACCATTCCAGTACCATTATGCAATTCCAGAACTTCCAATGAGGTGCAAGGAAGGGCTGATCATTTCCCATGCCCTTGTGGCAGCTAAAGTGGGGAACTTAACTAGTTCCTATATGACTTTTCTGCTTTATATTCCCTGTATTGAGTAGGTGATTAAACATCAGCCTTAAGGAGAAACATATCTAGGCATGGAGGTAGTCTTCAAGTTCAAGAGGTTTGGGAATTCAGCAGCTCTAGGGAGCAGAGATGATAGGAGGCCAAGGTAATTTCTTAATCAAAGAAGATGAACATTAATATGATGATGACCAATAGTTCTTTGGATAGTTCAGTAACAAGGCGGGATGTTGTTATAAGCACTTAATGCTTCCCCTGCTTTATATTCTGATAAGATTTAAATGTTGGTCTCCCAAGAGAATGTAATAGTTGTTAGAACTTATGTTATGCTTTTAAGTCACTGTCAATTTATAGGATGTCACTCTACTATTCCAAAATATTCATTGGTTTTCTTCTACCAAATAAGGATAAATTCTTGATCCTAGGACTCAAGATCGTGCACAATTTCACTACATCCTTTGTTTTACACCATTTTCCTTCATATATTCAATGTTCCAGTCAAACCATCCCCTGTTGTTGTTCTGACCTTTGTTCATGCTCTCCCCCATGACAGGTATGGACACCTTGCCCACTCCCATTTCTATTTGTTGAAGTCCCTCCCTACCTTCTAGATTGGCCCCAGGTGCCCCTTCCTCCATAAGCCTTCCTTAACGCCACCAAGTCCCATCCCCAGGTGAAGGCTGCAAGTGACTTGTCACTCATTGAATTTTTCAGTCTTTGCCTGAACTTCTCCTTTGCACCCATCTTATTCTCCATTTTCCTATAGTTATCTGTACAAATAGTTCCCTATTCCCACCGCTTCCACTACCACACATACATATGTTAAATACACATTAATGAAATTATTTTTCCAGTATTCCTACAGTAATCTCATGCTATCAAAAAAGAAAGTAAAGTTAGCTTGATTTGCTTTAGACTTAATGATATCCCTCCTAAATTAGTTATTATTGTTTCCTAATGATGGTGAATTCTAATAGGTTCCTAGTGAGCACTGTTCTTTTCTACATGATGATAATCTATAAAAAAAAAAGTGATAGTAAAAATAATAATCCATTTAAGAATTTGGTTGGGGATCAACATCAAATTCACAGATCAGTAGTTTCTGGACTCCACCTTTTTCCTCTTTCTGGAAATTGAGACATATATCCACTGCCAGGGTTCCAAAAGTTCTAAAAAATCTTATTTTCTATGATACCCCAAAGGTTAGAGAAGGATTTCCCTGATCAGAGTAGCAATCCCTTTCACTAACCTGGATATTATTCACCTGGTTTTAGAGAGTTAGACTTATTTGAGCACAGAGGTATGCCTCTAGAGCAGTGGTTCTCAACCTTCCTAATGCCACAACCCTTTAATACAGTTCCTCATGTTGTGATGACCCCTAACCATAAAATTATTTTTGTTGCTACTTCATAACTGTAATTTTGCTACTGTTATGAATTGTAAAGTAAATATCTGATATGCAGGATATATTTTCATTGTTACAAATTGAACATAAGCCACAGGTTGAGAACCACTGCTCTAGAGCTTGGGTTTTGCTTGCTTTTCAATAAAACCAGAACTATTTTTTTTTAATTTAGTTTAAAGATCATATTTATGGTGCTAACTCTGTGCCAAGCACTCTGCAAAGTGTTTTTACAATTATTATTTGATCCAATCTTGGGAAATAGGTGCCAATACTATCCCCATTTTACAGATGAGAAAACTGAGACAAATGGAGATTAAACGACTTAGTAGAAACTCAAGAAACAGTCATCAAGCCTCTGCCTGAAGAACTCCAGTGAGGGGGAGTTCACCAGCTCCCAAGGCTGTCTATTGCATTTTAATATAGCCTTTCTTTTTAATTCATCCTGTTCCTTGACTGAGAACCTGGAAACACAGTAGAATTTGAATAAATTTTCTTTATTTTTTCTATCTATTAACATTATATTACCTGTTTTCATTCCTATCCCTTCTTTGCTCGTTTTCTCTCTTATATTTGGTAAATAGTATTTTTTTCAATTACATGTAAAGATAGTTTTCAACTTTCATTTTTAATAAAATTTTGAGTTTCAAATTTTTTCTCACCACCTCCCACCCCCCTTTCACCCACCCTCTCTCCCCAAGATAGCAAAGCAATCTGATATAGGTCATACATGTGCAATCATATAAACATATTTACACATTAGTCATGTTGTGAAAAAGAAATAGAACAAAAAGAAAAAGCCACAAAAGACAAAAAAAAGTGAAAATAGTATACTTCTATCTGCATTCAGATGCCATAGTTTTTTCTCTGGATACGGATGGCATTTTCCGTCATAAATCTTTTGGAATTGTCTTAGATGATTGTATGGCTGAGAAGAGTTAAGTCAATCACAGTAAATCACTGCACAATATTGCTCTACTGTGTACAATGTTTTCTTCATTCTTCTCACTTCGCTTAGCATCAGTTCATGTAAATTCTTCCAAGTTTTTCTGCAGTCTGCCTGCTCATCATTTCTTATGAAACAACAGTATTCCATTACATTCATATACCACAGTTTGTTCAGTCATTCCCCAATTGATGGACATTCCCTCAATGTCCAATTCTTTGCCACCACAAAAAAAAAAAAAGCTGATACAAATATTTTTGTACATATAGCTACTTTCCCCTTTTTTACAATCTTTTTGGGATACAGACCTAGTAACCATATTGCTGGATCACAGGGTATGTCCTTTACGTGTTGTTCCAAATGACTCTCCAGGATAGTTGAATCTGTTCACAACTCCACCAACAATGCATTAGTGTCCCAATTTTTCCCACATCTCCTTCAACATTTATCATTTTCCTTTTCTGTCATATTAACCAATCTAATAAGTGTGACATGGTACCTCAGAGCTGTTTTAATTTACATTTCTCTCTAATCAACAGTGATTTAGAGAATTTTTCATATGACTATAGATAGCTTTTATTTCTTCCTCTGAAAACTGCCTGTTTATATTACTTGACCCTTTATCAATTCAAGAATGACTTGTATTTTTATAAATTTGATTTGCTTCTTTATGTATTTGAGAAATGAGACTTGTGTCAGAAACACTTGCTTTAAAAATTGTTTTCCAACTTTCTGCTTTTCTCCTAATCTTGTTGTGTTGGTTTTGCTTGTACAAAAACTTGTTAATGTAATCAAAATTACCCATTTTGCTCTTAATAATCTTCCCTATCTTATTTGGTTATAAATTGTTCCCTTCTCTGAAATGGCAAGTCTTAAAAGAGTGACTGCAAAATCCAAATAAAAAGTTATAGGAGCTATATTTTGCCAGCTGGGGCTCTCTTGTGCCAATCTGAAGGGAGCAGCCCTTAGCTCAGGGGTGCAGAACCTTTTATACAGTACATTATTATGTTTATGTAACCAATTAATACAATTTGTTACTAAGCAGGTTACTATGCAGGTGCAAGCAAGCTGTTGCTAAGGCCGGGGGATTGCGAGGGTATGCAGAGGGGCACAGGGCATGATGACCAAGCAATCAAAAAAGACAAATTACCCTAGGCCAGTTTCTTGACGCCTACCTTAAGTCCACAAAGTTTTACTTGGCTGATTTCTGGCTATTACATCTCCATGAATCTGGCTGGTAAACTATTCCTTGTTCTCCTAATTTGCTTATGGTATCACCTTTTATGTGTAAATCATGTACCCATTTTTACCTTATCTTGGTATATGGTATGAGATGTTGATCTGTGCCTAGTTTCTGCCTTTATGCCTAGTTTCTGCCTTACTGTTTTCCAGTTTTCCAAGCAGTTTTTGTCAGTAGTGAGTTCTTATAGAAGTTGGTGTCTGGGTTTGTCAAACTATAGATTACTGTAATCATTTAGCACTATGGCTTTTGTACCTAATTTATTCTATTGACCTACCACTCTATTTCTTAACCGGTACCAAATAGTTTTTATGATTGCTGCTTTAAGATTTAGTTTTAAATCTGGTACAATTAGGTCACCTTCCTTTGCATTTTTTTTTTCATTAATTCCCTTGATATCGTTTACCTTTTTGTTCTTCCAGATGAATTTTGTCATTATTTTTTTTAGCTCTATAAAATAGTTTTTCGTAGTTTGATTGGTATAGCACTAAATAAATTAATTAATTTAGATAGAATTGTCATTTTTATTCTATTAGCTCAGTCTACCCATGAGCTATTGATATTTTTCTGATTGTTTAGACCTACTTTTATTTGTATGAAAAGTGTTTCGTAATTGTGTTCATATAACTCCTGGATTTGTCTTGGAAAGTAGCCTCCCAAATATTTTATACTGTCTACAGATATTTTAAATGGAATTTTACCAATACAATCTTTTTTTTTTACCTCTAATTATTTTTTAATCATCATATGAAAGTCAACTTATTACCACATCCTCTAAGTATACTCTTTCTAACTGCCCTAATAGAGATACAGTTCTCAAGAGTTACAAGTATCATCTCCCCATGTAGCGAATTTAATACCATGTTTGTTTGTTTGTTTTCTTTCCTGTTTATATTTTTTTGCTTCTTTTGCATTTTGTATTTGAAAGTCAGATTTTCTGTTCAGCTCTGGTCTTTTGATGAGAAAAGTTTGAAAGTCGCTTATTTCATTCAATACTCTTCTTTACCCTGGAAGATTACGCTCACTTTTGCTGGGTAGTTAATTTGGGTTTTAATCCAAGTCTTTTGCCTTCCAGCATATCATATTGCAAGCCCTCTAATCCTTTAATGTGGGAGCTGTTAAGTCCTATGTAATCCTAACTGTGGCTCCTTGATATTTGAGTTGTTTCTTTCTGGCTGCTTGTAGAATTTTATCCTTGACCTAATAATTCTGGAATTTGGCTACAATATTCCTTGGAGTTTTCATTTTCAGATATCTTTCAGGAGGTGATTGGTGGAGTCCTCTAATTACTATTTTACCTTCTGGTTCTAGAATATTAGCTCAGTTTTCCTTGATAATTTCTTGAAAGATGATTTCTAGGGGGGGGCAGAGCCAAGATGGCTGCGTAGCAGCAGCAACATATTGCAGCTCTCACATAGCCACCACAAAATACCCATAAAATAGGACTCTAAACCAATCCTAGAACTGCAAAACGCACACAAAGATACTTCCCACTAAAGTCAGCTCGGCTA
>CM053586.1:119579661-119608793 GCA_028646515.1 Pseudochirops corinnae | reverse complement strand
ACACAGGCACTGCGGTTGGGAGATCCATTCTGCCCTACCGAAAAGTGACATAGGAGAGAATAGACTGGGGGAGGGGGGACACACTGGGATGGCTGTTTTGGGGTGGTGGGTGGGGGAAAGAGGGAGAGAAAATATGTAACTCAATATCTTGTGGTAATGAATGAGGTAAACTATAATAAAATTTAAAAAAAAAAAAGAAAGATGATTTCTAGGCTCTTATTTTTTTTAATGCATGGCTTTCAGGTAGTCCAATAAGTTTTAAGTTACCTCTCCTGCATCTATTTTCCCGGTCATTGGTTTTTCCCATGAGGTGTTTTAAATTTTGTTCTATTTTCCCCATTCTTTTGATTTTGTTTGACTGATTCTTGATGTCTCATAGAATCATTAGCTTCCATTTGCACAATTCTAATGTTTAACACATTATTTTCTACAGTTTACTTTTGTTCCTCTTTTTCATTTGACCAGTTCTATTTTTTAAGGAATTGTTTCCTTTAGTCAAGTTTTGTACTTCCTTTTCCAAGTTGTTGATTCTTTTCTCATAATTCTCTTGCATCACTCCCATTTCTTTTCCCAATTTTTCTTCTACTTCTCTTACTTGATTTTTAAAATCTTTTTTGTGCCTTTCCAAGAGGACTTTTGGTGCTGGAGACCAATTAATGTTCTCTTTTGAGGTTTCACATGTAGACATTTCAACATTGTTGTCCTCTTCTGAGTTTATGTTTGTATCATCTCTGTTGCTATAGCAGCTTTCTATGGTCAGGGCTCCTTTTTTGGTTTTTGCTCATTTTTTAAGTTTAGCTCTGCTTCTGAAGTATAAAGGGCACTATACTGGAGGCCTGGTCACTAACTTTCTGAGCTGGGGCCTCTCAGGCTGTTGGCTTGCCCCCTGTGTTAGGTGGCCTGGCCTAATTGCACCTGTTGTGCCTTGGGTTCCAGGGCTGGCAGTTTTCCTGCTGCACTGGGGCTAGCGGCTTCACAGCTGGCCTGCTGAGCCAGAACCTTGAGGCTTTGGGTGGTGATCCTTGCTGCAACTAAGAGCCTCCTACTGGCTTGCCCAGATACTGCTTGCACTGGGCTGTGCTCCGTTTTTACTCATGGGAGACAGACCTTTCTGGAAGTCTTTATAAGTTATCTTGGACTGGAAAATGGTTTCTCTCCTCTCTCCCTCTCTCTCTCTCTCTCTCTCTCTCTCTCTCTCTCTCTCTCTCTGTCTTTTTGTGGATTCTGCTTCTCCAGAAGTCTTTTTAGAGGCTTGATTTAGTGTTGTTTCTGAGGGAAACTGGGGAGTGCTCAAGCAGCTTCCTGGCTTCTTGCTACCATCTTGGCTTCACTCCTTACTCATTTTCTTACTCTAAATTCAGTCCTTTACTTGTCTTTAGTCTATTTTTGGTGAGTCAAAATACATTCTTACTATTCAGTCCCAGTTTTTTGTCTTTTTCTTCTTTTCTTGTTTATATCCCCCCTCCCCCGAGAATAAATCTGATTTTATTCAATAGTTTCCAGTATAGTCCCATTGCTTTCTTTAACTGTCTCTCTTTATACTCATCAGGATCTATTATGATTTTAGAATTTATTCCTTCCCATCATTACTGAAACCATCATTTAGAATACCTGTCTATGGAATCATATCAATCTCTTTTTGAACTTTTCAAAATCTCTCTCTCATAGCCTAGATTCACAAGATTTCTTAAATTTTTTGGGAGAATGTTGAATTCAATAGCTCCTTTCTCAGATGAAATATATTGAATTAAAAATGAAACCAATAATAAAAAAACACAGTTGTCAAAATGTATATTACTTAAAATCTAGTTCATGGCCTCAAGATTAAAAATTCCTGGTCTAGAGGGTGCATCTATTTCCAGGATTTCCTTTCTTGATAATCATGAGATCTAACGTAATGCTAGAATCTTTTTTGAAAAATTCCTTTCTCTTCTACTTCATGAACCACTCCTTCCTTGCTAATCAAAAAGTAAGTCCATAGTGTCAGATCTCTTTATCACCACAACATTTTGAGAGATAAAATGATCAACAAGACAAGTCTAAAACCAGATGTTCTGCTTTTAGTGGATTACAGTAAATCAGGGACAGTACTTAAACTGTCTGTCCTACCAAAAGTCACATTACTGGTGGTACAAATGGAACATAACAAAAGGTGATTATTGAAAGATTAAAGAAATTCATCCTCAATGTGATTAAGGAAAAATTATAAATGGAGGTAAAAATGAATGTTTTCTGTCAAGTGTTTGCATAAATAAATTGATTCCATGTTGGCCAAATGGTGAATTCTGGATACACAAAAGTAAGTTTAAATTTCCTAGGGAAAGTCTTCTATTAACTAGAATATTTCCCCTCCTATCCTTCCCACATTCATTTTCCTCCTCTTTTGTTACTCTTAGTGTAGTCCTCCCACCCAGAAAGAACAATTGATTTCCTACACTGACTGTAAAGAAGCAGGTAGGGGAGGAATTCCATTTCTATTGTCTACATTTGGGCAACAATCCATTTACTGCTGAATTCGAAGAATTACCCTTGGTTCCACAGAAGATAAGCTGGAACGATTAAAAAAAAAGCATATTAATGGAGCATTTCCCTACTATGCAGAACCATTCTTGCATCCAAGGAACTCTGTTCTTAAATCTCATCTTGTGCTTTCTTTAAGTTAACTAATTCATTCACTTTTGTCTCAAATTTTCCTGTTTATCAAACGTTCTGGTTACATGGATCAAAAAGCTTACTTACCAGTTGGTAACTCAATCAATAAACATTTTTTTAAGTCTCTGCAGTAAATAGAATGCCAGCTCTGGAATTGGGAAGACTCATCTTCCTGAGTTCAAATCTGACCTCAGACACTTACTAGCTGGCTGACCCAGTTTGTCTCAGTTCCTCATCTATAAAATGAGCTGAATAAGAAAATGGCAACCTGCTCTAGTGCCTCTGCCAATAAAACTCCAAATGGGTTCACCAAGAGTAGGACATCACTGAAAATGACTAAACACAATTTTCTAGGCAATATGCTAAGTGCTGGTGATACAAAGAAAGGTAAAAGACCGTGAATGTAGATTGTAGATCACAATCTAACAGGAAAATCAAAATGCAAACATCTTTGTTCAAACAAGCTATTCATATAATTAATTGAAAATAATCAGCAGAGGGAGGTGCTAGAATTAAGAGATGGAGGAGGCTTCCCGCAGATTGTGGGGTTTTAGTTTAGGGAAGTGACTTATTATTTCTGACCCCCAGTTTTCTTGTATATAAAATGAAAGGGTTTATCTTGATGCCATCTGAGGTTTTATCAGGTCCAAGTCTTTGATCCCATGATTCCATCTTAACTCTCTCTCCCAGTTCTGTTTCATACACAAATTTAACAAGCATGCTTTCTATAAATTTCATCTAAAAATCCATTGTGCTCTGGACCATGCTCATGAGCTCTTAGCATCTTCCAACTCCTTCTGGATGTAGCATGTCCCCTAAGGAAAGTCTATAAGGGGCCAGATAAGACATCTTCCATCTTCCTGAAAGGACTTTCCCCCTGCACTGGGAATCTACTGCTTCCTGTTGTCTTCTCAGGACCAATCTCCTCAGGTGAGAACACCTCAGAAAGAATGTGAGGACCTTGTGGTTCCATTTTCTGCTAGACCCATCATGTCTCCTAAGGGAAGGTTTCAAGGGACCAGGCCTCAGAGCCTACCCTAAAACAGTGACATCCCTCTGCGCCAGAACAAGGCAAGCTTCACCTCCTAGTGTAAGCCCAATCTCCCGGAAGAACTCAAGTGTAAAAGAATGCAACTGATATTCTGACTTCAGGCCTTCTATTTCTTACTGTTGCCTGTCCTTTGAGGGAAATGGAAGAGGAAAGTTGTTGGGGAATGGGACTTCTTACTTTTATAAGCTGTGCCCTTTTCCTCTAATCTCCAGCCTTTAGAGGGAAGAGAACCTGTGAAGGAGGACCTCCTATCTAACCATTGCACTTGCTTCCAACACTGTCTCCAAGCTTTGCTGAGAAGAAGAGTGGCACTTCCTCCATTCAGTGATGAGCATTCTCATACTAGGTTATACCCTTCACATCCCAGTGACTCTGAACTCCTGTAGATCATTGTGCAAACTCAATCCCTTACAGCTACTCATTTCCATCCCCCTCAACCCTTGCAGCCCAAAGTTTCAAACAAAACACCAGTCAGCCCTTTCACTGTGCCCTCTGGAATGCCTGTTCCACAGGCCACAAACTTCCCTTCATCTTAATTTTTATGTCCTCTCTCACTCTTTCCATCTACTATTTCTTACTGAAACCAGGCTCCCCCCAAGGACACAGTCTCCCTGTCCACTTATGATACTGGCTGTACTTTCACTCATTCTTATTAGGTCAACATAGAGGAATTGGAATACTCCTTGCTCCCTATTGCCACTTCTACATTCTCCTCCTACTTCCATCACTCAGTAACATCTTCCTTTGAGATTATAGTATGCTGTTCTTATCAACCACCCAATCAAAATCCTGGTAACTATTGTATATAGACTCTCAGGTTACTCCCCGTTTTGCCTCAACAAGTTCAATACCTAGCTCGCAGTTCTTCTCTACTCCCAAATTCCTGCCCTCAAACTAGTGGACTGCAACATACATATTGAGTACTCCTAAAATATTTTTATCACTCAGTTTTTTGACCTACTTACTTCATATGAAATATCCCTCCACCCTACCTGTCACACACAAAGATGGTCATGCCCTTGACCCTTGCAATCACCCAAAAATGTACCATCTCTATGTTAAAGAATTCTGAAATCTCCTTATCTGACCATAATCTATCAACTCTTCATCTCTTCCTCTGCTTTCCTTTACAAAACCCTACTCTTTATCCACACCTTGACCACCAATCCCTTGGGCCCTCAATTCTCTTCCAGGCAATCTCTCCTACATAAACCACTCTCTCCTCTTTCCCCAAACTTGACCCCTTAGAGAAATATTCTACACTGTCTTCCTCTCTTGAATCCCTACATTCCTTATCAAATTGCTGATTATGCCCAGCCAAGTCTCAGCCTTGGAGCACTCCCATCATTTTTTACCTTTACTCCTACACAGGAGCTACTGAATAAAGATGAAGAAAATCATGCAACCATTCTGAAAGGATCTATGCCA
This sequence comes from Pseudochirops corinnae, assembly GCA_028646515.1. Taxonomy (NCBI): domain Eukaryota; kingdom Metazoa; phylum Chordata; class Mammalia; order Diprotodontia; family Pseudocheiridae; genus Pseudochirops; species Pseudochirops corinnae. The sequence continues at coordinate 119,603,662 of CM053586.1, read as the reverse complement.
AATTTATGTTCGGAGTGTTCAGGAGGACTACTTCTGATGTGAAGGCTTGCTGGGCCCTTTTCAGGGCTGTTCATGCACCTTTGGTGTCCACTGCTTACCCAGCTCTCGTCTTTGGCTCCAAGAAGCTGTAGCATGTGCAGTCACCACCCTGGTAAAACTGTCTTGGCACATGGACTAAACCAGATTGAGTGTAACTGACAGGCCTCAAAATATGTTAGAAAATTATCTAACCCAAGCATGTGAAGACTTCCCTCAGAAAACTGGTCAGATAAAAACAATTTATTCCAACGGCCATGAAGGCAGCTGAAGCAAGTATCATGGAGCACTTAGAGCTTGGTCAAACATCCAAGATGCTAGAGTCATTCAATGCTTCCTGGATAACTGACTTTTGTCTTGCCACTGGACTTCTGTGATTCTGGAAGAGAGTGAGGCTGACAACTTTTAGCAACCCTGCCTTACTTAAATCCAGGTAACGTGCAAGTCAAGATATGACCAGTGATGCCACTGATCCTCTTTGAAAACAAAGGATGAACAACAACAATATATTACTTGAGGTCTTCACTATGTAGTTCTAGTACACCTCCTTTATCAACTCACTTACCCATGCCACCTTTTCCAAACCTTCCCTTCCCTCCTCAAGCCTACCATGGCTCCCCTACCTCCATTCTTTCAGCTAAAAATCTTGCCTAATATTTTATTGAAAATATAGAAAAAATATTATTATATTATGTATAACAAAATATTACATATGCTATAGTCTGTGAACTCCCCCTTCATCACTTCCTATTATTCTAATACCTTCTGCCAAAACTTCCTCTTTCCATCTGTTTTCATGTAATGAAGTGGTCTTACTCCTCAAGTTCTTGTTCAAGTGATCCCAATTCTATCCCATATCATCTAAGAGATTGCCCTCTTCTGTCATCCTCAATCTATCACTTATTTTCTTTTCTCATTTATATTTTATTTTAAACTTAAATGTGAAATAAGAATAGAAAAAAAGAAAGAAATTCTAAAACTAAAATAATACAAAATAAGAAAAAAGACATTGCCACATACACAGCAGAATGTAAGAGAGGATTCAACATATACAGCAATAAATTTCCTTTTCCAGAAAACCTGTATAGTAAATACTGTGCATTGTGTTGAGAGCTATCCATCTTTTCTTCACTTCCTTTCTTTTGTTCTCGGCTGTGCACTTTTTACTTTGTTATTTTTTCTCTCTCCCCACTCCGTAGGCTACAATTAAGCACAGATACACACATGCACCACATACATACAAATATACATACATACATACATAAGCATATACACACAAAGACATAATCTAGATATACATACATATACCCATATATACATACACTTTCTTATAGATACATATATTTAGATGTCTATAATTACTCATATATAGATATACATTCATAAGCATCTATGTAATACTATAATATACATATTGGTCCTCAGTTTCTCTGAGGGTGGATAACCTCTTCATAAGCCCAAGTCTTTCCATATTTTTCCAAGTCCACCAACTCATCATTACCTACACCACAGCAATATTCAGACCTTATAATATCCAATTGTTTTGAATAGTCCAAAACAACATTGATGAATATGACTGACACATAATACAACTTCCATATTTTCTCCTTTTATAAAATCTATTTTGACCTTAACTTTGTCCAAGATTATGATTATGACTCCTCCTCCTTTTTCCTAACAAATTCTACTCCTAATATTTATTTTATGTTTGTATGTATCTCTTATTTCCTATAGCTCCTGACTCTTCTACTTTACTTCTTTCTATCTGTTAACTTGCTCCTCTATTACTTAACCTATCCCCCCAAGGATCCCTCCCTTGTCCTCCTATTCCCATTAATCTAAATGCCCTTCTATACCCCCTTTATCCTATTCCTTCACCCTCCCCTCTAAAGATCCCTCCCTTTTCCTCTCCCCTTTCCCTATCTCCCTGGCATTTTATTTCTTTTTGAATTTAGAAGACTTTTATAAATACATACATATATATATATATGTGTATATATATATATGTGTGTGTGTGTGTGTGTGTGTATGCATGTATGTATGTATTGTTCTCTTGAACCCATTCCTAATGAAAGTTGCATTCCAAAACTACTAACCTTTCTCCCCCATCTAATTCCTGTTTTTTGATTTTTCCTCTAATGCCTAATTTGTATTATTAATCTTTTTAGCTATTCCTAAACAGTTTTACATTTAAAAATCATGTCATATGCATGTCTATCCCAAGCTTTATTATGAACTACCTAATTACTAATAACAAACTTAGACATACCTTTTACATTTCCTCATAAAAAAAGTAAACACTCCCATCATTGCTGCTAACTAGTATTTGATATGTATGTTATATGTGTCTTGGCTCTTGCATGTCAAATCTATTAAGTTCAGGGGGTTTTTTGTTGTTGTTTTTGATTTTTTAACAAAATCCTTAAAGTCTGACAATTCATTAAATATCCATTTTTTTTTTTCATGCAGGATTATGCTTAGCTTTTCTGGGTATGATATTTTTGTCCAGGACCACAGTTCTGTTGCTCTTTGATACATAATTTTCCAAGTCCTATGATATTTTAGTGTTGCCACTCCTGGGTCTTGTGTGATTCTATTTGTGACACCACCAAATTTAACTTTTTTTTTTTTTCCTTTTTGCTTGTAATATTTTATTCTTATCCTTGAGCTGGGGGTTTTGAAATTTGACTATGATATTCTTGTGAATTTTCCTCATAGGATCTCTTTCAAGTGGTGATCAGTGGAGTTTTTCTATTTTTACCTATTGTTCTAATGCAGTGGTTCTCAACCTTCCTAAAGCCACGACCCTTTAATGCTCCTATGTGGGTATATCTGCATGTGGGCAGACCTGCCTGGAGATGGATAAAGGAATGGTGTCTCAGTTCCTAAGACCATCAGAAAAATGTGTTTTCTGATGGTCTCAGGCGACCTCTGTGACCCCAGTGAAAGGGTCGTTCGACCCCCAAAGGGGTCGTGACCCACAGGTTGAGAACCACTGTTCTAATGCTTCAGGACAATTTTTTTTCGTATTGTGTTATGATTATTTTTTTTATCACAGCTTTTAGGTAGCCTGATTATTCTTGTATTTTCTCTTATTTATCTCTTCTCCATATCAGTTGTTTTTCTTATGAGATGTTTCACATTCTCTTTTTTCATTCTTTATATTTTTATTGGGGATTTTTTTGGTCTCTTATGATTTCACTGGCTTCCCCTTGCCCAATTATGATTTTCAAGGAGTCATTTTTTTCTTTAAGAATCTGGATCTCCTTTTCCAATTGGTTGACTTTCTTTTCATAAATCTTCTTGCTTTTCTTGGATTGTTTGATTTTTAAAGTCCTTTTATGAATTCTTTTGGGGAAGGTGACCATTTGATGGTATTCTTTTGGTTAGAAGAGGGTTTTTTGGCTTTTTGTTTGTTTTTTTTTTTTTTTTGCTTTAGTATCTTCCTCTGAAGATAAACTCTGGTCTTCTCTATTTCTCTAGGGGTAGTAAACTCTCTAGGGGCTAGATTTTTTCTCCTTTGTTTGTTCATTTTTTTTATTTGTAGCAGCTTATTTTTTGTAATCACCTCTAGCCCTGGCATATGGGGGATGGTGCCTCTGGCCTCAGACACTTCAGTTCTCCCCTCTAACCTATACCTCAATTTACCTGCCCACACTAGGGAAATGAATGTTTAGGTCTCAGCAAACAAAAAGGAATTAACCTCCATGTCTCAGATATTTGGGAAAGTTCATCTAAAATTGAACATTTTAATGATTGATGTTTTTCTGATACGTACAAGTTCCCATAATTTTTCTTAGTATATAAGTTTGTTTGGCTTGTTTGCTAATTTTTTAAAAGACTAAGCAGATACCAGGGCACTGTGAAGGACTGTAGCATGACTTCAAGGGGTTCATGGACCAATGTTTCAGAGGTTGGAGAAAATGGTTCTTATCTTACCTTCCTACATAAGACAAAATTGGGATCCTACCTATGCTTTTCTTATCAGACTCTCCCCCCATCCCACCTCTTCTCTCCAATGTACAAGTTACCAACTTTCCCACTCCTGCCTTAGGAGTTGGTACGTTAAGGCAGTTATAGAGAGGTGAAAGAACTAACTGTTCTTTGAGATACTTATTGTAGTAGTGTCCCTGAAGCCCAACCTCCCCATGTATACCCATTCCTTGTCTCCAGATCATCTCTGGCTAGGGTTGCACCTTCTAGGGTAGACTCCAGATCCAGGCCAGTGACCATTGAGTAAGAATCCTATTATCCCTCCCACTTTTTACAGTGTAGGTGAGATGGAGTGAGTCACACAAGATGAACAAACACAGATGAGTTCCTGCATAGCCAGTCTTTTTTATCTTTCCCCACAAGCCCACCCTTCATCTGGATTTCTCTATCTTTGTCAAAGGCATCACCATTCTTTTAGTCACCCAGGCTGTCATCTTCAGCATCTTCTTTGGTACAACCTCAATAGATAGCTCCCAATCCTATTTTCCTTTACCCTGCAAATGCAGTCACTTTCCAAATCTTATCATTTCTACCTTAATTCTCTCCCCTCTTCACCACCAACACAGACATTACTTTCTTCCATTTCCTCATCTCTTTTTACTTGTTCTATTTCAATGACCACCTACCTGTCCTCCCTGACCCAAGTCTTTTGATATTCCAATCCATCATCCACATAAATTGCCAAAATGATTTTCTCAAATCATCAGTATGACTATGCTGCTCCCCTACTCAACGAATTATAACTGCCTCCTACTTTCTCTAAGATCAAATATTATTTCATCTTTAACTCATCTTTTTTAAATGGTTACCTTTGTATAAATTTCTAATTCAGATAAATATTAGTACAGTGGTACATGTATACAATTTACAAATAAATATATGTGTATTGGAGGAATAGTGTCAAAAAAGAATTACTGATAGGTATGAGATTTTAAAAAAGTTGTTGAGCACCACTATGGAAGTCTGCCTTGTGGGAAAATAAAAAAAGAACTATTCGTAAGAACTACTGTTTTTCTGACTTCAAAGACCTGACTGTATAACTCTCATGCACTGATTTCATACCAAAAGAGTAAGGAGAAAAGTAAGATCAGTGGACATGGAAGGGAAATATTACAGATTTTCAAAAGCAATTTTCCATTTTTCTTAACTTTCTTTTTAATACCTATATTTTACTAGGAACTTTTCTCATCATGAACCGGACACATGTAAATTTCAAAATGGCAAAGTTCTTAAATTTTTGAACCACCTAGATTGGGGAGAGGTAGATTTAAATTATCTTTAAGGCAGAAATGACTGAATTTTTACACACCAAAAGAACTATTTACTTATTTCCCCTGAATTTTGTCACACTTATATATTTTTTTTTAACAAAAGACCACTGATGAACTAAAAACACATTTTCCAATGATTACGAGTAAGGAAAAAATAATATTATAAAAGAAGACAATATGAGGTTAGTTCCATACTGGAGATTTGCTTGCAGAATTCAGCAGGTTCTTTGGCATCCCTGGAGATCTCCTAGAGCTGAAACCTTTCATAACATATAGCAAAAAGTTCAGATAGCAAAAGTTATCAGTGGTTTCCAGAAGCACTATGCCACTTCTCCCTCCTTTCCTCTTCCCCATGCATCCTAGGAAAGTCTTAGGCTATCTCTCCAGGGGCAAAAGTACCCTTTTAAATTAGAAAAGCTGGACCAAAATCCCTAATGACACAGTATCCGTGAAGCCCAATTATGCAGAGAAATGTAGAAGTACTTTGAAGGATGATGAACAACATAAAATGAGGTGCCTATGTTTTATTTTTTTTAAATGAGCTACATCATCTGATCTCAGCAAAAGGCAGTTCTATGCATGGTACTCAAAAAGAGAGGAATATGAAAATGAGTAATATATATGAGTACTATGGACATTACAGTAGAATATATAAGGTTTGACCAGAAGTTATTCCTCACACTACCTGGTACTGATAACAGTCTCTCAATGCTATCCACAAACTGATCTACCTTCGATAGACCAGGGATTCATTAAGAAATGAATGATGAGTTCAATGATGGCAGCTATGATTAAAATTGAAGTTTCTTCCCATTCCCAAAAAATACATGATTACATAAAGCCAAAAAGAAAAGTATATGAAGATGATGAAACGAAAAATGTGGTTCAATGTCATCAGAGAGAAGATATTCCTTGGACATTTTTTTTTTACATCCATTTCCAAGTTGCTTCACTGAGCTATAAAAACAGAAATGACTTTGGATAGTCTTGTGCTCTGGAGGTCAGACTGATAAGGAAAAGGACTCCAAATTTTTTTCTGCATACATTTTTTTCAACTCCGGTTTTGTGTATAGTTTTCCATACTCACCTTCTGAGATTTAGGTGACTGTTAAACAACATTAAATATTAAAATGAGCTTTTTAAATGCATGTAAGACTGACTCATGCAACTCTTTATGTTTTATGTAAGATGTATATGACACATTCAGATTATCTATTATAATATACAAAAATATAGTTCTGTTATTAAAAAAAACCAATATGACCACTTTCCCCCAGTGCTCATTTGGGGCATTAGTCTCCCTGGATTTGAAAGAGGGGGAATGAGAAGGAGAGAATAATAATCACAGGAGCACCCTCTGAGTTTAATCAGAGGTGGGGAGCTTCTCACATCCTGCATGCTCTGTGCTTAAATGGGTGCAGTAGACTACTAGCATCTCCCCAAAATACACATAAAAGTACACACACACACACATAATATACACATTCTCTATTTCTCTCTCTCTCTCTCTCTCTCTCTCACAAACACACACATACACACACACACACACACACACACACCACTCCTCTATTGTACAATAAGCATAGACAGAACAGTCAAAGAGACCACAAAGGCAGAGAATCTTATGTCACATGGTATGAGAACGAAGGGAAGCCGTAGAAATGGCATACTTCAACTGAGAGAAGCCGATGTGCACTTAATCCATCCAAGAAGCTTTAGTCATCCTGACTATGTGCCAGGCACTGTTGTAGGTGCTAGGATATAAACCCAAAGAACAAAACAATGCCTACTCAGAAGATTTGCTGAGAAGATAGAATTTCAAGGTATGCCTTCAAACAGGGAGAGTTCATAATCTGGAATGGGAAGGGTATTTCAAGGATACTCTAAGTTGTGGTTTAAGAAAGGAGGATCAGAAGCAGGACTAGTATAAGAGGAGCAGCATATACAACATTGAGTAAGTCTGCGTGATGGAGGGAAGCATAAGAATAGACTGAATTTGTATGATTTAGAGTTGGAACAAACCTCAAGTCGTCTAGTTCAATCTCATTTTGCAAGTAAAGAAAGAAAGAATGATCAAAGACTCACTACAAATTCTATCAGCTATCTAAAGATGGCAACCCAACCTATAGGAATGGAAGACAACGTGGAGTACTGTTATATACAAAAAAAAAAAGATAAAGAATCATAGATAGGACCATAGCACAGTCCAGGCAGAAGTGACCTGCCAAAGTTTGTCCAAAGAGACAAGAGGTAAAATCGGTAAGTTCTATGCCCTAGAAAGAAAGGCTTGTATTAAGTACTAACCTCAAACTTTTAAAAGAAAAATGAAAAAAGCAAGATAGAAATACGTCCTTTTATTTGAGCAAGGAGTAGACTGGTGGTGTCCCTGGTGACTTTGTCAAGCATGGAGTTTTTGGATACACTAGAAATCGGACTGGAAAGGAGCCCAATTTTATTAATGATAGGATTGTATTACGCTTTTGTGATTCACTAGTTTGTTGGGTCTGCTCGAGAAACTTGGGATTATGAAGTAAGATCAAATGAGTGAAATTATACCCTGCCAGGAAATGAAAAGATCCATTTTGGTCTATGGGTCTTCTGAGAAATATCTGTGCAAACAGTATGTGTCTATCTGTCATAAAAGGGTTGTGTAATTAACATATGCAAAACACCCCCATCTTGCTGGAAGCTAGCTTGCCCTCTCTGGAAATCCAGGCTCTATTTATTTACAACAAAATAAAGTGGACCCTTCTGGAAAGAAACATCGCTCCGCGGCTGCACCAATACTGTCGCACAGATGCTTTAAATCTTTTATATCTCCCATACCTCCAGGGGCTGGTGGTGGATGCTATTGAGCCAGGGCCAATAAATAATTTATGCTAAGTAGCAATTTAGTTGTTTGGCTTGAGGTAAAGAAATTCAAGAAATTCATAAATAAAGTTCCCATTTTTGCTGTGTTCCAAAGTTAATTTATGTTACTCCGCAATTAACTAACATAAAGGTGAAAAAATATGACAGGCCTAAGGTAGAAACTAGAGCTCATAAATCTGCTGTATCTTAACTAGTGGTGCTTTGGTGATAGTTACTTAGTTCCTTCTGTCTTGTACTATTGAACAGAAAGTTTTCCTTGGTCTAATCCACCACTACTTTGTGGAGCTGTAAAAACATAACAATTGTTTTTTAATACATGGTGCAATAGTGAGAAGAACATTGAAGATGGAGTCTGAAATGTCAAGGTTTGAATCTGGGCTCTGCCTTCTACTACCTGGGTGACTTGAGCTGTTCACCCTCCCTTCTAGGGTTCAGTTTTCTCACTTGTAAATGGAGGAGACTTCTCATAGGGTGGTAATATGATTTAATTGAAAGTCTTGGATTTTTAAGAGGATCTGGTTACTGGGGCGGCTAGGTGGCGCAGTGAATAGAGCACTGGCCCTGCAGTAAGAAGGACATGAGTTCAAATACAAACTCAGACACTTAACACTAGCCGTGTGACCTTAAGCAAGTTACTTAACCTCGAATGTCCTGCCTTCCAAAAAGCAAAAAAAAAAAAAAAAAAAAAGAGGACCTAGTTATTCTACTTTCTGCCTACTAGTCCTGGATAGGGAGAGTAGTCGGTAGAACCTTGGACTTAAGTTCAAATCCTGCCTTTGACACAGACTAGCTGGGTAACCCTGAGCAAGTCCTTTAACCTCTGTTTGCTTCAGTTTCTTCATCTATAAAAGGAGATAATAACAGCTCCTACCTCCCAGGGTTGTTGTGAGGACAAAATAGGATAATGTTCATAAAGCACTTTGCAAACATTAAAGCATTACGTAAATGCAAGCTATTATTCTCATGATTTTGGGCAAGTCAGTTACCATCTATAGCCATTAAGGTCTTCATTTGTAAAATTAAGGAGTTATACAGGATGCCACCTAAGCACCCTTTCCATTCAAAATCTGTGATAATATTCTCATCAAGAATTGAGATACTATGTATGAGATGAGGCTTGCCATTTTTTGAAACTAAATGCAAATGAGAGCTCATTAACTAAAATTTAAAAAAAACTTTTCTTTGAATAAGAAATATGTGTTCATTTTTGGAAGTAGAGTTCATGGTGGAAAGAACAATGGATTCAGAATGAAATAATGATGTTGGTTTAAATCTGTCACACTCTTTACCACTTGTATTGCCCTGGACAAGTCACTTCACTGCTCTTTGTTTCAGTTTCTTGACCTGTAAAATGAGGAGGTTGGACTAGATACCTTTAAGTTCTCTTCCAACTCTAAATGATCTTGTTACACGTATATGAATAAGGTAGAAGTGTGAACATGTCCCTGGGTGATTAAGGCACTGAGCTGTGAATAAGAAACCCCACCATCATAGATTGTTTGTGTTAGAAAGGATTTTAGTGGGCATTACACCTTTTGCAGGAATGTATCTTATAGCATTCCTGTCAAGCAAGTGGTTATTCAATCTCTACTTGAAGGCGTTCAGAAATGGGGAACTCACTCATTCACTGGCAGCCTCATTCAATTTTGGGCACTTCCAATTGTCAGAAAATTCTTCTTCGTATCTAGTCACTAGCTTGAGTTAAAGCTTATAAATCTCATCCTGATTCCATGTTCAGTTGTTTGAAGATAGTTAGCAGGCCTCATTCCTCTACTCTCCACCCAATAGCCCTAAGTTTTATAACTGGCTTTTCTACTTACTTGTCATTCTTTCATTTCACCTTTTGAGCTCTCCCTGCCTACTTTTCTTTATCTGCATATAATGATAATGCCTTTCTCAACTAATTAGTTAAGTTATTAACTTAGTTACTAACTAAGTAGTTTTTAAATGTTATAAGAATCACAGGATTTAGAGCTGGAAGAAACTTCAGAGTTCATCGCATGCAACTTCCTCATAGTACAGATGAAGAAACCAAGCAACAGAGAGTTTAAGTCATTTACCTGAGGTAACACAGGTAGTCAACAGCAAAACTGGTGCTGAAACCTAGACTCCAAATCTACTACTCTTAAATTCTTTTTGCAAATTTTGCTTTCTAAAAGTGAAGTTCCTTGATAATACTGAGGACAGGAATAAAATATCTCTCTCCCCCACAAATTATTATTATTCTTATTAGATTATAAGGTCCCTGAAAGCAGATGCTGTCTTTTGTGTCTTTTTGTATCCCCAGCATTTAGCACAATGCCTGACAAACAGTAGGTGCTTAACAAATAAATGTTTATTGAATAACTGAAGTTAGGTTAACTAATTACTACAGTCTTTAGTTGCTCATAGTTGCAATGATTCAGGGATGTGATCTGCTCCATGAAAACTCAATATATCTAATAATAAAGAGGAGGAGTTTTCCTTTCCAGACCAGAAAGAAGAAATATTTCAATTTTCAGGTAGGAAGGGTTCAAGTGGAGAAACTCACTACATACTAACTGAAGTAATACTCAAAAAAACCAAAAAATATAAAAGAGGTACCCAGGAGTCCCAAAGTAAAGGAAGATTAGGGTAGCAGATAAATTAAAATTAGAGAAATTGAAGGAAGCTCAATCATTCTTCAAGTTTTGTTGTTGAGTCACTTCAGTCACATTCTACTCTTCATGACCCCATTTTTGGGTTTTCTTGGCAAAGATACAGGAGTGAGTTGTTCTTTCTTTCTCCAGCTCATTTTACAGATAAGGGGATAAGGCAAGTAGGGTTAAGTCACTTGCCAGGTGATAACAAAGCTAGTAAGTGTCTGAGGCTGGATTTGAACTCAGGAAGATGCTATACCACCTAGCTGCATGCAATCTTCAATTCAAGACAGTGGATATTTAAGGGGAAGACACCCCAATGAATTACTTGTGCAAAGCATGTTCTAGTATCTAGTTCATAGAATGATAGACCCAAAACTGACTTGAGCAGCCATCTGATTTGATGCCTAGATTTTATAGATGTGGAAAGTAATGCCTGGACAGGCAAGTGATTTGCCCAAAGTCATGCAGCTATATATAGTGACAGCTAGGACTAAAAACAAGCAACAATAACAACCACAAAAATCGGGTTACCTAAATCCAAGTTCAATATTCTGAATGCACCACACTCCTCATTTCATAATAAGACCAATTGACGTCAATATTATCCAGCTGTACCCAACTGTTTGGCAGCATAAATGCCATCAGAGGTGGCAACAATTGCAAGATCCGGAGGCACAGTGATGAATGAGCATCATTCTCCTTGAGGGTTCCACATGGGCAAAATGATGAAAAATTGCTGTGACCAAGTATTAAAACTATCATTCTAGAGCATAAATAAATATATATGGTAGAAAACAAAAAGTTAAAAGAGAATGCAAACCGAATAATTTTTTCTTGTTGTCTTGTTAAATTCAGTAAATACTTTTTTAAAAAAACAAAACTGCACACAACAGAAGTTTATGGTTTTATATATCTTTCTCTTTTTGTGCTTTTTATATTGATATAATTATTTTTGTTGAAGATTAAGTTCATAATAAAATAAGAATCTTTTAATTGAAGAGAGCAAGACCAGCAAGGAAGCCATATTCAGATGCATAACCTCAAAGACACTGGACATCAGAAATAAAGGCATGGAGCTGTGGGAGAACAAATTGTGTTTTTATACACAAAAAGAAGCTAGAGTTGGAAAAGACAGGTGTATGAAAAGCAAGTCACCAAAGAAGAACAGTCCCTTGGATTGCTTATGCCTAGTTATGGGGACTATGGTTCTTATTTCTCAAGGAGAAACAGCATTAGTATTAGACCAATAGGAAGAGTGAAAACAAAAAGGACTGGAAGTATGTGTCTGTTTCTCTTGCTAGATTGCAAGCTCCTTGAAGGCAGGAATCCAATGAACCTTATTCATCTTTGTAATTCTCACAGTGCCAGTGTATAATAATTGCTTTTAAAATGTTTGTCAGTTGAATAGTGATAACTCTTTAATTTATAGAGAGCACTTCCCTTTTAACATCCTAGTGAGGTAGCTCAGGTATTACAAGAGATCAAAGGAGTGTATACAAAGCACTTGCATGCCAACTTTAAAGCAGTATACAGATTCTTAATAAAAACAGATATTTATTTTTGTTGTCATCATCATTATTTACTACTCACTCTCCATATACCTCCACAATCCTGCCTACAACCTTGCCCTCTGCCCTTCACTATTGTTTTCCCCATTTGAATGTAACTTTCTAAAGGACTGACATTGTCTTCTACACAGTAAGTGTTTAATAAACAGTTGATCTGTCTGTCTATCTTTATATAGATAGTATTCCTGGCTTTAGAATCAGGAAGACTTGAACTCAAATCCTGCCTCAGACAGCAGGAATCTGCTATTTGACTACTGACAAGCCATTTAACCTCTTGGTGTCCCAAGGAAGCTAAGATTACAAAATACTAATATATCTCAGTGGAGAGAATTTTCCACACCAGGAGTTCCTGACTGGGATTAAGAGATTAAGAGAATGCCATCAGTGGGGAAATATTATTTGCATTTTTGCAGCTGAGGGGAACCAAAGTCTCAGAGACGTAAATAATTTTTCCCAAGGTGATAGAAGAATCAGATAATAGACCCAGGTCTTCTGACTCTAAAACCAATGGTTTCTATTTGAATGAAGGAAGAGCAAAGGACTTTACATATTGAAGTCAACCCATGGATAAATTATAGTGCCTAGGGCAAGCTTCCCACTGGGCTTCCAAGGAGAGAAGGGACTAAGAATCAATTCAGTTGCCTGCTCATCAGGGGCAAAAAATGTCATTCAACTAAAGTCAATAAACTTCTATTAAGAAATATCAGATGTAAGCTGGTCTAGCGAGAAAAGCGCGGGGTTTGGCGAGAGGAGAGCCAAGTTTGAGTACTGGCATTATACTGTCCGTGTGACCTTGGACAAATCAATTCACTTCTCTGAGATTAAGGTTACTCCTCTGTAAAATAGCATGTACTCCCTACTTCACAGGATGGAGGAAAGAATTTTATAATCTACAAAGTGTTATAGAAATTCAAATTATATTTGAATACAAATTACATCAGAGGTTTCTGTTCCTTTTTTTTTTTAGCATCTATCTTTTCTAAATGATTGTGTAGACTTCAATCACATCCTCTCAGAGCCTCCACCTTTTCAATCTAGAGTCCTAATTATTTTAATCAATGGCAAACAGTTTCTGCAAAATCCTTGGATTGATGCCATCTGGTTATTCAAGAATTTATTTATATCTGGTTGCTATTAGGTCTAGAACATCCTGTTTTGTTTTGTTCTATTTTGATTTACCACTTTTTGATCTAGTGACTACAATCTGCATGATTCAAAAAAGAAATTTGGAATGAGAACACAACAAATAAATTCAAGGAATACCTATTGACCATTTACTACGTGTGAAGCATTGTGCTAAGCTGGGGGGAATTAAAGATGAAAGAGGACACAATATTTGCCCTTATGGAGTTTGTATGCCAGGAGGGGAGATGGGACATACATGAAAATAACTGTAACATGTTGTAATACAACTAATTGTGTAAGAGAGGTTAAACAGGATGTAATAAAAGATCTGAAGAAAGAGGAATAACTTCTAGCTAGAGGAATCTTAGGTTTCATGTTGACAGCTGTACCTTTCTCTCTAAAGAAAGAGAAAGATTTTACCAGGCAGAGATGTAGGAGTCCTTTCTAAGACTAGAAGACACATTGTGCAAATAAGTTATAGGCAAAGAAAGGAAGACAAGGTTAGTGGATGACAAGGCTTCCAGTTTGCATAGAAGAGTGGTCTCCAAAGTATAAGCTGCGTCATGAACCCAAGGGAGTTATAACATGACTCACACCCAATCAGAGAAGGGAAAAGTGGGATGCATCATACCTTCCTTGTGATAGTCAATCACTGACTTATTTCAGACACAAATACACTATCCCCTTCACCCATTACCATTCAATCTCTCACTCTACTCCCTCTCAAAACTAGTCCCCTCTGGCCTTCTGAGCCTCAGCTCTTCAAGGTGGTTTTAACTTAACCCAAGAAATTGTTTGTGTTTTACCTGACAGGCAATGAGAAGTTTTTTGAGAAGAGGTGTGATGTGATCATATCTGTGCACTGTAAGTTTACTTTGGTAGAATTAGATAGTGGTAAGACTAGAGACAGGGAGAATAAGTAGGAACCTATTGCAATAGTCTAGGTTAGAGACAATAAAGACTTGAGTTAAAAATAATTGCAATAGAAATGGAAAAAAGAATATGCATTCAATAAATAGTATGGAGATAGAATCAACAGGAATTGGTGATTGAATATGGAGAATGAAGAACAGAGAAGAATGAAAGATAATTAAGTTTCCAAACTTTAGTGTTTGGAAGAATGGTGGTATCATGATCATCAGTTGAGAACTTAGAAGAAAAGGCAGCCATTGGGGAAAAGATAATGAGTTCAGTTTTAGACATTTACATCTGAGGCATCATTGGGACATTCAAGTGAAGTCACGCAATAGGAAATTGGAAATGATAGATTGGAGCTCAGTGAAGATCTCAGGTCAGGAGATACATATTCTAGAGTTATCCATTTAGATATGTATGAATGTTACCATTAAAGCCATGAGAATGAGTGAGACTGACAAGGAAGAAAGTACAGAAAGAAGGAAAAAGAAGGAAAGGGAAGGGAAAGGACAGAAACCAATAAGAAAATTGTTGTAATCATCTAGACAAGAGCCTGAACTGAGGTAGTAACTGTGTGAGTAGAGAGAGATAGTCAGATGCAAGAGAGATTGGAAGGGTAGAAATGGTGAGATTTATAACTGATTACATATGTGAATATCTAATATATGACTAGGAGGCATGTAGAACTTGAGAACAACACGGAGATTACAGACTGTGACACTGGAAAGACAATGGTGCTTTCAACAGAAATAGGGAAATTTGGAAGAGTAGAGGGTTTGGGGGTAAAGATAAGGAGATATGTTTGGTTTAAGATATCTTTGGAACACTTCAATTTTTCAGATGGCATAAACCTGGAGGCTATCAATAGCTTCTTGGTCTTAGGATCCAAAATTATTTTAATGAGTTAGAAAAGTAAGTTCAATTGAAGTGGAATTGAACAGGGATAAATACAAAGTCCAACACATTTACATTTTAAAAAATCAACTACAAAAGACAGGGAGTGGGAAGAAGGGTATTATGCCTAGACAAAAGACAATGTGGTGGGAAAATCTTTGGGTTTTAGAGGACTGCAAACAAAAAAAATGTTTTATGATCTTAGGTTACGTTAATTAAAATCCTGACTTTATCACTTATTATCTGTGTGAAAGTAGGAAATCTCCTTAAGCTCTCTGGGCATCAGGTTTCCTCATCTAGAATACTAACAATAATAATAACAACCAGCATTCATACAGTATTTTTAGGTTTGCAAATTGATTTACGAACATCTCAATTTCTCCTAACAATAATTATGAGAGATAAGTGTTATTATTACTCTCATTTTGCAGATAAGGAAACCGAAGCAGACATAGGTTAAGTGACACGTCCAAAGTCACACAGGTAGTACATGTCTGAAACTAGATTTGAACTCAGATCTTCTTAACTCTAGGTCTAGTTCTCTATCCATGGAAGCACTTAAATGTCACTAAAAAACGAGTGGCTTAGATTAAATGACCTCTCAAGATACTTCTAGCCCCCAATTTATAAGCCTATAATTAAGAATTTACATCATGTCCAGAGTGAGATGATAATTCCATGAAATTTTGTCCTGGTCAGATCTTAGTTGGAGTATTATGTTAGGTTCTGGGTGCCACATTTTATAAGACATTGGTAAACAGACGTATCCAGAAAAAGGTGATTAGAATAGTTAATGTCCTGGAGAACATTCCATATGGGGCTTAATTGAAGTAACTGCAGGTGCTTACCTTAAAAAAAAGAAAATATAGGAAGGGAAGATGTCAGATCATGATTGCTGCCTTCAGCTACTTAAATAGATGTTTTTCTGCTTGGCCTCAAAAGACAGAACAAGGGACAATGGAAGAAAATCTCTAATATGTCAATTTCATTTTGATGTAAAACCAAGTGTCCAAAAGTGTGATGAGTTAAATGAGTAGGTTTTCCATTACTAGATGTCTTATAGCAGAACAATCATTTGTTGAAAATTTGTAGAAGCCACTCAAGTACAGATTGGACAAGCTAGCCTTTAAGGTTCCTTCCAGATGTGTGATGCTGAGATTCTGAGAGATAACAGACACAAGACAGGGTGATCATTTTGAGACCATTACAAAAATTTAGGCCAGATATAATAAGAACCTGAATTATGTCAGACATGTGGAGATCAGAAAGGAATGTATGAATATGAGAGGTACTACAGAGGTAGACTGCTCAGGATGAGCTAGTTTAGGAGAATGAAATAAGAGAGGGGGAAGTTTCTGAGAGGAGTCTGAGGTTTGAGCCTGGATATGGACACCCAGTACTACTTAATGAAAGCATTGTTATTTCCCCAAACTGACTCATTGCTTGTGTAATGAGAAGCCCTTTATCCTTAGCTATGAGCTGTCTCCAAATGGAATGTGAGAAGGCAGAAGCCTGACAATTAAAGAGGCAGTGTCTTTCACTTGGCCTGACTGGGAATTCAGTAGCCATGGGTTTATTGAACTGGGAGTTCTACTCTAGTCCCTGTTGCTCTTTAGCTGAAAGATTTCAGCTAAGTCATTCCTCTTTGGTTAGGCATTAATTCCTCAGTTTCCTGAGCTGTAAAATGAAGATAAAAACGACAATACAGAGTCAAAACTTGACTTCTGATCCAAAACCTATGAATCTCTCATGAGGGAATAAAGAAGATGATATATCATGTTATCAACCAATCAATCAACAAACAAGTATTCATTGAGGGTCTACTAGCACCCAGCACGTTGCACGAGGGCTATCATGGGTTTTGTAAGATAACAGCTAAATTCTCTCCAGGGAACACTTGACTCTCTGTATAAATTAGGCACCTTGCAAAGGCATGTACACAACTTAGGCAACTGCAATACTCTCCGGCTCTTTCATTTGCAACATACAATGCAAAAAGGCCGGGGCTTAGAGACAGAAGCCTTTCATTTTTAGTGGTCCCAACTCTGACTCTTACTAGTTCTGTAACATTGGGCACATCACAACTTCTCTGAGCCTCAGTTTCCTCATCTATTAAAGGAGGAAAATAAAAACCCACCTTGCCTGGCTTTGCCTTGATCAGCATCGTTTTGCAATGACCTAATTAATGCCATGAAAAAACCTCACTCTAATGTAGTTTGGCTATTAGGTGGTTGGAAACTATCCCTGTAAAGTTTTTTGTAACATTTTGTTTTTGTAGATTCAGTTGAAAATGCTTATAATTCTTATCTCAAATACCTTCTAGAGTGAGGAGACTGCTTTGTGAACTGTAAAATGCCATCTATAAATGTAAGCTAACCAGTTCCTTAGCTTGAAGAAGTCAGTATATTACCACAATGTGGACTTTTGCACCAGAGTGGTTAGCAGATTTAGTCCAACTTTGGCACAATCAAATACTGGTCTAGAAATCAGAAGTTCTAGTTCAATTCTACCACCAAATTACTATGTGACTTTAGTCAAGTCACTTAAGATCCTTGGAAGCTCATTCTCTTGTTTGTAGGATGAGGATAATGTTTGCTTACCTAACTGAAGCAATTAGCTGAGGATCAAATGAGATAAAATAAGGGGCAATACTTCGTAAATTGTAAAGCACTCTAGGATACAATTGTGATATAGAAAAAAGGGTATTTGTTAGTGAGATACAGTTTTGCCCTCGGAATATTTACAGTCTAGTAACAAGGTAAGACATCAAATACATACATACATACATTCATACATATACACACACATACATACATACATACATGCTCTATTAAATGATAAATGAATCAGAGAGTTAGGTGGCACAGTAAATTGCCGAGCCTAGAATCAGAACTCATCTTTCTGAGTTCAAATCTATCCTCAAACCCTTAGTAGCTGTGTGATTCTGGGAAAGTCATTTAACCTTGTTTGCCTCAGTTTCTATCTTTGCCAAGAAAACTCGAAATGGGGTCATGAAGAGTAAGACACAACTGAACAACAACGGAACTCTTTGTAATTGTTATGTGTAGGAGGAGTGGGGAGTGGCCATTATGAATTACAAGGGTTCTTAACTTTTTTCCCATGGGTCACTTTGTCATTTTGGTGAAACCTATGGACCCCTTCTCATCATGATGCCTTTAAATACATAAAATACATATGATTACAAAGGAAATAAACCATACTGAAATATAGTTATCAAAATATTCATTTAAAAACAAATTTATAGATCCTCAAACTAAGAACATCTGGAGTGGGGAGATCAGGTAAAGATCCTTCCTTTAAGGGTTGGCATATGAATTGGGCTTTAAAGTACTATGTGGACCAAGCACCCCAAAATGAGGAGGAGAAGAGAGTATTCTAGGCCTAGAGAATAGCCTGAGAGACATAAGAGCAGTGTATATTCAGGGGGTAAAATGTTAAACAACTTGGCTTAGGCACAGAATGTGTGGAGGAGAGCACTACTATGTGAAGTAAAAGACAAATTGATAGTATGTCATATGGGGCCTTGAACATTAAAGTCAAAACTTTGACCTCTGCATACAATAAGGAATCACTGAAGATTTGGGGAAGATGAATGATATGGCCAGATCTGTGAATTAAAAAGATTTTTCCAGGAACACTACGGATGATAAATTGGAGGGTAGACTTCTAGGAATAGGGGGTCAAGTTTCTATTTCAGGTGCCCTTTGGGGCCTTTTTAGAAGATACAGGGCCCTAAGTCTCTGCTCCCTGCTTCTCAAATCTGGGCAGAGGAACATTAAAAGGCTACTGAACAGATACCTGATTTCCTGATCTTCCTAAGTAATTTTTCCTCCAGCTGTGCTATAACCTTTTAATTGAGAGAGCACTGTCTATCATTGTGATCAGAAGCTAAGATTAACAAGATCGCTTGGTTCATATAAGAATATAAAATCTAGGGGGAAAAAAGGACTGTTTTTTTCCTGGTGGTTTGTATAATTATGATCTTGTATTATATAATACTTCGTAATTTCATTCATCCCCATTACCATCACCATTATTATCACTACCATTACTGCAATCACCAACATCATCGTCATTATTATTAATGTTAATGCAATCACCGATTTGGACACCATCAAAATACATTAAACACTGATCTGTGTGTGACAGCTGATTCCTTTTAGCTGTTTGAATGGAGAGGTGATGGGAGCATAATCTGCCCTCTTTCCCTTGTAAGTCCTACGAGTATAGGATTGATTGCTAATGGACCACAGGATTAAGGGTCTATCTTCCTATCATGAATAAAGAGTAGAACATCCTCCAAGGGAGCACCTGGGACCTTAACCTGGACTAACAAGTCAAACATTCACTTCACAAGGCCCCATTAGAACCCCCTAGGCATGGGCTTGGCTAGCACTGGGAGTTTTCCAATCAGGTAAATGGAATGACCTAAGCATTGAGAAAATGACTTGAGGACTTTGACAATTCATGAAAATTCACTGTGAAAATTAGTCTCATATTTAGTATAAAGTAAAAATAAAACAAACAAACAAACAAACAGAAAAAAGCAGGGTTGTATTTAAGTATTCTGTCAATATAAAGGAACTTTTGGATTGGGTTATATGGGCTTACCCATTATGTTGTATGAGCCAGAATGAGGAGGTAGCTTTCTGTTCACTTAATGATGCTCATACCACTTTGTTTCAAACTGACTCCTAGGGCAAAACTTTAAATGTAGATGGACTTTGTCCCCCTAAGTAATGAAACCAAGAAGCCAGAGTATCTAGTAGCACATGACTTAATTTGGCTGGAAGTAGTATCTAGGGCTGTATATGTTTTGTCTGTGAACCTTGCTTTCTGAATCTGTCTTGCCTGTCCCTTTCCAAGAACGTAGTGATGTCTGCCTCTGTCTCTGTGTCTCTATCTGTCTGTCTCTTTCTGTATGCATCTGACTCTGTCTGTTTCTGTCTATATATCTCTGTTTCTGACTTTCTATGTCTCTTTTCCTCTTCTTTCCCTCTCTCCCTGCCCACTCTCTTTCTATTTCCCTCCTGCCTTAAGTTAATTCCTCTCCTTTTTTCTCCTGTCTTTCCCTTCTCCTTTCTCTTCTTTCCTATCTCTCTCCTTTTCTATCTATAAATGAAATATTAGCAGCCCTTGCTGAGACTGGTACCTCCTTTCTATAGTAAAGTCCTAGAAGAGCTCAGGGCCTCTATGCCTCCTAGCTTTGCTTACTTTCCTCAGTGTGCTCTGACCTAGAGCTAAGCTGAGCAGCAGATACAGTATCTGGTCCTGCAGTCTTTTTTTTTTTTTATTTGCTTTTTGGAGGGCAATAGGGGTTAAGTGACTTGCCCAACGTCACACAGCTAGTAAGTATGTCAAGTGTCTGAGGTCACATTTGAACTCAGGTCCTCCTGACTCCAGGGTCAGTGTTCCATTCACTGCACCACCTAGCCACTCCACCCCGCAGTCTTTCAATCTTTCAATGAATAAATTTAGTAAAAAGAGGGCCACTTCCTGGTTGCTGGTTTTGGGGTGGTTGGTTTGGTTTTCATTCTTTTTTTTGTTTTGCTTTTGCTTTGTTTTCTTTAAATGCAATATATTCTGCTTTTGCAAAGATCACTATTATATTTCACAATAGAAACTGATAAGGAGAGAATGCTTATAGAAATCTAGTCTATTTTAAGGGGGAGAAGGGACAGAAAAGTTTATAAAAATTCAATGAATGAATAAACACAATTTACAAGTTATCTCAGACATACTTTAGAGATCTGGATACAGTAAAGAATGTTCTTAACATAATTTACAGTGGGGGCAGAGCCAAGATGGCAGCATAAAGCAGAAAAATGCTGTGGGCTCCCCCCATAACCACCTCAAATACCAATAAAATATGACTCTAAACAAATTTTAGAGCTACAGAACCCACAAAGTGACAGAGAGCAACAAATCTCCCACTTGAGACAGCCCAGCAGGCGGATAGGAAGGGTCCATTGCAGCAAGCTAGGAGCTGAGCACAATGTTGTGTGAGCCCACGGTTTTAGCCCCAGAGCAACCCCAACCAGCAGCAGCTGGAGCATTCTGGAGTGTGGATTACCAGCAGCTGTGGTGGTTTCCAGAATTATCACCCCATAAATGCCAAAGTAAAAGGTTAATGAAGAATTCTGCTGGAACTGGGTGGGGACAGAGAGCAGTTCGTGCCCTGCCCCCTGAGTGAGAAGTGGGGGAGGTGTGGTGGTGGTGTGGCTGCTGTGCAGCTGCAGCCACATGGCTGCTTCAGAGCTCCTGGGCTGCAGATTGTAGGGGGACCAAGTGACCATTCAGAGGTTAATCACTCTTGCCTTAACTTGCCTGTATCTGGATCGCTGTCTTGGGTGGAGGTCCTGGGGTGTATGACTAGTGAGCCAGAGCATGTGGAGGGCTGCAAAGAAGGCACCCAACTAATATCTCTGACAGCTGTGGAAAAACCCAGAAATTTGGGACAAAGCTCTCCTCTCTGGAACCAGAGTTCCACAGTGGCAAAGCTCTCAAAAGTCAAGTAATTTTGAGTGGCAACATGAGCAAGCAAAGGAAGCAAAGCAAGCACAGCCATCAAACCTTAGATTCCTTTTTTGGGATAAAAAGGATCAAAGCATGGAATGGGAGGAACACAACAAAGTCAGAACTCCTGCACCAAAAGCTTCCAAGAAAAATATGAATGGGTTACAGGCAATGGAGGAACTCAAGAAGGATTTTGAAAATCAAGTAAGAGAAGTAGAGGAAAAATTGGCAAGAGAAATGAGAATGATGCAAGAAAATCATGAAAAGAGAGTCAACAACCTTACTGAAGAAAATAACATCTTAAAAAACAGACTAACTCAAATGGCAAAAGAGGCCCAGAAAAGCCAATGAGGAGAAGAATGCCTTAAAAAGCTAAATTTGCCAGATAGAAAAAGAATTTCAAAAGCTCACTGAAGAGAATAATTCCTTCAGAAATAGAGTGTAGCAAATGGAAGCTAATGACTTTATGAGAAATCAAGACACTATAAAACAGATCCAAACAAATGAAAAAATAAAAGGCAATGTGAAATATCTCATTGGAAAATTGACTGACCTGGAAAATAGATCCAGGAGAGATACTTTAAAAATTATTGGACTACCTGAAAACCATGATCAAAAAAAGAACCTAGGATAACCAACCAGTGCAAAGCTTTCACTTGCTTTTGGTATGTACAAAATGTCAAGAGAAGTAAAAGACTGGGCAGATCTCCAGTGTAGGATTTATAGAAGAACATGGAAAAGAATTGCACAGGTTAAACAGACATGGATGGATTGCAAGCTGTATCACTTGAGTGACCCACATTGGGGAGATCACAAATCCACTGAAATACTGAAGCATAGTTCAATGAACCATGGACTGTGAGTCTGGAGATGTAGATTCTAGTTTTGTTTCTTCTAAGTTGGATGCATTATCTTGAACAAGTAATTTCACCTCTATATTCCCCAGGTCCCCCATCCATAAAAAGAAGGATTTTGACTAAATAATCTCCAACATCCCTTCCAGTCCTAAAATTCTAGTCATTTAAGTGCTTAATCTCTCTTCAAAAAATCATCAAATTTTAGAGTTGGCAGGAGCTGGGATCTCCAATAGTCAATAAACAGGCTCCTCATTACCTTTAGGATCAAATAGATCTCTTTGGCATTTAAGATCCTTCATAACTTAGCCTGGACCTACCTTTCTTTGTCATATATATTACTCTCCTTCCCTTCAACCAAATTGGCTTTCTTTAAGCTCCTCACTCATGATACTCTCTCCATTCTCTGCTTCTTTGCACTGGGCATCCCTGAAGTCTGAAATACACTCCCTCCACACCTCTACATCTTCTACTCCTTTTATTCTTTCAAAAGTCAGTTCAGGTGCCAACTTCCATAGGAAGCCTTTCCTTATCTCCTTTGCTGCTTGTGGAACACTAGCACATGGAAAAAAAAGTTCTTTGGAAACAGAAACCAAAACATGACTCATCCCTTTTCATTTATTTTATATTTATAATATACATATATTTCTACAGTAAAATGTAAACTATATTCCTTTGTCTTTGTATCTGCAATAATAATCAATCAATACACATTTAATAAGTAACTACTATGTACCAGGAACTATGCCAAACTCTAGGATTACAAAAAAGAGGCAAAAGACAGTCCTTGCTCTCAAGAAGTTTATAAGCTAATAGGGGAGAGAGAGAACATGTAAATAAATATATACAGAGCAAGCTATATGCAGGATAAATAGGAAGTAATTAACAGAAGGAAGGCACTAGAATTAAGAGAGGTTGGGAAAGGCTTCCAGGAAAGGAAGGGATTCTAGTTGGAATGTAAAGGAATCCAGGGTGGTTGATAGTAAGCACTAAGGAGGAAAAGCATTCCAGGTATGAGAGACAACCATAGAAAGTATCCAGAGCTAAAAGATGCAGGGTCTTGTTCGTGGAATGACCAGGAGGACAGTGTCCCTGGATCAGAGTACATGTTGGGGATTAAGTTGAAAGAAAACTTATAAAGGTAAGAGAGGGCTAGGTTATGAAGGGTTTTGAATGTCAAACAGAACATATTGTATTTATCCTGGGGGGCAATAAGAAGTCACTGGAGTTTATTGGGGTGAGGGTGGGGTGACCTTGGAAAAAAAATACTTCATAAACATTTGTCAACTGATCGACCACAATAACTGTCTAGTACA
>CM053586.1:119545936-119571074 GCA_028646515.1 Pseudochirops corinnae | reverse complement strand
AAAACTTAAGCAAATTTCCCAAAGATACATAGCGCTGGGGGGGGTGGGGGGGTAGGATTTGATCCTAGAGGAAATAACTAAAAATCATAAGAGGAAATTAATGAGAGATTCATTTTGAGCAATTTTGTAATGGAAACTCTTCCTAAGAATTAAAGCTATTGATAATTAGAATTAGCTTCCTTGACATATCAAGAGTTTCCTCTCACCAGAAGTCTTCAAGCAATTACTGAATGCTAACTTATCAGGGTCATAGAGCGAGCTCCTGTACAGCTGTTGGCTATAGATACTCTTTGAGGTATTTTCAAATTCTAACAACTTATGATTCTATGATGCCAGAAGTGAAGGGTCTAGGTATAGGGGTGAGCTCCTGTACAGCTGTTGGCTATAGATACTCTTTGAGGTATTTTCAAATTCTAACAACTTATGATTCTATGATGCCAGAAGTGAAGGGTCTAGGTATAGGGGTGAAGAACCTGTGGCCTTCAAGGCTACATGTGGCCTTCAAGGTCCTTGGGTGCAGCCTTTTGACTGAATCTAAGTTTTACAGAGCAAATCCTTTTATTAAGGAGATTTGTTCTGTGAAGTCTGGCTTCAGTAAAAGGGCCCCACTTGAGGACCTAGAGGATGTGACCTTAAGGCCACAAGTTCTGCACCAGCAGTAGGATATGGATGGTTTTATACCTCTCTGAGGTTGGAATCAGAATTAATTGTTGTATGTAATATTTTTGAGGTGTTAAAACATTACCAGCCAGAAAATTCATGTAATTAGCCATCAGCAAGGTTGATATCAGCTCCTTGCCCTCTTAGTCACTCATTCAATGACTATTAATAACTGATACCATAGGGAAAATAGTTTTTTAGTAAGTATGTAACAATCAAGATGAAAAAGAAGCCTACATATCACTTTTACAATAATAGCTAGTTTGGAGTTTTTGTTATTTATTTAAAACTTTGTGAAGATGCAGTTGATAAATACCAAAGAATATCATTTCCTTTTCCATCCCCTCAAAGTATATGTAAAGCTAATATATTTTTTAATTGGTCAAACAGGAGTTTTTGCCTTCCAAATATAGACAAACTTCTTTCCAATTTTTTTTAATACTCTTTTCATTAGTTTTTGTCCAAAGGCAAATTCTAGACTAAAGCTACCCAGAAATAGCACAAACAGCATTGCATAGTTGAATGAGACCATTTTTAGTCATCACTCTAAATTCACAGGAAACTGTAGCTCTACAAAATCAGTTGATATCACTAATAAGCTATAAGTTCCATGAAGACAGAACTATATCTTCTCTAAGCTTTTAGTATTGCCCCTAGTACAGTTCTATACACAAAGTTAACACTGATAGATATATAAGTGAATGAATATTTGAAATTTCTTAATGAAAAGTAAATACATTGCTTCCAAGAGAGTTTACACAGAGATTCCCAGAGAGAATGTGATCTCCTCAATAATTTTCGCCACTTTTCCGTATATGAGGTATTTGTCATCCGCATTATTAACAAAATATAACTGTTATGGATAAAGAGGTAGGTCTCAAAGTCAGGAAGACTACAAGGTTCCAAATCCTGACACTTACTGCTCTGTGGCCCTGAGAAAATCACATAATCTTTATGTATCTCAGAAAATTCCCAAGGATTCCCAGTGGTGAATGGAATTCCCACATCTGGAGTTCCCTATGAAATTTCACTCATCTCCAAGTCCAAAGAGTAGAATGTGAGCTTTTTGAGGGTAGAGAGAGTATTTTTGCTTTTCTTTGTATCTCTAGGGCTTGGCATAGTGCCTGGAATATAGAGGATTGTTTTGGTTTTTTTTATAAATGCTTATTAACTGATATATTATTAACAGTAATGCAACATCCCTAATTTATATGGTTCTCTGCTAGCAACAAAATGTTTTCACTAATCTATGAGTTTGACCATTTGATTCTCAAAATAAATGGACTGAATCATGTTGCTTAAGTAATGCTTAGTTACTTAATTTATCAATTTCTCAGTCTACTTTTATGGGAGTTGTTGTGGCATGGTGAAAAGAACATTACATTTGTTGTCAGGAGTCCTGTGTTCTAGTCTTAACTCTCTCCTTTACTCTTCATGTAAGACAATTTTGATCAAGACATGTTGGTCAACATCAAAGTAAAAAGTATGGTTATTGTATTATAGTAATATACTAAACATCACCAGCATAATGTCAGAGATCCTTAATGACCCTTTAAAATGTTTTAATGCAACTTTTTTTTTTGCTTTTTGGAGGGCAATTGGGGTTAAGTGACTTGCCCAAAGTCACACAGCTAGTAAGTGTGTCAAGTGTCTGAGGTCAAATTTGAACTCAGGTCCTCCTGGCTCCAGGGCCAGTGCTCTATTCACTGCACCACCTAGCCACCCCTAACACAACTTTTCTAAGCTATGTTCAGTAAATTCCACTGCTACACTTTACTGGTTGCACATTCTACATTACTCCTGTGCACATCTTCTATTAGTTCCACATAGATAACCCCAGATTCATCCCTGAGAAACCTCCATTCTCCTCCAGGAGGAAGGCAGCATTCCTCACTGAGTATATGATGAAGAAAGTAGAGAGAATTTTTTCAAAGGGGTCAAACCATTGTTTGATGACTAGAAGGAAGGCAGGTAGAGCCTGTTTCCAACAGGAAGTTCAGGACTTGAGCAGCTGATTAAGGCTGACAATTGATTTTGCCACTAAAGGTTCTCTAAGGTAAGACAGCTGGCAACAGAGACATATGGCCTCCCTCTTTGCTGAGCTCTATTTATCAAGGGGAAAAACCACTGCTAATCTGATCTCTGAGAAGGAGAGGACACAAAGCAAACCATAGTCAAGATTTTGTAAAGTTTCTCATTGGTCATCTACCACATTCTTTTTTTTTCCTTTTTTCAATGTTTAAAAAAAACAACAAAAGTTGGTTATAATTATATACATTTTGTTTGGCACAAACTGCTGTGCAAACACTAAGTGCATTGGTAGCAAGAATTGTTTTTCCTTTTGCCTTTGCCCATAGCCTACTACAATGCTTTGCACACCAGAAACAATGGATAGAGATGGGACTTAGCATTCCATGGAAATAGAGAACTCATTTATAGGTGAAGGAACTTCCCCTAACAATGCAGTTCAGCAATTTCTATATAACTTCTAGTCTTAAGAGAGCTGTCTGGAGCACCAAGATATTAAGTGACCAGGGATCATAGAATCAATGTCAGGACTTGAACTCAGATCTTCTTAACTTCAAAGCTGTCTCTGCATCCAGTACACCGCAGGAACTTTTGAAACTTACATACAAGTGTTTAATAAATGGTTGTTACATTAAACTGAACAATCAAACAACCATCTCAAGAAGTCACTAAAAAGTTAAACAAAAGTCATATATTCTTTCGGCTTAGTAATTAAGCGATAGCATTGACCATGGAATTTTACCAAAGTTTTGGTATCTTTTAGTGTTGTATTCACTTACATGTTGTAGTCATTAGTTAAACGGTTCTTTGGATTCCACTTTCTTCAACTTCCATTACTTTGTAGCTTTCTCTTTTTTTCTTTGTGTTTTTGCTATGCGTATTATTGCAGTACAATATTTTTCTATTATATTCTTATAAAACAACTTACTCAGTAATTCCCCAGTTATTAGATACATATTTTTCATGCTTTAAAAATGTTTCTAGAAAATCTTTTGTCATACACATAATGCCACTAAGAAAATTTTTATTCCATATTATCTGTGAAACAAAAAAAAAATACAATTTGGGAAAAAAAAAACCAAGAAGCTGGAAGCATAATTTGTGTCCAATGATTAAATATGCATATATACATAAACATTTTATGAATATATGTAAGTGGACAAAAGGTAAAATCTTGAAAAGAACTGCAAAATATTAGCAATCATCTAAAGGTTATTCAAAATCACTAACAATGAGAAAAAATCAAATTCTAACAAAGTTATTGCCAAACATCTAATTGGAAAACTACTATGATAGGAAAATTAAATGTTGGAATAACTAAAGAAAGACAAATATATATATATATATATATATATATATATATATGTGTGTGTGTGTGTGTGTGTGTGTGTGTGTGTGTGCATGCATGTGTGTATACATGTATGTATTCACTACTATTGGAGCAATCAATTGTTTTAGTCATTCTGAAAAATAAATTTAAATAATATCTATACTTTAAACGAGCAATCCCACTATTAATTTTGTAACCTTGAGGGAGGGGAAGAAAGAGACAGACAGACAGACAGAGACAGACAGAGATTTCTCTTGTATAATAACAATTGCCAATTTTATGGCAGGAAAACATGCCTTAGAGTTGTTATATATACTTCTCTGGTTATTAATGATTTTGAAAACTTTTTAGATGGCTAATGCATTTTTTTTAAAACTGTACATCTACTCTGAGCACATTTTTGTAAGGAAAATTATGTTGATATTTATATTTGGTAATTCTCTATAGATTTTGGATGTCAAATAATGGATTTTTAAATCAAAGACTATTTTTTTCGTTAGTGCATCTTTTCTTCTCATTTCAGCTTCATTGATTTTTATTAAGATTTGTTGTTATATAATTTAAATTATCTAATTCATTAATTATAATCTCCTCCATACCCTGCTTAGTAGTGAATTCTTTCCTCATCCATGGTTTTGAAAGATAATAGCCTTCTATTCCCCTTTTTTTATTTTACATCATGACCATATATATTTAGCTATTTTTTACAATGTATTGTGGCATATGATTCCCTGCTCTGATGTCTCATCAAGAAATTGAGTCCCTGCTCATTGTCAAGTCCCCTTCCCCACTAAAAATTTGCTGTCCTCAGCAAATTGGGTAGAGTGTATTTTGGATCCATTGTCCCAACCTAGAACAGTTCTATTAAGTCCCAAGGAGGCTTAAACATTACACTTGTCATTTCCTCTTCCACTAAGGTCTTCCCCCTTGCTCTGAACTCACACTAGCAGATCTGTTTGATCTTATAAAATTCCTCTGACTCCTATCGGCGGACATATAGATTTTTTCCAGGGACTCCTAAAATACATAAGGAATCTAATTGTAGCTCCAGACAAAATCTATGAGTGTACTCATGGCAAAGTAAGAGCCTTCTGGTGTGTCATTTAGAGAGGTTATGTGTCATGAACTTTCAAAGGTTGAAAGAGTCATCAAATTATATAGAATTCTAGTGAATATTGTTTACAAAGAGTCTTCTTACAAAGTATGGTAATTACGCTCTTAACAATCGCATGACATTCATGTCTAGGACTCAGGAGTCCCTAAGCTGTTGCCCCATGATCACTTCTTGGTCTTTAGCAAGTGGCTGGACCTCTGTGTGTCCCAGGTACTTAATCTGTCAATGAGTTTCCTAATACCTGTTCCATAATACTTCATAGGGAAACTGTGAGGTTAATCTGATGGAAAGCACTTTGAAAATAAATGGTACTCTATGTCCATATGGTGTTATTACTATTATTATGTCAAGATTTAAAATCTTGAAGCCAAAATTCACATATGTTCCTAAAAAACTTGGTATCTTATTGTTGAAACATGTGATGGCAATTAGTATTAAAAATAGAAAATGTCAGAATTTTAAGAAGTTGTTGTATGTTGCTCTGGTACCAGAGCATTCATTTTTAACAGAGACTTAAGTATAATCTCATTGTATCCTACATGGATGTAATTATTAAGTAATAATACAGATATAAGCTCACTGTAGAATAATTATATAGTTGTAGCAGCATTCAACTGTGCAAACACATAGATGCAGAGAAGAATCAGCTTCGTAATTACACTTGCCATTAAATGATAACATCCAAATGGTATCTAATCTTCAGGGTACAAATAAGCGTGTAATACTGCTGATACATTCTAATTACATGGCTGTTTGTACCCTATAAGAGTAATATGATGAACTACAAGCAGTGTTGCAAATTCCAATGAAGAATTTTAGTCTCTAATGAAAGATGGCAGGTGCTTCTTATTGCTCAATACACTTTTTATTTCTACTTTCACTATCAGTGATTTTAATATTTTCTTCATTCCAAATGTCAAAATGTGTATTTCATTTTCATTATTATTATTACTACTATTCATTGTTGTCATCTAATAGCAACTGAGAAATTTTCCCATACAAGATATTGCACAAATTTATTTCATAAAGAAAGCCAAGTTAAAGCTATGTGTAAGATTTGTTTCTGCTATTGTCGATTGATCATGTTCAACTATTCATGACTCCATTTTGGGTTTTCTTGGCAAAGATACTTGAGTGATTTGCCATTTCCTTCTCCAGCTCATTTGACAGATGAGGAAACTGAGGCAGAAAGGATTAAGTGACTTTCCCAGGATCACACAGATATAAGTTTCTGAGGCCAGATTTGAACTTAGGGAGATGAGTCTGCCTGACTTCAGGCCTCACATTCTATCTACTGAACCATTGTTTAAGCTGCCCTTTGTTTAAGATTACTTAATTAAAAAAAAAAAGACTATTTCCCTTATCTCTACCCTTAGGGGAAAGTGTATATTTCTCATATTTTCTCTTATACTTCTTTGTCAATATCTACATGGATTCACTATCTCGTAGATATTAGCATTTTCTTCTCTGGTACAGATAGCAACTCATCCATACCATCTCAGATTCTACAATCCTTAACCATGTTTTCTCATAATCTTTCCCTGAGAACCTACCTAACATGTTAAAGGCCTTCCTCTATGTCTTTCTTGAATTTTATGGGTTTGAAGACAGCACATTGGTTATTTCTCAATATTCAGATAATACAATGTACCATGCCCTCCATTTCTTCTATTTAGATGTTTGTGTCTCCATTTGAAAATATGTGTTTAAGATCCACTTCTGATGCATTAAAATTGTAGCATCTAGTGCTATGTGTGTTAATATATAAAATCTTGAATGAATGAATGAATGGTCTGTAATAACCTTCCTTTGTCTCCTATGGAATATGAAAGGGCAGCTTCTCACTGTTCTGTCGGCACAAAATGGTTGTCACACACACACACACACACACACACACACACACACACACACACACAATCTGTACTCCAAGAGCCAGGCCAGTTTGAAATTCATACCAACATCATTGTGTTACTGACCACAGGATTAGATCAGATTCTTTTTTCCATTGAGTTAACCAGTTGTGTAATTCCATGCTTAACGAGAGCTGGGAAACCCCACATCAAGTTATATAAAACTGAAATGAATCCTCTATCAGTATTGCATGGACCTTATAGGATAGGTCTGTCATTTTGATTTTAAGCTGTCTATTCAGGTATTTTATGTATTCTATCATGTGACACTACTACAAGATGGTTCATTGCTCACCTATGAGCCTAGAAATATATTTTCTCTCTGCACTTCCTTTCAAAATGATAAATTCTCAAGTTAATATCAAGCACCTTTTATCATTAACCTTACAAAACCAAAGTCTTTCTCCAAAACAAAATAACTATGTCTGCTCAGCTCTGGATTTTGTAAGTCCCCCAAAAGTCCTAAAATCCTAAGGGATATGTTCATTCTAATTTCTTTGACTTACTGAAATGTGGACTGAATTACTCTAGCATCTTTCAATATTCTTCCTCTTGAATACATCAAAAAAAATACGCTTGGCCATTTTAAAAATTAATTATTCTAGGAGAAATAAGGACATACTTTTAAATAACCCTTAATCACAGTCCCATAATACTTCTTAACCATATGAAAACTAGAAAGCACAGTACTTTAAAGAAAAAGCATTTGACCATATCAATGCATCTATCTAGTAGAGTATGATAGGAATAAAGCACTTCTTTAAAACGCCTACAAACATTTGTGCAGTTATTGGCATTCTTAAGTGAGTTGCCTAAAGTCACATTAGTAGGTTGCAAAAGAGAGATTTGAACACTTGAGCTGAGGTCCAAATTCAAGTGTTCTTTCCCCTATATTCCCTCATTATCTTCCTTTGAAAACCTAAGATGTCATATAAATGTCATTTATATGACATCTGTCAAATATAGAGGTATATGTTTTCTCTTCCCCAGTCAGACATGCTTCCTTACTTAGAAACATACATGTACTAATTCTCAATTCAATGCCTTTGATTTTGCTAGCAGCTCAGTCAGAAATGATTCCTGATCTACCGCTTCCTCCAAAAAATTAGCCAATGCCAACCATCCATTAAAGTCCAACTCAAGTTTCATCCATCTATTCCAATCCACACTGATCTTTTCTGTGTTTGAACTCTTAGAATGCTCGTAGTCCATATTATGCAAATAAATTTATAATTATGAACTGTCTCGTATTGCCCTCTAGGAGTTTCCTGGTTGTTACCCATATCTTCTCATTTACATCGAAGACAGGAAATATTTCTAATAAAATCATTAATAATCAATTCAAATTAATCATTAATATTGACTGATATATTGAAGGTATCTGTAGATCTGGTTAAATACATCAAAATGTGTTATATATTCAACACTGAAACACTTTATGATTACTATTTGATTATAGTACTATTAATTTCTCCAATATCTTGTCAATATTAAAATATAATAAAGACAAGGAAAGCTGAATGTGGAGCCCATCATTCTGATAGATTGTTTTAATCTTCTGTTCCTCAAATATCCTAGGAGATGATCTGTTCTCTTTATCCCAGGAACATGAGGAAAAGGAAAAGACTTTAGATCCAATCAAGTCCTCAGAATATCCAGTCTTTGAAGAATGTTTTATCCTTCGTATTTATTATTTTTTTGCTTGGTTCTCTATCATTTAAGTTCTAGTCATGACACAGTAAGTCACAACAGGGCAGTCAAATTTTAAAAGCACCTCTTTTCCTGAATGGAAAGAATTACCAATTGGCAACAAAAGGAAACAAAATTAAATTGAAGAAAATGGTGTACCATGTCTCAATGACTCTAGGGTTTGAAAAAGCAAAGCCCTGGTGAAATACAGTGACTTTCTCTCTATTTTTGAGACATTTGCAAAACATATTTAAGAACAGGTAACCTGGGAATAAAAATCCTTTTTCCATATTTCATTTCTGAATTAAAATACTGTGCAAATATATGTGTGTCACACACTTAAGTCAGACTGGGGCTAGTGACCATTTTGTAACTGCAACAAACTTAAGAAATGTTACTTCTTTGCCCCTGCTCAACTCTTGGGAATTAAAATTGTAGCAGACTATGCATTTCCTAACTGCAGTATTTACTGATCCAAATTTTGGTCTAGGTTGTAGTTGTCTCTTCTTTCCCTCTCCCATTTATCATCATTTTCTGCTTGTATATCTGTCCATTTGTCTTTCTTCCCTTTAATTTCTGTTCTGTGGTCCCCAGATAGAAAATGAAATATTAGGTTTGTCAAGCGTATATCATTGTTTAAATGCCTAGAGATGATGGGTTAAACAGACCAATCAATGAAACAAACCTCCAGTGCATTGCAGTGACGGCAACTGATGTTCCCTTTGGCTCTTTAAGGCCTAACAAGTCAATAACCTATTAATATCATACTCTGCCAGGGTCAGCTCTAAACAAGACACACATGTCTTTTTAGGACACACTATACAGTTCATGGGCAAATTAGAAAGAAGCATGTTTATTGGTTGTGAACTAAGATTTAGAAATTAGTCTTTAAGAAAACAAAAATGGAGACGAAAAAATAATTGTATGTGACAGTTTACATGTATATAATGATTAATATAAAATATCACTGTACAGTCTAAACTCAAATAAACTATTATTTAACAAATGAAGATGTTGAAACTCATTTCACAGCATGTATAAAAACAGAATGAATCCTTTCCCTCAAGGAGTTTGCATTCCAAAGCTATGAGGTTAATAAAAAGAACACACACGCACACTTTGGAATCAGAGAGCTTGGGTTCAAATCTTTCAGTTCATCTGGACATGATCAAGTCATTTAATCTTCCTGGGATGCACTTTTTTTATCTGGAAAATGATGGAATTGGTATAGATCAGAAGTATCAGACTTACCATCCTCACTACAAGTGGCCTGTAAAACTTTCTAATGGGATCTGAACCAGATTAAAATGTAATTGGGAAATGTTTGACAAAATAAATAAAAATACAATATAGATAATGTTAATTTGTTTTTTTCCAAACCAATTTGTGGCCAACAGAGATCTGTTTCTATTTGACTTTGATACCATTGGTCTGTGTGCCCTTGGGGTAGGGGGGGGGGAGGGGCGTTGATAGCCAGATCTATCATGCTCAATACATTCGTTTTAGGATATTTTTAGGTATCCTACTTAACATTTTAAACATTCTGAATATCAGCATAAAATGTTATTAAAAACATTGTTTATTACATATAAATGAAGTGTTTTATATAAATCCATAAAAGTATAAGTATTCCTTACATTTGTATAATGTCTTACTTATATACACATCTGCACATTTAGGATGGCAGAATATTGAGTTTCCAAAATTTTTACTTAATCAAGTCTTTGGATTTAAAATTTGTATCCAATCTCACAGAATTTCTTATTTTGGAATGTTGTAAGAATTTAATTTCTTCTTTGGAGATTCTTAGAGAGCTAGGAAATATTTTGAGAATGTCTCAAAGGTAGTTTGGTCATAAGCAGACCTGAATCATGTCCTAACTACACAGGGAATAGGAACTGATGAATTAAATTTCCTGTAAAATATCTTGGTTTAAAAAATAATGATCCAACTCCTCCTACTTGATGAAACTATTCCCTTGGCACTAGATAGGTCAAACTGGCCCATTTCATGACCAGAAAAAAATGCTTCTTAGTATGTTTGAAACACTGAAGAATTTAAAGCAGATTCGTAGAATTTCAAGGTTACTCAGCATCCCCAGGAATTGTATTGATTTTACCTGAGAGAAAAGAATTGCTGAGATAGTCCAAGAATCAGCCCTCTTCCCTCCAACATTGTCAGAGCTGTGGGCAAGACTATTTGATTTCCCACTCATTTCAAATCTATGGGTGCTGTAATTTTAAGGATGTGAGCTCTGCCAGTGAGCAAGGAGTTAGCTGAAGAGTGAAAACCTGTTATTCAGGATTATTTAGTTATCATACTGGGTCTTATTCCTGTTGGATTTCATGACATTCCCTTGGTAGTGAAGACTTGGGAAGTGTTCCTTAAATCCCAAGCTTTTTTATCTACTTAGGATCTAGTGCTGGAAAGGACTTAGGGAGTCATCTAACCCTACCCTCTCGTTTTACAGATATGAACACTAACTTCCAGTAGATGCTAAGCAATTTGTACAAAGTCACAGAGATGATAAACGTCAGAGGATGGATTTGACCTTGAGTCCTGTTCCTCTAGGTCTTCCCCCTTCCCAGGGGTGGGGATAAAGTGAGTCGTTTCTTCTTGCTCTGTGGGAAACCAACAATCTTCATGCCAAACTCTTCTTAGAGTATCATGATGATTCCTGCCCGAATCCATGTAAAAACTAATTTGGGGAGCTAGGAAGGTCTCTACATAATACATACCAAACTTTCCACTAAATAAATTGGCTTGCAAAAGTATAGTTACTTAATAATTATTAAATAAATGAATACAAGAACTCTGGATTTAGGATCTTTAAAGTCTTATCTAGAACTGTGCGTGTGTGTGTGTGTGTGTGTGTGTGTGTGTGTGTGTGAGAGAGAGAGAGAGAGAGAGAGAGAGAGAGATTAAAACAAGAATGCTAGTTCTGGGTTAGCCAATTTAAGAAGTGCCTTTCCTCTCTTAGGCCACTAGGGTTCCACTTACTGAACTAGAGAAAAATTAATGACACCCTGGTGGCCTAATTAAATTTAGAATGAATGTACTTTTTAGGAAATAGTTTCCTTACCCATCAGTATCTGACCCAGTGGGAAATGAACTTGACAAAATGTATTTGAAATTTCAAGCAATCCCCAAACTATTGTAAAATAATTCAATATGACATTTGACAAATCATGAGTGTGAAACATATGTATCATAGATATGTGTGCCTATATAGATATATAAATGTGCATACATATACATATACTCTGTGTATCATACATGAGCATGAAATCACTGATGATGGTAGACACTGGTGTATGCAAAACCACACAGGTTACCACTTATCTTTTACTTGTAGCAGCAGATAGAGCATCCAAAAGAAATGGCACTACTCAATAATAAAACTGACATTTGTAGATTGCTTTAAAATTCACAAAACACTTTATGTATATTATTTCATTTGAAACCCACAACAATCCAATGAGGCATTTATGATTATTTCCATTTCACAAATGAGGAAACTAAAATTTAGAAAGGATAAATAATTTGTTCAAGGTCACATCATAAGTGACAGAGTCAAGATTTGAGTCCAAGTCTCTTTTGATACCGAAATCTACAGTCTTGACATTAAAACTGACTATAGCTCCTCTCTAATGGTAGGCTCTCTAACGGTCAGAGGCACATGTAGAGAAGTGTCCCTAAATCTCCATGTTTTTGTTGGTACAGGCATGTCCTCTGTCAATGCCTATGCCAACTATTCCAAATCTTACTATGTGGTTTTAGAGAGCTGCTGTCACTAAAAAAATCCTGGAGTAGGAGGTAATGAGTCTCTTCAAATGTAAATGAGTAGGCAGTGATTTATAGACATACAGTCTATCTCTGAACATGTACTGGAAACCTGTCCAGTAGGATAGGACCTTATAGATCTGGGAATTAACCCTTTTTGATCATGCTTTCATCAGTATAGTGAAGCTTATTACTCCCTTCTAAGAAAGAATATTTTAAATACACAAAGTAATATGTCAGATTACTAAGGAAGCTAATTATTTTGATGAATAATTATCAAAATATTACATTAAGCTCATAGACATCATGGTAAGCATGGTAAGCATCCAGGAGCTTGCTCTCTCCTAGAATATACTTTAAAAACTCAGTCACCTCCATGCCATCATCAGACTTTAGAGTAGAGTTTGAGCAGAGGGATTACCTGCCATCAATAGGGAAATAATGTCCTTTTCTCCTCAGAGAATAAAAGAAATCCCAACCCAGTTCACCAGTATTCAAACAGCTGAAACCCCCCCTAGAACACTTATGGTACATGTTAAAAGAAGAAGAAAATGCTAACTACCTGATCCTCCAGAAAATGTTTAAGGATAAATTTAGACTTCAGATTCACAGCACATATTTGTAAACTTGGTCATAAGCTTCCCCAAGTTGCCCATTTAAATTGGCTTCTTCAAGAAATGTGCAGCATGTAAATTGAAAGGAGAATGCTTCTCACCAAATGCAGCAATCAGTTTCAAAAAACTGGCTCATGACCTCAATGATCCTCTGCAACTGAAGAATCCTCTACAAATAGCATGTGTGAAGTGTGACAACAGCAGATTTCCTTTCCTTTCTCTCACCCTCTAAATATTTCCAAGATTTTTCTTTGTCGAGCCTTGCCTACGCATCTATTTTTGCTCTTGTCTTTGTACCAGGATAAACAGGACCTGTCTCAAAAGTACAAAGGTTAAAAACTTAGAATCACAGAATATTGGAATTGGAAGGTATTTTAGAGCTCATCTAGTCAAGCTTCATCTTTACATAGATGGGAAAACAGAGACAAAAAGAGGCAAAATGACTTGCCCAAGGTCACAAAATTAGTGGCAGAACCTGAACTAAAAGTCAGGTCTTCTGATTCTTAGACCAGGTCTTTATATATCACCATTCCAACTTTTAGACTTTCTTTTCAAATGAACTAGTTTCCATTTTTCTCAATTGTGAGGCACATGAAATTATTATAAACCTCTTTCAGGAGTTTATAGAATTCATATTGAGTGATAGGAAGTCCATTCTTTGTAGGATCAGAGATAAACATTATCATCTCAAATAAGATACTGACAAGGGGTGCAGAGAGTAAAGGACTTTGATGCAGGATGGTTGGAAATTAAAAAGGAATTGTCAAGGTGGTTAAGGGGCTGCTGCCAAAGACTTAAAACATCTTTTGTTATGAATTACCAGGGTTTCAAAATCAATGTTTAAAAATAGTTTGTTGCCTAGGAAAATTCCATCATTTGATTTTTTTTTCACTGCCTTGGGAAAGGGTTTATTTTTTTTAAACAAAATATGAAAGTCATATACAAAGGCCACATCAGAAACCAAGACAGAGGATTCTGATTTTTCTCTCTAATTGTGGAGACTGAAAAGTTAATATTTTCCCCAAAGTCATGTGTTTAATATTTACTCCCATATTCTCATTTTCTTGTTTAGATGGTTGAATCTTTGGATTGTGTCTGTCTGGTATGAAATAGTTTATTAGAAGGTATAGACAGAGTTCATGTGATCTGCAGGAGGTTAGTACAGTGGTTGTTATACGTCCTTCATTTTTGAAGAGGACCAAGGACATCTCAGGGTGATATCTTGATTTGTGGATGAATTGGATTTGAGTGAGATAGCATTGCAAGAAGTTGTCAGCCTCACAATACCTTCCAGAGTCATAAAAGTCCAGTGTCAAGACAAAAGCTAAGATGACTGAAAATAGCCCCGGATGCAGTGGACGACCTTAGCATCCTTGATGTCTGACCAAGCTCTAGACAATCCATAGAGCTTGTTTCAGCTGCCTTTATAGTCATTGCAGCAAACTCTTTTCATCTTCCCATTCCATCACGGGAATTCTTCACATGCTTTAGGTAGATATCCTTCTAACTCACCAATGGGTTTGAGGGCTGTCAGTTACCCTCAACCTGGTTTAGTCCATCTGCTGAGACAGGGTGTTCAGGGAGGACTAGCACCCTGGATGTAAGGGCTTGCTGAGCCCTTTTCAGGGCTGCTTATGCACATTTGCTTTCCACCTGTCACTCCACTCTTACCTCCAGCTCCAAGAAGCTGTAGCATGTGCAGTAGACATACCCTGGTTAGTAGATATGACTTTATTAAACACATCCTGACATATTCATATATTTAGACCAGACCTGAAACTTCCTTCATGCCAATGAGGGTACCATCTCTATAAATTCAAATTGGCATCTTCTCTGAAGTGATAGTCTTAGAGAGTTGTTTGAGGGGACTAAGTTTCCTTAAACAAGGTGGCAGAATAGGATCAATTACAAAGTTTTCCATTTGACAATCAAAGTAATTAATAACCCGGTCCCATTTTCCCTTTCCTTCACTTCATTCATCCCCCACATACTCTTTGATCAAATGACACTGGATTCCTGGATCTTCCATCTCTAGGCTGTGAATATTTTTACTAGCTCTTTCCTCTGCCTGGAATTCTGCTCCCTCCTTGTCTCTGTCTCCTGGATTGCCTGGTTTCCTTCAAGTTTCAGCTAAAATCATACCTTCTTAAGGATGTCTTTCCTGATCCCCATTACTGCTAGTGTCTTATCTATGTTGATTATCTCCAGTTTATCTGATCTATATCTTATATGTACATAATCTGTTTTCCTGTTGTCTCCCCCATTGGACTAAAAGCTCCTTGAGATCAGAGACTTTCTTGGTCTTTGTTTGTGTATGTTTTTGTTTTGTTTTATTTTTCTTCCCTTGTGTCCCCAGCACTTAGCATAGTGTCTAGCCCAAAGAACTTAATAAGTGTTTGTTACCAGGTGAACTCACATAGCATGTTAAAGCCTAGACCAGACCTTAGGTCATCTGATTTCTAGTGTGATGCTCTTTCCATTACATCAGAATGCATGCATGTTGTTTTCTAATGTGAGCATTTTAAAAGATTCTACCAGGAACAGCATTAGTGCTGAGTAAAAACCAAAATCTCATCAGCAAGAAAATTGCCATGGTTTTCTCTCCTCATGATCCTATACAAAGGTCATTTGGGAAGATTTCTTATCACGTTTAAGAAGAAAATTTACTTTGTATTTCCTAATATTCTAAAACATCTTTGGCATAGTGGATAGAAAGTTGGCCTTGAAACTAAGAAGATCTGAGTTCAAGTCCTCCCTCTGACACTATTAGATGTATGTACCTGGCAAGTCATCTAAGCCTCTCAGTGACCTAGGCACCTCTCTAAGCTTATCAGTCACATAGAAAGTGCCAACCTACATTTGTAGCAGGGATTATCTATGACCTTAAAACAATAGATCTGCTTCACATTTTACAGTCCCTTTTTAAAAAATGTACTATGTAGGTCTTTTTTTTCCTTCTCAGACACAATACTACTCCCAACTCTGCCTCCCATTTTTTTTCTTCAGTGAATTAAAATCCTTTTTATAGCCCCTGCAAGAAGCTTCATCCACTTCTGGAGAATTCTTGAACCAACAGCAACCACTCATTGCCATCTCTGCTGAATTAACACCCTGCAATTTATAGGGTACAAGCAATACAACTAATGTCTCTAACCATATATACTAGTCTGTGTGAGATATCAAAAATGTTAGACTAGCAATCCATCAACTCTGTGTGTACTAACAAGGAAAAATGGTACTTCCATGACAAAATAGTAAACCAATTAGATGTCACCTCCTAAAGCAGGTTAGTGGCTAATATATTGTCCCAGGCAGTAAGCTAGCCAACCTAGATCAGCCAATTCATAGTTATTAAGCCAAAAGCTTTCACAACTTTTTACAACTCTTTTCTCAAAATTCATGCAAACAAGACATTGGTCTGATCTAAGTTCCACCTGATCTCCCTAGTAAACATCATCTCTTAATGGAGATGTTAGCCAAGCAGTGAAAAAAACACCAAGAAACCGCAGTTGAAGGACTGCGACATGCAGGGTACTCTGTTGCATTCATGAGAACATGAAAGGGTTAAAAAAAAAAAAAACCTCCCCTTAAGGGCCTTAGAAACAAACAAAAAAAAAGTTAGGGAGACAAAACAAGTGTAGAAAAAGGTAGATAAAAATATGTAGTGGAGATTGTAGGCTAAGTGGAAAAAGAATAAAAAACACATAATAAAGGAGTTCAGAAAAGAGTTGACAACCTCAGCCAAAGCAGACTGGGCAGTTTGGAAAGACAAGAGGAGAGAAGGGAGAACGTGGAGGCCCAGGAGCTGGAACAATCATGACAGATGCATTTGATTGGTGCTGGCCACCTGTGGAATCAAAGATTTCAAGATTCTCTGAGTCAGAAGAGATTCGAGAGGCCTCATATGGGATTTCAACCCACAGTTTGAGAAGTGCTAAAGTGGTCACAAGTGGAAAAAGTCTAAGCCCTGACTCATCCAACCTGTAAACAAAAATTCTCTCTACAAGGTCCCCAGTAAGTGATCATCCAGTGTCCCCTTGAAGACTTCCAGTTATTGGGAATTAATTACCTGTTGAGATAGTTCATTTCATTCCTGGATTGCTCATATTGTTAGGAAGTAGTTTGTAGACTGGTTGTGGCTTAGAAGGCAAAGTCTCCCTTTCACAAGCAGGGACACTGGCTCTGGGCTCACTCAAAAGAGAGGTGTGAAGCTAGGTCTCATTGTCTCTAATCATCTCTGACTCTTTATGGCCCTACCCTGGAGCCCTAGGATAAATCACTTAAAGCTTAGATATGATTTATGTTTAGGGTTTCACCAAAAGGGAATAGAAACCTATCCAATGTGTTGTGTGGATGAGATATAGGACCCCTATTTATTTCTTCCATTGCAAGTTCCCAACCTCTTAAACTAATGAAATTGCCTTCAAGGGTGATAATGAATATTTCAAAATTGCTGTTCAGCAAAAGAAACACAAAGTGGAAGAAGTAGCAAAGGCTGACAGTCTAGTCTCAGGCTTGCCCAGGCAGAATGTGTACTTGATGTCATGTGTAAATAGATGCTGTAGGGGAGGGATGGAAGGGAAAGTCCAAGAAAGAACCTCACTGGGCCCCCAGACATTTAACAGAGAAAAAGGGGGGGGAGGGAGGAAGGAAGGAAAGAAGGGGGAGAAAAAAGATTGTTTCTGTCCCTCACTTTAAAACTACTAAGTGGGCAGCCCTTCTTATTTTTAATTCAAACCACACCCCATTGCCATCATCCAAAGCCAAGCCCGAACATATTTCAATGCTGACATCGAGCAAACTAGTGGCCCCATGAAGTGAGCCAGAGAAGCTCAGCTCAATGCCCCAGAGAATATACAGGTGGTGGGTGATTAACTTTATTAAATATGAAGCATAAATTTCTCTTCCTGCACCTTTCATGAACTGCTTCTTATCTCTGGAAGCTAAGTAGAACAAATCTAATACTTCTTCAGAACGAAGGGCTCTTTAAATACATGAAGTCATTTATCACTTTTTTCTATTTTAAATGTCTAGATTCCTTCAACCCATCCTTTCTGAAGTATAATGGAGAAGCAATGAATTTGGATCCAGACTGCCTAGGTGTAACCCCATATATATACGAACAAATTGTGTTCCCAGACCAAGGCTAGAGTTAGTCTTGAGAGGCTATGGGTGATTTTTCTAATGCTAAAACTCAGGAACCCCCACTGGTATAGTCATCCTTTCATGATTGTCAGTCAGATTTAATTCATTTTTTAGAAAGGGAAATTGACTACGATGATATAGTAAGAACAGTTGGTTAAAAAAAATTTCTCCCTAGAAATCTGTGATACAATCTCCCAAGTACATACAGAGTTCAAAGGAAAGTGAGCTCAAGTTTTCCAGGGTCTTATAACTAATAAATGTCTGAAGCCAGAAGTCAGATACTCTTGACTCCAAGGCCAGGACACTATACATTATGACACCTACCTATTTAGAGAGTCTTAAGAACACCATAATATATAGGTCAGTTGACATAACTTTTGGATAAGTAGAAACTCAATGTATTGACTTTATTATGCAAAAAGTCATAGGATCATAGAGTTAGGAGGGACCTCAGATGGCATCCAATCCAACCCTTTCATTTTAAAGGAGAGAAACCAGAGGCCGAGGTGCATTGTCACATGTGTAGGATTCCACTGCTAAGGACATCAGGGGTGAGACTTAACTCTTTTGACTCAAAAGTCAATGTTCCTTTTATTGTGGCATGTGAAAGACACCAGGGCAGTACAATGAGACCTCGGTTCAATTTTTACCTTTGACATAGACTAATTGTGTGCCCCTAGGAAAATCATTAACCTCAAAGTACCTAGGGCAACTCTCTAAGACTATAGTTACAGGTTGATGATCTGCTTCCATAAAAAGAATTTTTATGCTAAGGATTCCCAACACGGCTGAAATCACAGAAACACAGTTTAAAAATGTGTAAGATACTGGTGGGAGAGGAGGGTGCAAAAGACAAATGACTAAATATTGGGAAAAGGCAAGGAACAAAAAAGGCCAAAGAGGATTTTCATCCAAGGCCTTTCCCTCCAAGGCCAGTGCTTTTTCAACTATACCCTGTTAGTTTCCAATAAACTCTTGAAAAGTTTAAGTTGGAGCTTCCAATAAAATAGAATGGAATATTTTGATACTAGTGAAGTATGTGCTGGCTCTTTCTCACAGACAGCTACCTTTCCCCATGACAGGGATAACCAGAAGCTTGTAAATCACAACCAGTAGGTTCTGGAAGAATTTCTCTTCTAGCTTTTCTCTGCCAATTATCTGTCCACTGACAAAGATTTTTTTTTTCCCCCTTAAAGAGGCAAAGTGATGTGACATTTTAAGAAGCTAAAGAAGTAGCAGACAAGTGGGGAATAAACTGCCAGGTGCCCGGTTCCCTCATACTTGTTCATTCTTGGCATGAAGTGCATTTCTGTAACTAGGTTTTGCTGCCCAAGTCTCTCTCTTGAAGGAATCCTGATTCCCAAGTGTTATTTTATGATGCCTCAAGGCACCACTCCCAATACACACACATAACAGTGTCTACTTTGTTGCCTTACGAAATGGAAGAAGGAAGTAAAAAAAAAAATTCTAAAGGTAAAATTTTAGAATCAAAAAGGAGTGAAGTTGGAAATTTTTTTTGCAGCCTCCATGCTGTTCTCCACAGGAGTTCTGAGACCCAAAGGGGAAACTACTGTGCCCCCCAAGAAAGAGACTTCAGCTGCTAGTGCCTTCAGAGAAATGAAAGTGACTTTCAGACAGGCATTGAAGCCTGTGAATAAGAGTTTACTCAGTAATTAATCATAATCAAGCAGAATGGAATCTTCCTTTACCCAATTTTTATTTCATTCCTTTGTGCAGGGTCACCTTGCCCCATCTCAAAAAACCTCGTTGGCCCCTTCCTTTCCCCAGCCAGCAAGCTAATGCGGGTCACAGCTATTTGCAAAGCCTTTTAGAAGTCGGTGCCTTTACAAAATCGGATTGTTCAGTTCACATGACCCATCCATTATGTTGAAACTCTGCTCTGCTCTCCTCAGTCACCCACCCCATTCTTTCTCTTACCCTCTTTTTGCTCCCCTTTTTTTATTTCCCCCTTCTGTCTCTCTTCCTTTTTCTGCTGAACTCTCCCTCTCTGTCTCTCTGTCTCTCTCTCTCTGTTCTCTTTTTCTGTCTGTCTCTGTCTCTGTCTCCCTGTCTCTCTATGTCTCTCTCTGTGTCTCTGTGTGTCTCTCTCTGTCTCTATCTCTGTCTGTCTCTGTGTCAGTCTCTGTGTCTCTCTCTGTCTCTGTGTGTCTCTGTGTGTTTCTGTATCTTTCTGTCTCTCTGTCTCTGCCTCT
Organism: Pseudochirops corinnae; assembly: GCA_028646515.1. NCBI lineage: Eukaryota > Metazoa > Chordata > Mammalia > Diprotodontia > Pseudocheiridae > Pseudochirops > Pseudochirops corinnae. Next base: position 119,550,588 of record CM053586.1, on the reverse strand, counting down.
CTCTCTCTCTCTGCCTCTCTCTCTCTCTCTTTCTTTTTCTTTCTCTCTCTCTCTCTGTCTCTCTGTCTGTCTCTCTCGGTCTCTCTGTCTCTGTCTCTGTCCATCTGTCTGTCTGTCTCTCTTCTTTCTCTTTCTTATTGTGCCTCATTCCCTTCTTTCTGTTTTAAGTCTGTGTGCTGTCTTTTCTCTGTCATTGATTTCTTCCAACATATGTCAGCCCCAGGTGATGAGTATTGGGTTGACAACATAACTTTAGGGCTTCACTGCAAGAATTCTTGATCATATAGAGAGTTATATTCCCAGAAAAGGTGGTACAAGTTAAAACAATGTAAGCTGAATTTCATTTTTCCATAGAAATAAGAAATAATGATGTAATAGGGGTTCACATCCCTGACCAAGGGTTTAGTGCCTAACTTTTTATAGAAATCACAGAAATGATCATATAAATCACACTTAATCATCTGTAAATAAAACAGTTGTACAGAGTATGGCATAAAACATTCTCAAGTCTATATAAATTAACTAAACAGGAAATTGTAGCAGAGAAAAATTCTGACACCCAAGGCAAATAACACAAAATATGTCCTGGGACCAACAGCATGAAAGATATCCAAAAATCGACTATGCAATACAAATTTATTTGGTGGGAAATAATTTAGACATTGGGGCACAAATCCTAGTGTGGAATAAGGGGGAAAGGGACCCCAGGACTCTATGAGGTGGCTTCTGGGGAGTCTATTGCCAGAAGTGATAGCAGAGAAAGGTCAGTCTGCGAAAATGCTTAACCTGGGTGCTGCAGTGTTAGCTTCTGATTTAAATTAATTATTTTTTTTGCTAGCTAGATGTTAAGCTCACTTTCCAATTCCTAAAGAAGTATAAGTGCTGTCAGTACTCTCTAAATTCTAATTCCATGGGATAAATTTTTGATTGCTTCACATTTCTTATGACTGTAATATAGTAATCATGCACTGAAAAAATGATCAAATTACATTTAATTTAGAGATCCTGTATAGAGTGCCATATAGAGTGAAGATGGAGAGGATGGCAGGGACTGTGGGGTCTGTGAAGAAACAGCTAGAGGATTTGAGGGAATGAAGCTCTCTGTAGCCAAGAGGCAGAGAAAGCTCAAAAGAAAGACTTCTGAGCCTGAAATACAGAGACCTTGGAAGAGGGGCTCTGTCCTAAACTAAGTAACTATAAAAAATCCCTAAACACTCTCTTAGGAGAGAGTCTGAGTAGAGGAGACCATATTTTAATGGAGAGGTCAACAGAGAAACAACTATCAGCTAAGATTTAGAGGCATTAATAGAGAGAAAAGGGGAGTTCTACATTACAAGTCTAAAATACAGAGCTTAAGTACTAATGTGTAGGGTTTTGGTTTCAAGTTCCAGTCCCTTTCCTGCCTACTGTTACTCCCAAAGAGAGTGCCTAGTACTGACTGTGTACTCAGAAAGCAGATGATAGCCATAAATGCTATAAGGCACAACAGGAATAGTGTATTGACAAGGTGCTGTAAGTGTGAATCATTGCAAATAGTCTAGTCCTAAATTGATGACTGCCTGCATGGTGCCCTATTGGCTCCAAAGAATTAGTACAGTTTCTATGTATGCCCTGCTTATATGCAACCATTAGGTCTGAAAGCAGGAAATGTTTAATTCAGTTCAACAAATATATGACAGATGCCTACTTTATACACAGAAGAGTGGACAGGTCAGATGAACTGCACAATCCAATTTTGCAAAGGGTCAGGTTTCATAAGACATAAAAAAAGAAACAAAGATAGCCTCCAATCTTTTATAGCCTCCATTTTTTATAATCAGTGAATTCATTCAGGAATCCATTCATTTAATAGGTATGATGAGGCTGCTGTGCTCCAGATACTATGCTAAGCATTGGGGATACAAAGAGACAAGCAAAACATCCCCTGCTTTCAAGAAATTTACATTCTATTTAGAAGGAAAAAATACAGGCAGAGATCAATGGAAAATGTATGCCAAGTAAACACAAGGAAATTTCCTGGGAGTGGATCACAAGGCAAATTGTCACTAAAAATGTTGTTGGGTTAATCTGCCTAACTTCCACAAGGTCTTTCCTAAGCTGAAGCAATGAAACTTCTAGGGAGAAGATAGGAGACAACATATATCAGGTAAGTCAAACCACCACCATTACCTTGGCTGCCATTTCCCTTCAGACCCTGATGGAGACAGAACAAGACCATGAAAACAAAGGAATAGTTGTGCCCCCAAAACCATCAGACCTGCTTCCCCACAGACCAATCCCCACAGTCATCATTGAGGAAAGAAATCACTGTGGAGAAGGGCCGCTTTTCCTACAACTGCTCACCACCACCAGTAGACAAATAGGCACAAGATACCAGGCAGTAATGATCCAGACCACCCACTAGTCCAGCCTCCCACGACAACCTCCATAACCATTATCCAGGGAAGCAACTCCTATGGAGAAGGGGCCAGTCATCCCCACCAATTAGCAAGCAACTTCTACCCACAGGGCAGGTAAGCCAGCCTAACTGAAGCAGCAAGGAACCCAGAGGGAGCAACAGGAGGCAGTATATGCCAAGCAAGTCAAACCATGACCACTTCCTTCATCAGTATCTCCTCTCAGACTCTGATGAAAACAACTGTACTCAAGCACCTTGAGAAGAGATATGCATCTAGCCCACTGCTTATAGTGATCATCCTGGGAAACAACTCTTGGAGAGATGCAGTCTAGCAACTGTTTCTGCAGGCACTACAGCCATAGTTCCTGAAGACCCAGAGGAGGAAAACAAATTATAGTCACCAAAGTCCTATCTGACACCACTGTCCGATCAACATTGGAAAATGATTCTATCAACAGAAATGACATTAAAGACAAAGTACCACGGGCCCTTTCCATCTCATCAGAAGCTAAAACCTTCCATAAATTTTGTCTCACCCATTAAAAGGTGAGCACTTAAGAACAGAGATTGCCGTATTTTTTCTCATTGTATCCTCAATGTTAAGCACATATTAACTTAATTTTTTCCTCTTCGTTCATTGTTGATACCCACAGCTGTTAATGTGCTCTCTCCTTCATGAAATTATTTTGTAGTTCATTCCCCTGTCTCTCTTTCATATATGTATATATATACATACATATATGTGTATATACACATACATATATTCATATATGTATATATACACATATATGTTATATAGTGTTGTATCTTCTTATATAAAGTAATGTTTCTCAAATTCTAGAGCAGCAGAACCCACAGAAAGACAGAGGGAAATATTTTTCCAGCCCAAGAAAACTTAAAAAGTTGGCAAGAAAGGTCTGTTGCACCAGGGTGAAAGAGGAGCACAGTCTAGTGCAGGCTGCACCAGTGTAGACTGGGCCCCAGCAAACCAGAATCAGGCCTCAGGGCAACTGAATCAGTGGCAGTAGTGGTGGTTTCCAGGCCTCTCAGTCTACAGATGGTAAGGGGATTGTACAATGGATCAGGAAGAGTTTACAGGGGTCCCTTTGATGTCATTAGGGGCAGTACTCTGGTACATTGCCCATACTTGGATCTGGGTCATAATCCTGGGTCTTAGTCCCAGCACGAGGAGGAACACTAGCACAAGAGAGTTCATGGCAACAGAGGAGCAGGGACCCCAGTCACAGTTCCAGAGTTGAAAACAATGCTTGTAGTTGCTCACAATCCTGTGCACAGTACAGGAAAGGAGTAAATATACCTTTCCCTAGATCATACCATCTTGGAAGACACAAAAGCTTACAGGTCCCCAGAATTACCTCCGAAAACAGCTGCACAAAAACTGAAGCTTGGACACTGGGGAAGCAGAGCAAAGAATTAAGTCAAGAGATAGGTCTGAAAATGAGCAAACAGCAGAAAAAAAATTGTGACCATAGAAAATTACTATAGGGACAAGGAAAATCAAAACACACTCAGAAGACAACAAAGTCAAAGCTCCTACACCCAAAGCACCCAAGAAAAATATGAATTAATCTCAGGACACAAAAGAGCTCTACAAGGATTTAAAAATCAAGTAAGAGAAGTAGAGGAAAATTAGGAAGAGAAATGAGAATAATACAAAAAATTTATGAAAAAAAGTCAACAGGAAAGGAGACACAAAAAAAATTACTAAAGAAAATAACACCTTAAAAAACAGAATAGACTAAATAATAAAAGAGACACAAAAATCAAATGAAGAGAAGAATGGCTTGAAAAGCAGAATTGACCAAATAGAAAAAAGATATACAAAAATTCATGAAGAGAAGAACTCCTTAAACAGTAGAACTGTTCAAATGGAAAAGGAAATATAAAAGCTCACTGAAAAAAAATAATTCCTTCAAAGTTAGAATTGGGTGAGCATAAGATAAGGACTTTATGAGACATTAAGAAACAACCAAACAAAATTAAAAGAGTGAAAAAAATAGAAGAAAATGTGAAATAATTTATTGGAAAACTGTCCTGGAAAATAGATCCAGGAGAGAGAATTTAAGAATTACTGAATTTCCTGAAAGTCATGATAAAAACAGAGCCTAGACATCATCTTTCTTTTTTTTTTTTAATAAATTTATTTATTTATTTATTTGTTTACATCATTCGTTTTCATGAGATTTTGAGTTACAAATTTTCTCCCCATCTTTCCCCTACCCAACACCTCAAA
>CM053586.1:119525441-119545436 GCA_028646515.1 Pseudochirops corinnae | reverse complement strand
TCAGGTTGTTGACTCTCTTTTCATGATTTTCTTGCATCATTCTCATTTCTCTTTCCAGTTTTTCCTCCACTTCTCTTATTTGGTTTTCAAAATCCTTCTTAAGCTGATCTATGTCTTGTAAGCAGTCTTCATGTTTCTTGGAAGCTTTTGGTGTGGGAATTCTAACTGTGCTGTTTTCCTCCCATTCCATGCTTTGATCCTTTTTGTCCCCCAAGAAGGAATCTAGAGTTCTATTGCTTGTTCTTCCTTTGCTTCCTTTGCTTGCTCATGTTGCCAGTAAATTACTTGACTTTTTAGCTCTGTGGAACTCTGCTTCCAGAGGGGAAAGCTCTGTCCCAAATGGCTGGGGTTTTTGTAGCTGCCAGAGCTATTAGGAGGTTGCCGTTTTTGTTTTTTGCTGCCCCCACCAGTTTTGGCTCACTGAAAACGTGCCCCAGGACCACCACCCAAGACCACAATCCAGATCCAGGACACTCAACACAAGAGCACTTAGACTGTGAATGATTGCTTGGCCCCCCTGCAGTCTGCAGGCCAGGAGCTCTGAAGCAGCCATGTGGAGGTGGCTGCAGGGCCGCTGCTTCTGCCACTTCCTTGCCCTGGAGGCAGTTTGGCTGGACCTGCTTTTCTCCCCTAAATTTAGCTGAGTTCCACTAACCTTTCACTTTGTCCTTGTTTCTTATGGCTTGATAATTCTGGAAACTGCCACAGCTGGTGCCACTCTCCTGAAGGCTCCAGCTGCAGCTCATCCTGGCTGCCCCAGGGCCAAGCCATGGTTTTAGGCTGGGCTGGTTTCCACTCCCAGCATGCATCAATGAGCCCTTCCTGCTGAGCTGCCTTCAGTGGGAAGATATATTTTTGTGAGTTTTGGAGCCCTAAAATGTCTTTAGAGTCATATTTTGTAGGTATTTGAGGTGGCTATGTGGGAGCTACAGAACCTTGTTGCTTCTATGCTGCCATCTTGGCTCCACCCCTAGACATCATCTTTCAAGAAATTATCAAGGAAAACTTCCCTGAGGTTCTACAACCAGGAGTAAAACAGAAATGGAAAGAATCCACTGATCACCTCCTGAAAGAGATCCCAAAATGAGAACTCCCAGGAATATTATAGCAAAATTTCAGATGTACAAGATCAAGGAAAAAGTACTGCAAGCAGCCAAAAAGAAACAAGTCAAATATTGTGGAGCCACAACCTGTATAACACAAGATTTAGCAGCTTCTACATTAAAGGATCAAAGAGTTTTGAATATTATATTCTGGAGGGCAAAAGAGCTAGGATAACAACCTCTACACAGGGGCAGCTAAGTGGCACAATGAACAGAGCACCAGTTCTGGAGTCAGGAGGACCTGAGTTCAAATCTGGCCTTAGACACTTAACACATACTATCCATGTGATCTTGGTTAAGTCACTTAACCCCAATTTCCCTGCCTTCCACCTTGCTCCCACCCCCAAAAAAAAAGCAAAAAAAAAAAAAAAAGAATCAGCTACATAGCAAAACTGATTATAATATTTCAGAGGAAAAATGGCTATTCAATGAAATAAAGGATTTTCAAGCATTCCTGATGAAAAGATCAGAACTGAATAGAAAATTTGACTTTCAAAAAAAGCATAAAATAGGAGAGAGCATCTCAATAGGAGAGAGAAATCATAAGGGATTTGAGAAGGTTAAACTGTTTACATTCTACATGGGACAATTATATTTATAACTCCTAGAAACTTCCACATTGTTAGGGCAGTTAGAAGGACTATACATAGACAGAAAGCAGAGCTTTGAGTTGAATGTGATGGAATGATTATCTAAAAATAAATAAATAAGGCATGGGAAAGAATGCACCAGGAGAAAAGGAAAGGGAGAGGCTCAATGGGATAAATTATCTAACAAAAACATAAAAGAAGTCTGAAGGAGATTTTACAGTGGAGGGGGAAATAGGGGAAGTAGGGAGGAGATCACATGAACCTTACTCTCACTGGAATTGACTCAAATAGGGAATGATATACACACATAGGTGTAGAAATCTATCTTACCATACAGCAAAGTAGAAAGGAAAGGGGATAAGAGAATAGGGGAGGGGGTTGATAGAAGGGAGGCAGTTTGGTGGAAGTAAAAGTCAGAAGCAAAAAACATTTGAGAATGGACAGGGTAAAATGGGGGGCAGGGAGAGAGTGTGTAGGATAAGTGGGAGAAATAGGATGGAGGGAAATACAAAGCTGGTAATTATAACTGTGAAACAATTTACGGTGAGTTTCTCTGATAAAGACTTCATTTCTTAAACATATATAAAACTGAGTCAAATTTATAGAAATAAGAGCCATTCCTCATTTGAAAAACTGTCAAAGGACACAAACAGGCAGTTTTCAGACAAAGTAATCAATCTGTCTATAGTCATATAAAAATGCTTTAAATTACTATTGATGAGAGAAGTGCAAATTAAAACAACTCTGAGCTACTACATCACACCTGTCAGATTGGCTAATGTGACAGAAAAGGAAAATGACACATGTTGGATGGGATGTGGGAATATTAAGACATTGGTGCACTATTGATGAAGTTATATACTGATTCAATCATTCTGGAAAGCAATTTGGAACTATGCTCAAAGGGCTATAAAACCATGCATGCCCTTTGATCCAGCAATACCACTTCTAGGTCTGTATCTCAAAAAGATAAAAAACACACAAAAAAACAAACAAACAAAAAACAAACAAGAAAAGCACCTATGTGTACAAAAGTATTTATAGCAGCTCTTTTAGTGGTGGCAGATAATTGGACATTGAGGAGATGTCCATCAATTGGGGAATGGCTGACCAAGTTGGTGTATATGATTTTGTTGCAATACTATTTTGTTTTAAGAAATGATGAGCACGATTCTCTCAGAAGACATAGAAAGACTTACATGAACTGATGCAAAGTGAAATGAGCAGAACCAGGAGAATGTTGTATACAGGAGTAGCAATATTGTATAACGATCTACTATGAATAACTTAGCTATTCTCAGTGATACAATGACCCAAGACAGTTCTTTAGGACTTATGATGAAAAATGCAATCCATCCCCAGAGAAAGAACTGGTAGAGCCTGAATGCAGATAAAAGATACTTCTTCTTTCCTCTCTTTATTTTTCATTGGAGTTTTTTGTCTGTGTTTTCTTTCACAGGATAATTTGCATGAAAATGTGTTTTGCAAGACTACACATGTATAACCTATGTCAAATTGCTTGTCTTCTCAATGAGGTGGAGAGGAGGGGGAGGGAGAACATTTAAATTGTTTTTACATGCAATTGGGAAAAATAAAATACAAAATAAGATTTAAAAATTTAAAAACAAATTCTACTTGAGACAAAAATAATAAAGTAAGGTTTCTGAGGGCAAGGACTATTTTTTTTTGTCTTTTTATGCCTGAAATCTAACAAAATAGGGTGAACATGATAGGCAGATAATAAACATTCTAACTGAATTTAATTAAACATGGTAAGTAAACAGTGAAAACCAGCAAATGAGTAGGTCAAGGTAGTAAGAAGCATAGACAGACAGGTATGTAGGGCATAGCTAAGCATACTTTAATAATATTTCTGGAAAACTTGATATTTTGTATCTCATTTTTGTTTGCTTTTCTTTTCTTTTCTTTTCTTTTTTTTTTTTTTTTTTGCTTTTTGGAGGGGTGAAGGCAGGGCAATTGGGGTTAAGCAACTTGCCCAAGGTCACATGACTAGTAAGTGTTAAGTGTTTGAGGCCAAACTTGAACTCAGGTCCTCCTGACTCCAAGGCCAGCACTTTATTCACTGTGCCACCTAGCCACCCTTGTTTTCATTTTTAATTAAAATTTGTTCATTTTCAAAAATCTTTCAAGTTTTATTGTCTTTAGTTTGATGCATTAAAAATCATGCTTTACATAATTGATTATTTAATAAATGTTTGCAAAAATAAAATTCCTTGAATATATACTCAAATAAAATTATGGGCTCATAGATCTATAGTTAGAAGGGACCTTTGAGACCATCTAAGTTCAAATTTCTCATTTTAAAAGATGAGGAATTAAGGCCAAGAGAGGTTAAGTGACTTGCCTAGCGTCACCTACTTAGTAAGTACATGAATGAAAACCAAGGTTTTCCTGATTCTAAGAATAGAACAACGCCGTCCATGTCTGTGGTAAAAAATAAATTATAGATACTTAGGAGGCAACATCGCATAAAGAGAGGCCACTTGTAAAGTAGTGAAAAACAGGAACTTTTTGTAGAAGACACAGACCCTGCCTTCAAGGAGCTCCCAATTTCATTATGATTTTGCCTATCAGTATATTGTTCCTTCTCCTTAGACCTGAAATGTCCTTTAATAAATCGTGTATATTCTCTGTAGCTTTGCCACTTCAACACTAAGGGGACACTAATATTATCTCTTGAATACTGTGTGACTTGTGTTCCAAAGATTAATATTATAAACCAGAATATTTCTTAGAAATATACTTACATGTTTCTGAAATACTAATGATCTTTCTATATCACACACACACACACACCTTATTAATAGTGGAGATGTCACTGTTATTCTCATTCCATATGACATAGATATAAATTGCACAGACTTCTGAAATAAAGATTACCAACCAGGAACTGTTGATATCATGATGCTATTTGAGGAGACCACTATGTTAGATTTTACCACCTGCTTTTCATGTATGGAATGCAAGAAGGATAAGGAATCTTAAAAGAATTTTTTTTTTGTGAACTGCTCCTAAGTATGTGGGACAACCTCAGCCAATTAGAGGCTATTCATTAAGGCCAAAATGTGTTGCCTGGGTAGCAGATTAATAATGGCACAGACCTCTTTAGGTTTCATTACATAGCCTATTCACTGGCAAATGTATTACATTTAACAGTCTGTAACCTATTAAGTATATTCATTAGAAAGAAATTACTGTAATTTCTAAAGTCTTGATGATTAAATGTTGCAAAATTCACCAAAATTCCAATGAAATCCATAGTTTCCTTATATATCTGAAACACAAGGTTTCATTCAAAATCCAGCAACCAGAAGTCATTTAGAAAGACCTTGCATCCATAGAATTGATTTGTAATGTTTTGAGTTTGAGATATCTGTCCCACAGCTACTGAATTATCACCAAGTAGTAACAACTACTCTTATAAGTAACTTCTAACTACCATAAGAGTAGTAACAACTACTCTCCTAAGTCTTCTAAATCAACTTTATGCTTCTTAACCTGTGCTCCCAAAATGACAAAAGTTAGAAGTGATAGGAGAATAGGATAGATAGGAGAATAAGAGATAGTCTTTGCTTCACTGTCCCTTCCCTGATTTTTCATCTTTCTCCCTTTTTCTTTTGTCTGGAATGTTTTCAAACTAGTCTAGGCCACCAGTAATACTAATCACTAACATTTATACTGGGCAGCTAGGTGACAAGTAGATAGACTGCCCGACCTGAAGTCAGGAAGATTCCTCTTCCTGAGTTCAAATCTGGCCTTAGACACTAGCTATGTGACCCTGGGCAAGTCACTAAACCCTATTTTCCTCAGTTGTCTCATCTATAAAATGAACTGGAGAAGTAAATGGCAAACCACTCTAGTATCTTTGCCAAGAAAATCCCAAATGGAGTTACAAAGAATCAGACACAAATAAAATGACAGAACAACAACAGATATTTATATTTAAGGTTTGCAAAAACACTCTGAATGTATTATCCAATTAGAACCCAAAAACAGAGTTAGTAAACTGAGATCAAAAGAGGTTACAGACTTGTCCAGTTTCACATGGCTGGTATCTAAGTTGTCTGGGACCTCAGGCCTTTCTGATTCTAAGTCCAATACTCCATCCCCTGCATCAAGCTGCTTCTCAGGAACAGGCAATATGAGCTATAAATTATAGTAATCAATTATTCAATATTTCTTTATTCAACATTTATTACATAAATTGAGCCATCCTAGGCACTAGAGAAAACAAAGAAGCATTAACATAGTATTCACCCTTAAGATGCTAACAGTCTAATTTGAGAGATAAACCATAGCTACAAAAAAAAAATAGAACTAATAAGACTAGGTATGAGAGGCAACATGGAAAGAGCACTGAATTTGAAGTTAGGAGATTTGAATCCTGGCTCTGATGTTTTGTTAAGTCATCATGGACAAATAACTTACTTTTTCCTAAGCCTTAGTTTATTCATCTTTAAAAATAGGATAAAGCTGTTTTCAATACCTACCTCACAGGGTTATTGAAAGTGAGCTTAAAACCCCATATAAATGGGAGTTATTATTATGTGTTAAATGATGCATCTCTTCAAAGGATAGAGATTGTGGGTTGAAGTTGGAGTTTTCAAGGGGAAAAAAAGCATGGAAAAATCATAGTTCTTAATTTCGGTGATAAAATCCAGAATAATAAGAATAATAACAATAATGGATTAAAATTCTAAAGTGCCTCAAAATTAACAAAACACCTCCCTCATAACAACCTTACATAAATATTTTAATTTCCATTATCTAAATGAGTAAAATGAGGCTTAAAGAACTAGGTTATGGGAACATATATTTTAGACCAACATACAATTTACAGAAAAGAAGTAAGATAGTTCAATAAAACCCACACATTCAGGACTTTTCTCTCTTCTTTCTTTCTTTATCTTATGTCGCATATCATTTCTTCCTAAAACACAAAGTCCATGTGCTATAATTCACTTACTGGTGTTAGCAACACCCTGACTTTTCATGGGACCTGTGAATTAATCAGGATAGGCATGCCCTTGGGAGAAATTTTTTTATGTCAATAAAATTTTATACCTGTTCTATAAATTATAGATTTAGAGAATGGCCTTAGAAATGAAAAGATTGCCCCAGCATCACTTAGAAAATAAGTGGTCAGAGTTAGAATTTGAACCCAGACCTGTTGTTTCTTACCATGATTCAATTATTGAAGAAGAATGTTGTTTGTCCTTCATTCTTGAAGAAGACTAATGACATCAAGAGGGTGATATTTTGACTTGCAAGATTTAAGTGAAGGAGAGAGCTGCACAAAGCCTCACTCTCTGCTCTAAAGTTATCTGTGTCTAGAGGCAAAAAAACAGTCAAGATAACTGGTGATGGCCCCTATTAAAGAAGGTGGGGTGGGGAAGGCAAATGCAGCTATTGTATAAAAATTTAAAGAACCACAAAAGGAAATGACAGACTTGGACCCAAATGGCAGGAATAGAAATAGAGCTCAGATGCCCCAACGAATAGATGGGGGGGGGGGGGAGGGCATTTTCCCATCTAATTTGTATTTGGGACAAAGTTAGATGGCACATTCACATAAATGCTCTGCTTTATTTCCCATAGATCTGCTTTATTTCCCATTTTCAGGCAGAAGCAAAATACATTTTAACTTCTGATTACTCTTCTTCCTTCCATTTCCTGTAAAAGTTTTTGGTGGTTTTTAATATAATTTTTATTTTACCAAGTTGAAAATGAGAAGTCTTCCACCTGGCAATGGTCCAGTCTAATTCAGTTCTAATATTTGGGCCACACTACTATCTGCCATTAGTTGTTCTTGCTCCCTATTAAACAGGTTCTGGATATGATGCCCTTTTCTTAAAAAATAAAATAAAATAAAAAACTAGAAGCATGGTGTATAATGACAGTGCTTCATTTTCATGCAGAATGCATAGTTTCAAGTATTCCCAACACTCACGCCAGTTCCTTTCACACTGAAAATAGACCTAGGGCCAATCTGAATGTAATCTTTTTTTTTTCCAGTCCACCAATCTTGCAGCTGACATTTTTGCAAACAATTAAGCATTCAAGAAAGTTTAACAAATGTAAAGTCAAATGGTGAGCCACTCCCTAATGGATAATTTGTTCACCTTTGCCCAACCAAGTATGAATAAAGTGCCTACTGTGCACAAGGCACTAAACTAGGTGACTTGTGATCTACAAATCACATCAATTTCCATAAACTATGGCAAAATAAAAATTTATAAAGACTCTAAGTTTTTCTTTATTCAATTAGAGGAGCATCTAACCTAACCCAGTGGGCTATCAAATTTATTAGTTTGTCTCAGATGGGAAAGAAAGAGTAGATGAGAAACAAAAAAACGTCCTTGGGAATATGAACAATTTTCTCATACAATTTTTATCCTTTAGAAAATGTCCTATTCCTATTCTAAAAGAATATGTAAACACAAAGAAAGATTCTCCGACAGTTTTTTTTTTAAATGTGAACAACCAAATGGACATGTTTAAAATAAGGAGTTTGATTCTCCTTTTTGGCTCAGAAGGATGCATCAGACCCACCTTCCAAAGAACAGCATAGCCACTTCCACAACCTATTATAACAGGACAGCAAAACTCTGTCAAAGTTATCCTCTCTATGGCCAAAATACTTCCAGACAATATAATGGAAATATTGTACCCCATCACAGCCCAGTCCCACATTAGGTCATATATTTCTAGTAGGTTGGGGACACAGCCACAACCTGTATCCACACTGGATCAAGCATTCTGAGTTGGATAAAGAACTCAAGAAACATATAAATTACTTCCTTATGTTTCTGGCCTCTCTCCTGAGTTCTAGTCCCACATCTCCTATGGTTCTGTGGTCATCACTAATTGGTTATTCCTCATTAGCCTCTGATTCAACATGTATAAAATTAAATTTGTATCCTTCTCCCAAAACTATCTTCCCTGCTGGACTTTGCAATTTACTTCAAGGATACCCTCCTTTCACAAGTCACTTAAGAACAAAATTTTATAATCATGTTCGATTACTTCTTTTTCTGTTGAAATTTCCTTAATAATAATGTCTCTTTCCTTCATTTCTATTTCCATAGCTACCTCCTTAATTCAGGCCATCATCACATAATACAATAACTATCTCCTAATTAAGTGTCTCTGGCTCTAGTCTCTTCTCTCTCCAATCCAGCCTAAAAACCACTGACTGATTGATCCCCTATGGAAGATTAATGGGAGAAGATAGGCAAAAATCACACAGAATGAGATGGCATGGGCAGGTTGCAATCTATATCACTGAAGGGAGTACCCACATTGATAAGATCAATTATCCCCACAAGAACAGAAGTAAATGACTTAAGAGTAGGGTCTTGCCATAGCTCCTTATGTCCCTGGTATCTAACAATGTATACATTATGACACCAGTGTGTATTGGTCATGATAGTGATGATGGCTTTAAAAAACTGCTATCTCCGAAGATATATGATAGTATAGATTCAGAGGTATTATACTTGTTCCCAAGTGCAGCCTGAAGAAGATTAAAATGAAATTGGGAAATATTTAAGAAAATAAGTATGAATACAATACAAAATAGATTGTGTTAATTTGTGGTTTTGTGCGTCAATTTGATAGCCACAGAGATTCATTTCTGTTGGAGTTTGACCCCACTTATCCTAGATGACATTAAAGATATTACTATCCAAAAAAGTCATAGATTAAACTTAACAGGTGGACAACCCAAGTGGTACATTGGTACCCACAAAAGTGGAAAGAGAATTGAAGTCAGGTGACCTAGTTCAATCCTATTTCTGACACTTACCATCTTTGTCACCTTAGATGACTCATTTAATCTCCCCTGGTCTCAACTTTCTCATCTATAAAATGAGAGAACTGTGTTAGATGGCCTATGAGGCCCTTTCCAACTTCAAATTTCTGATCTTATGATCCTACAAAATAGTAAGAGGAATATCTCCTGGACATTGGATGAATTTTACATGAAAGATTTTATGAGAGGCCATGGGCAAGAATCATACAGGAGACAAAAAGCTAGAGGGGTCACAATGAGTGGAATGAATACCAAACTGCCAGGAGATGACATACCCACTAAAGGATAAAATTATCCCACAGTGAAAAGTTAATATTGTGAAAAAGTCCCAAATACTGTGCTTCAAAATTAACCACTGAATCCAAGTTAAAATTAGCTGATGAAATATATACATTCAGAAAGAGAGGGAGGGAGAGGGAGGGAGGAAGGGGGAGAGAGAGAGAGAGAGAGAGAGAGAGAGAGAGAGAGAGAGAGAAACAGAGAGAGAGAGACAGAGAGTGGTAGAGTCATGTGGCAGAGGATACTTTGTCATTCAGTGCTCCCTTGCTACCTCTATCACACATAATATGCAATCTTGAATCATATACTCAAGATCATAATCCTGGTACTAACATTGCTTCTGCCCATGTTCATGAGTAAGAACCTAAGTTCATGAAATAATTTATTTTTAACTTCATTTTTCCTTAGTTTATCAATTTGTCATATGTGTGTGTGTGTGTGTAATGAAGTTTTCTTCCTCCAAAAGAGGTGTAGATAACTATGTTTAAAAAGTGCTGAAACAGTGAAAATCCTAAGTTAAAAGTCTCATTGTTATAATGGGGAAGATATTGCTAGGGCTGGGAATTTGTTTGTCTGTTTCCTATTTTTTCCTACTTATTTTGATCCTAAGTTTACAAAGCTGCTAAATCTGGAATTCTGGTAGGTTTTAAGCTAAATCGAAATCACTATACTTTCCTTAAGTATCCTATACACATTATCAATAAAAAGCCTTTATAGACTATTATTCCTGTCAATACATAGAGATTTTACCTTTTCTAATCAGTCTTTAAATTCTGCACCACCTAACAATTTATTTGTTTTTCTTAGAACACTTACAGGGATCTAATGGCATTAGATACCCAACATTCAATAGGTGGGTTGGCACTTGATGGCTCTGGTCTCAGAAGTATTCAATGAGTGTAATGGTGAATGCTTTTTAAAATTGTAATTGCTAGAATGGCTGTGGGTATAAGTTGCTCTGCACAAAAGGGTGACAAATAATGATGAAAGACACCAGAGTGCTCTCATGTGTAGCTTGGACCAGAAGGAGAAAAGAGATTATTGCAGCTGAACTGTTCACATGGAATTCTCTGGACCTTCCTTCAGCCTACAACCTACCCTCTTTCCCCACATCTTCTCTCTTCTGCAATAGAATTCTTACAAAACCCTGTACACACACAATATCTATTGGTTCCATCAACAATGACCTTAAGAATTTTCAAGGACATAAGATCCCTTTTGTGAGGGGTAAACATGTTTGTTCTCAAATAGTTAAAGAACCAAATTATTGTTAGTTCTATCATTTCCTTCCTTTATGAACCATCAGCTCCCAAATAGTTCTTGGGAAAAGAGAAGCACAAGTTTCTAGTTAAAAGGGACCAATGCTGATGTTGGTTTTTTCAGCGACTGATATTTCTATTATCCTTTTAATTAACATTTTAATCCTTCAAAAATCATTTAATCCTGAGGAAGTATGTTAATGTGCCAAAATCACTGTTAAGAAAAGTGTCAAAGAAAATAATAGCAGAAATTAATGATTTCATGATCTATCAGGTTTTCAAAGTGTTCTATTGTTTAAAAAGCCCTCCATTACTCATTACAGGGAGAAAGAATCTTTAAGGGAAAAGGGAACGTGTGTCCCAAATTACTGAACATTTATTCATTTGATAAAGTCCAGGTTGTGTGTGTGTGTGTGTGTGTGTGTGTGTGTGTGTGTCTGAAACACTTGCTAATTGGCTGGCTAAGTATCTTTTGTGTTAAGCAGCCCTGGGAGTAAAACTAGGTGTCCTCCTACTCCTGCTGTGGCCGCTCCTCCTTCCCCCTTCTCATTTTGTGAATACTCTGCAGCCTCAAAGGCCTTTCTCCATGTATATCTGCATCCCATGCCCTTTGAAAACCCAGGTCTGAGCTTTAGGGACTCACTGTTCATTGATCTTCATGGCAAGACTAGAGGCACTAATGCCAGTGACTGTAACTGCTAGGTCTTGGCTCAGAGAATCTTTGGCAGTCCTCTCATTTAAGCAGTTAGAAGCATCCTATGAAAGGCTGTAACTCATAATAGGATAAATAACTGTGTGTATAATTGTGCAAACACTTCAGCAAGAGGAAGCTGGCTATTCCATACTCTGTTTTTTAGACCTTTCAAAATAGACACACACACACACACACACACACACATATACACACACACACAGTTCTTTCATTCTCAATCAAGCTGTTACTTTATGACAAGCATTTGGATTATTACGGGGTGATTCTTAAACTCAGAAAGTTGAGCTTTGCAGTTACAATATGCCATTGGTTGTTAGAGAATGAGGAGTAAATTCGTCGATGGGTGAAAATAGACATAACTGTTTTGAACCTCTCCACTAGAACTGTACTGAATAACACCAATGGTAGCACTTCGACTTTTAAAAGAGAATTCTGTAATTAGGCTTTGGATACACATGTTAATAAGTGATCTGGCTGACTCATAAGCAAGCAGTTACATCTTCCCACAAAAGAGCCCCCATCATTTCCTTCAGGGAATCATGCATTGAGAAATGTTTCCCTTCATTAAATTCTACTCATTCTGTTAGTTTTTATCATCTTCAAAATCTGGGGAGAAAAGAGTTCTATGGAATAATACCAGCAAACTCTCCCCCTCCCTCTCAAAACCTAAAAACTGAGAATTGGCAAAAGAGTATGGATTTTTTTCAACTATTTTCTTTAACCTAAAAATGCCCTTTGTTGTGACAATATGGCTTTCGAATGAAGGGTCCTGAGTACAGGCGGTAGGGAAGGACTCTGCTGTGTATAAATGAAGCCCCAAGTGGCAGGTTGAATGGAGTTTGATGTCTGTGGGGCTGCAAGAAAAAGCAGGAGGGTCTCTGTAAGGAATGATAGGAGAGCCCCAAGGTTTGTGACAACATCTTCCCACTCCAACTTCTTAGCCTCTTACTGTGCAGAAGAGGGGAAGAAAGCACAAAGTAGAAAATATTTACTCCAAACTCATTTTGCAAAGCTTAATTTTCCAAGTGTTGAGGACTGTTTTCAGTATTTCCCATTCTCCACTGTGGATTTTTTTTTTCATCTCATACATCCACAATCCCAGCTACGAAATGTTTGAGAGTTGGTTAGGTGAGTGTTTAAAAATATATATAAGTATGTATATATACATATATGTACACTTATAAATGTGTGTATATGTGTATATAGATACAGTAATAGGAAAAAGTTAAAATTCTTTAAAGTTTTTTTTTGTAATTTGACTTACTTAGTTGTCATTATCTAAAAATGAAATTGGCCTCAGAAGTACCCAGTTTGAAGTCCCATTTTTTGAGAGAATAGTTTTGTTTTTAAATTAGAGTTTTAATTATTCTGAAACTTAATCCTACCCAATAGCTGTGCTAATAAAATAATCACTGTTTGAGAACTGGAACAATCCTTGGAAAGGGTTTTTTTTGTTTGTTTTTTGTTTTTTTGCTTGATCATGTTTTGTTTTCCCTTCTAAATTTTCTTCTGTAGCTTCTAATATCCTTTTGCTAACTTTTCCTCAAAGGTAAACTCATATGTTATACTAGCCTTAATTTCCCTACTAAACAACTAAATTCAGCAGGGCGGAGAGATGAGGGGGGCAGAATTCTGTCCCAGAACAGATCTTTCGGGAGCACCCCTACCCGGCCTCGCGTTTTATTCTTGCGCTCCATGTACAGTGGGGGGAAGAAAACTGAGGAGTCTGAATGCTCAAAGAACTGTCCTTTGTGCTGCTATCTCTCCTGATGTGTTCCAGTAAAGAAGACAGGCACTGAGACCAAACACAAAAATCAAAATGGATTTTACTACGCCGCCAGTAAACAGCATGGCACAAAAGTCCATTGTGCTATGAGATAACTGCAAAGATGAATGGAATTGGCTGTCATTGAGGTGATTGTTGGGCCGTCACCATTGGCTCACAGACTCGGCCTGAATTCCTTTATGGTTCATCAGGGCCTGTTGGTACCACAGAAAGTGTCGTGATCCTTTTTTTCACTAGGGCCAGATGGTGTCCTTTTGGAGGCCTTACTAATGCCCAGTTTTCCACATGTAAAACTCCTGGGAAAATGACCTAACTCACAGCTGCTTAGTGAGGCTTGAGCAGATCTTTAGAAAGACTCCTGTCAGGAACAAGGAGATTGTACCACTCTCTGGGGGAAGGGGGGGAGGCTGTTGCCAGAAATGTATCAATTACAAACTATTTTTAAACTTCGGTAATAATTTGAATGGTGATATCCACAATATATGTTTTAATAGTCAGGCGCTGAAAGGGTAACTCACAAAAGCAGCTAATTGCCAGGGATGATTATTCTTCTCCGAGCAGAAGTTTTACCTTCATTGAGAGCAGATGGCGTGAATGAGAACAGAGAATGTGGTCCAGAAGGGTCGGGAAAGGACAAAAAGTGAAAGATTCCCTAGATAGCTTGCAAGAAGCCTGGGGAGAGGGGAGGGACCCTTGTGTTAAAAGCGGCTAGAGAAAGTGGAAACTTTTGATGTATAGGGGTTGTGTTTACCAATGAATTGAATGATTCCCAGAGGACGGTCTACTGCAGGTGTGATTTTTTCGAGAGCAAGATGCCTTTTATAATAACTGAGCTATACTGAGAAGGCATCAAAGTTGCTATAGGGGCCAATTAGATCTATGCTCAAAGCTACTGTATGATTTTCCTGCTACCCCCATAAGGCATTAGCAATAATTAGCTTTAGACAACTGTTAATAACCTTGAAGAATAATTTGTCTATTTATGCATATCTATATATGTGTCTGTGAACATATGTGGATA
This sequence comes from Pseudochirops corinnae, assembly GCA_028646515.1. NCBI lineage: Eukaryota > Metazoa > Chordata > Mammalia > Diprotodontia > Pseudocheiridae > Pseudochirops > Pseudochirops corinnae. The sequence goes on along the minus strand of CM053586.1, from coordinate 119,530,852 downwards.
TACTTTACATCGTGATGCCCCCATTTTAAAAGCTCTGTTTCTAATGATTAAAGCATTCATTATTATCTTACTAAATGGTCAGGGCAAGAAGAAAAAGCGTATCTCATTTATTTAATTCTTTTGGCACTTTGGAGAGAGAGCCTAAAAAGTCAGCATTCTCAGGAGAGCAAGTTTGTTTTTTTTCTGTTGGAGAATTTAGACAGAAAAATGAGAAGAATCCCTTTGTAGCCAGGCTAAGTATTGGACTTGTTTTATTTTCTCTCATTGTATAAAATAACTTGTAAACATTCCTATAAAACTCACACATTCTTTTTTGGTGGGGAGGGGAGTTGAAATGTAAATAATTAGCAAATTAGTCAAGTATCTCTCCCACCCCACCCACCAGGTATTTATATTAAAAAAGATGATTGAAAGCAAACAAGTTCATATTATTAAAGCTATTAAAGAATAATTTCAATTTTCTCATCTCTCAAGTATTTTTTGCTGAGTTAATAGCCAGGAGAAAAGGAAGAAAGATGCTCTGAGAAGCAGTTTCTTCCCATCTCTATGAAAAAGGACATTCTAATGTTTCTTTTTTTTTCCCCCTTTTTTGTCAGAGGATTAAACAAAAGCAGTCCAGGTGCTTGACTATAATTCCTGCTCTACACCCCCAATGTAGTACAGATGAGCTTTACTTCAGTTTTGACTTGGAAATTATTGATCGTATTGTTTGTCTGACATTTCACAGTGCATTGCCTCACTTACATAAATGTTCTCTGTTTATGCTATGATGGGAACTGTCATAAAGTGAGGTAACATTCCATAAAATCCCAAAGGGAAAACACATTTAGAGGCACGGCAGCTCACCCTGGAAGGGTTGTCTTGTGGCTGCTCTTAACTGAGTTTATTTCATTCATCCTGAAAATACACCTTTCACTAGAGGACCCCTATTTTTAAATTTAAAATTCCATGTTGGTGTGTATGGCTTGGGGGGGCTAGGGAGGTGGAAAGATTTTTTTCCTGCCTTCAGCAAAATGGTAATAATCAATAATCCCCAAATCATCTTGTTGATTAGACTTTACTTTCTTATTAAACCTAATAAGAAAGGTCAGCAGAAACTGCCTGTAACCATGATTTCTGAATCATGCTCACTTTTCTTTCTGTTTCAAAACTATTTCCTTTTTGTCGGAGGATGGTGCTAGCAATAAACACCAATACAGGCACCCAGCAAGCACATAGGATCCCTGTCTTACAACTGAAGGGGAACTATAGAGACAGATATAAGCCAGCATTTCCCCTGCTGAGGCAGTTACACACAGCCAGGCTTTTTGCAAGAACTAGCCTCTGTCTCCTTCTTTTCATACATTTTGTAGGGGCACAAAGAAATCCTTCCCTCCCTTGGCCACAAAGCCCTGCAGCCCTGGACCTCCTTTATCAACTGCTCTTTTCTTTCTCAAGCTGCTATATATTTTATTTACATACGTATTCATACATTTGTCAAAGTTGCTGAGGGGGCTCAGAAGATCCTAAAGCCAGACACACATCCACAGAAGAACAGGAGCTAGCTGTTTCAGTTGCCATTGTCCTGGGATGTGCTAGAAAGTGACTCTAACATGGCTTTTCTTCCATTTAATTGTGGCCGCTCCTGCTCCTTAGATGGACTGGGGAACCTGGAATGCTTACTTTATCTTTGCAGTTTGAAGGTCAATTTCATGCTCAGTGGTTATGTGCTTAGGTGGTGTTTGGAAAACTCCTTGAGAGCAGGGAACTGTGTTCATCTCCATACATGCAGGACCTAGCATGATGCCTTTTACATGTAGGAGGTGCTTAATAAATGTCTGTTGAATGTTATGTGGGGGTGTTGCCATTTTTTATAAAAGCTCCCTGAATTAGAAGATAGTTCGATTGATTCCCACAAGGATCTTCAAAGAAAAAGATAAAATAAAATTGCTCTACTAAGCCACACATTTTTGAGGTCTCTGGAGGATTTTATTTGAGAATCAAAAGATGAGATTAGAGGAAGAAATAAGGGAAGGGAAGGGAGAAGGGAAGGGAAGGGAGAAGGGAAGAGAAGGGGAGGGGGAGGGGAGGAAAGGGGATGTGAAAGAACAGAAGGGAAGGGAAGGAGAGGGGAGGGCAGGGGAGGAGAAAGAAGGGAAGGGTAGGGAAGGGAAGGGAGGGGAGGGGAGGGGAAGGGAGGGAAAAAGAGGGAAGGGAAGGGGAGGGGAGGGAAGGCAAGGGAGAAGGGAAGGGAAGGGAAAGCATTTTACTGTTGGTGTTGATGGTAGTAGTGATTGATTTCAACAGTATAGTGTAAACTGCGGGAGGAAACACCCCCCCCCCCCCCCGATTAATTCAGATTGTCAGTTTATCAGAAATGCATGGTTTTAGAGGGTTACCTGGAGTCACTAAGATGAGAGACTTGCAACACAGCTAGGATATATTAACGAAAGGACTTGAACCCCTGTCTTCCTGATTCCAAGGTCAACCTTCTATCCACAAGGCCAGACTATTCCCCTGCATTATTACTGCTCTTAAATGTTTCTCTCTGGAAGTGGTCATTCAGGCTACATGAAAATATCTGATATTTAACTGATACAAAGTCCTTTCCAGCTCTTAATCCATTATTCTTTTGAAGACTATAAAGGACTTTATATCCGTTATCTCATTTGTTCCATGCAACAGCCCTGTGAGGCAGATGGTTTGTTTTTTTAATTGAGATCTGTAAAGTCTCGACTGAAAAATGACTAAACAAACAAAAAGAAAAATCTTTGGTATAGGGAACCACCAGGAATGAATCTCCTTCTACCAATGTAGATCTAACCACAGCCTTCTACAATTTAGTCTCAAAGAATTGCCTAGGACATTGAGAGTTTAAATGATTTGCCCAAGGTCATGCAGTATGTTTCAGTAAAGACTTGAACTTTTTTGCTCTGAGGCCAGCTCTCTATCCAAAAGCTAATGACTCTCTGTGAGATGTCATATAAATATTATCTCCAATTTACAGATGAAGAAACTGAGGCTTGTTGAGGTGAAGTGTGAGATCCAAGGTAACACAGCTGGGAAATGTGTTAGATTGTAAACGGGGACCTTTGCATATCCCTGAACTGTTTCAGGGAAACTGCTTCACTTATAGAGTGAAAACATTCAAGTTTAGTAGGGACAATATAAAGTCAAGAGTTGAAAAACAAGCTTCTTGATTTTTGTAACTCACATCCTCTGCAAAATTCAGTTTCTTAGTTGAAAGCATCCATGCTGTTCCTGAAACCAAAGACTATTTTCTAACATTGAGAAAAATCCCTTTGGCCATTTGTTATTTGTGAGAATGTGTAAAACATACATTTCCCACTCTTTTAAAGTTGTGAATTTTTAAAAATCAATTTTTAAAAACTATTTTTGCCCACAGGCAGTATTCTCAGTATTTTACTAAAAACATGGTTACTGCCCTGTAGGCTTTCTGTACTCTGCGTATATACACAAAAACATATATGTATCTGTGTATATACACATATATTATATCATGTATATGTATATATGTGTGTGCATGCATATTTTCAAGTGTTATATAAATATATAGAGAGGTCAATCATTAATATCTACTCACCTATACTGCACTACCTACCTATAGTGCACTATACAGAGTAAATGTTCCCTGAGTAATTGTTTGCTGAATAAACAAAGGTACTGCAGAATTTAGGACTTAATGAAGGGGTGAAATATGAACTATAAACCTATTGTGATATATATGTATGCATGTATGTGTATACATCTATGCATATTTGTCACAATAATTTAAGTATATCATTATCATTAAGTATGCAGGTTACATATGCACATAAATGTGTATTTTGTATATATACACTGTATATGTACACATTGCATATATACATATTCTACATATGCATATATGATATATGAATGCAATTTGCATACATGTGAGAAGGCAGTTAGGTGGTATGGTGGTTAAAAGTGCTGCACTCGAGACAAGGAAGACCTGAATTCAAATACTGCCTCAGGTATTTATTTACTGTATGACCCTGGGCAAGTCATTTAACCTTTCACAGCTTCAGGTTTATCATCTGAGAAATGGAAATAAAAATACTACCTACTTTACAGGGTTGTTATGAGCATAAAGTGAGGTAATCTTTTTCAGTGCTTTGCAAACTTTAATGTGCTAGCTAAATCCTAGTTACTAATATTATTATTGTTATTATTACTGTATATATCTCACGTTGTGTCTATAGCAAATACTTTATTATATCATCACAGCACAAAGCATAAGAAAGGTGTACAGAATTGGATTATGACCCCAGAGTTGTAAAAATAAGTAGATACACAGGGTAGCAAGGTAGTGCAGTGGATAGAGTACTGAGTCTGGAGTCAGGGAGATCTTAGTTCTAATCTGACACTAGCCAGTTGCTGGATGTGTGACGCTTGGCAAGTCACTTAACCTCTGTTTGCTTCAGTGTTCTCATCTATAAAATGGGGATGATGATAGCTCCTGCCATCCAGGTTGTTGTAAGGATCAAATTAGATAATAATTACAAAGAATTTAGAAGAGTGTCTGGCACATAATCCTGCATGAATGTTAGCTATTCATGTTATTATTATATACAGAAAAATACTCAATATAAGTATATATCATGTGTGAGTATGCAATGATGCATACATAATGACATTTATAAGTACATATATCTAATTATTTTTTTACTTTCAATTTTTTTATATTTTATTTTAAAATAACATTTACAGATTACTTTCATTAGTCAAAGGTCTCTTATAATGAAATAAAACAGTTCAGTAAGACTAAAAATAGAGTGACCTCAAAGTCTGTATAATATTTCAGTTCTATAGCACACCCATCCTCCATCTCACTATTTTTTTTTAATTAACAGAAGTTTATTTTCTCACTATCCCATCCCTCACCTCATTGGGGAAAAAAAAGAAACACAAATTTCTTGTAATGAATATGCATAAACAGGCAAAACAAATTCCCCAATGAATGTGCAAAAATATATATTTCCCAGTATATACCCAAAAGAGATCAAGTAAAGAGGGAAAAGTCCTTTATATGTGAAAATATTTCGTTTTGTAGTGGCAAAATATTGGAACATAAAGGGATTTCCAGCAATTGAGGAAATATTGAATGAATCATGGAATAGGAATATTATGGAGTAAAATTGTGTTGTGAGAAATAAGGAAATAGATGCTGTCCGAAAAGACATGCAAAGACTTATGTGAACTGAGACAAAGTAAAGTGAGCAGAATCAAAAAAAATGGTTTATACCAGTGACATAATAAAAATTGTCATTTGAGAACTTTTCTAAACTAATGAAAAATGAAATCATCAGAACCAAGAGAACTATTTATACAACAAAAATAATGTTGTAAAAACAACTTTGAAAGCTGATTAATATTATAATTTTATATAT
>CM053586.1:119477761-119525341 GCA_028646515.1 Pseudochirops corinnae | reverse complement strand
CTTTGCTTATTCAAAAAACAGTTATTGAGGGAGCAGGATATTGTAAGTAATATAATATTAAGTAAGTGAATAGATAAGCATAAAATTTTAAATGATAATAATTGATTTTCATACAACACTTCATGTTTTCAAAGCGCTTTACATCTGTTCCTTACAACAACCCTGTGAATGCTATGTAATCCTCATTACAAATGAAGAAGCTCCAGATTCAGAAGAATCATAAATATCAGTCTAAAGAATCTATATTTAACTAATACTGATATAATTTCATGGGATGTTCTAAGTATTGTTTTAAAAAATGAAACATTCAAATGGAAAGTTCAGAAATAACTATAGAGCAGTTTATTCTCAACTACCTAAACATATTTCAAGACATCTCTATTGTTTTTTTTTTTTACCTGTCCTTGTTGCCCCCTTGGAAATCACTGAGTGTCAGAAGGGCAAAGTCCTATGTGTCCAGCTTCTATAACTGGACTCCAACCTCTCTTTCCAACTTCCTTACATATATTACCTTTCATGCATTCTGCATTCCAGTCAACCTGGTCTAATAGCTACTCCCCACACTTCACATGCTGCCTCTCCTCTCTGGGCATTGCTACAGCCCATTCTTCTATACCTGGAATGTGTTTGATACTACCCCCGCTTTGGAAAAAAAAAAAAAAACACTTGTTTTCCTTCACATCTCAGCTGGAGTCTCCATCTCCTCCAGGTATCTCCTTTGCTGATCATGCTAGCTGAAAGTGATCTCTCCTTAATTTTCCTAGAGCATTTTACCCCCATCATATTCTCTATTCTGTATTATAATTCTTTAAGTGCATGTGATATCCTCCCTGCCCATATTACATCAACTTGTTGCAGGAAGAGGATGTCATCTTTTATCTTTGTATCCCTAGCACCAATCTCAGTGCCCTGCCCAAGGTAGACATTTGGTAAATGATTTTTGAATTGAAAATCTCACCTTTATAAAGTTGGAGATCCAGAAATCATTCCATGACATGATCTATTTGAGGATATCTGTATAGCCAAGCTGTAACTGTCCATTTTTTTAAATGTTATTTATTTTAAACATTCACTGTTTTAAAATTTTGAATTCTCTCTCTCTCTTTTATGTTCCTCTCCCACCCATTGAGAAGAAAAGAAACGTGATCTCAATTATACATGTGAAATCACACAAAACATATTTCCATATTAACTATGTTGCTAAAAAATGCAAGAAAAATAAAGTGAGAAAATTATGCTTCAATCTGTATTTAGACTTCACCAGTTCTCATTCTGGAGGTAGTATTTTTCATCATGAGTCCTTTGAAATTGTCTTGCATTATTGTATTGATCAGAATAGATAAGTTGTTTACTCTTGATTATTGTACAATATTGCTGTTACTATGTACAATGGTCTCCTAGTTCTGCTCACTTCACTTTGCATCAGTTCATGTAAGTCTTCCCTGGTTTTTCTAAAACTATCTTATTTGTTATTTCTTATAGTACAATAGTACTCCATCACAATCATATACCATAACTTGTTTAGCCATTCCCCAATTGATGAATATCCCCTAAATTTTCAGTTCTTTGCCACCACAAAAAGAGCTGCTATAAATACTTTTGTACATATAAGTGCTTTTCCTTTTAGTTTGATCCCTTTGGGATGCTAGTAATAGTATTGCTTGGTCAAAGAATATGCACAAATTGTCTAGTTTTTAAAAGAAAATATTTTAGCCTTTGTTATCTAGATTAGTAATGTAAATAGTTTCAAGTCATGGTACCACTCAGGTCTTCAAACTGTCCAAAATCTCATCCATTGGACTTTTTATATTTTATATGATCTATTTGCATAATAAGAAACCCCACCTGATCATCTTGACAGAGTATGTCTTATCTTTCTTTGCTGGAAGTATAGTAGCCACTCACGGGTATGATCCTAATATTGTTCAGTATAGAAGCTTTGACCTGCTCCATTTCTGCCCTGGGTAAATTAATTCACCCCTCAGTACAGTATATACCCTGGTGACCCTTCACTCCAAAGAGCTCTCTATATTGGTACCAGACTTACTTTCAAGACTTTGTTGGCTATAGCTCACTGCAGTTCAGAACTTTGGAGCTCAAGAGATCCAGCAGTCTCAGTATACCCAGTGTCAGGGATTACAGGTGTTGACCATCATAGCTTGGCTTGTGACTTAACTTTCAAAGAGCTCATGATTAGTTGTCTGGAATATATCGCAAATTTAATAAATTCTGGTTGATTAACTGAACTTAGTTTGGTACTTTGTCAGAATTTTAAGAATATCCCTAAGAAGTACCTTCTTATACCTTGAGTCATGAGTTCTTTACCTCTACTGCAGGTCAAAATTTTTTAAATCAGATTCTCTCAACATCTTAGCTACTCTATGACCTACATTTGGCAGATTAGAAATTTGGGTTAACTTCCAGTTTCAATAGAGTTAAATTTATTTAATTACTACTTAGAATATTGTGTCCCCTGATGATATGAAATGATAAGTGATTAAAATATATTTTACTTAAAGTCATAATTTCTGAGAAGAAACCCAAATCAATCATTCCCTACAAGTCAGACCATGGTCAAATCCCTTAACTTTTCTAAGTATTACTTCCTCCATTTGAAAAATGAAGATTATAAAACACACTTTCTACTCCACAGAGTTGTTGAAAATATCAAGCAAGATTATATATTAAAATGTTTCATAATCGATAAGTGATATATGCAGCTAGGTGCCAATCAGTGAATATACTGATCTTCCTGAAGTGGTTGCACATATTTGAATTCACACTATATGAAGTTATAATTACAAAATTACCATATGAAACATAGTGATTAATTCTAACCCAATGGAAATATGTCATCTAAATTCAAATAATCTGACTTACTTCATGGAATTCATTATTTACACTAATTGGGATCTAACTGTAAACAGAAGACTGAAAGAGTTAATTCACCTTGTTTTTTTAGTCATTTTAGTCCTGTCTGAAGCTTCATGACCCTATTTGGAGTTTTCTTAGCAAAGATACTGAAATGACTTGCCATTCCCTTTTTCTGCTCATTTTACACATGAGAAAACTGAGGCAAACTGGTTAAGTGACTTGCCTAGGGTCATACTGCTATTGTGTCTGAATTCAGATTTGAACTCAGGCCTTCCAGATTCTAGCCCCAGTGCTCTATCCACTGTGTGACCTAGCTGCCCTGCACCTTACAAATTTTAAAATTCAAGCTCTTAGAAATTCAAATAGAGAAGCATTATGCCTCTATTTCCTATTCTTTCTTACTTAAATATAAGTAAATGCAGATGAATGAGTTATCAGGTCCATGGAAAATGTAATTCCTAAATATATATATGTATATATATATATGCATATATATACATATATATTCACATATATACATATATAATCTCTCATAATTTCATATTTGTATATTTTAGTGGATCATTTCATTTCCCTTAAGTGATGTTTATAAAATATTAATGATGAGTGTGATATGGAGAATAAAGAGCCCTCGACTCAGAGTTAGGGAGTCTGGCGTTCAAGTCTAACCTCTGACAAATACATAATGAAACTGTGATCTTGAGCAATGGCTTTCCCTCTCAGTGCCCTCAGAAACTCTCTAAGGCTAGAAGTTGCAAAGCAATTGCTGATCTGTGCTGTTGGAGGGAGTTTCAGCATCTGAGATCTTTTACATCAGAGAAATCACAGCTTCAGACAAAAAAAAAGGAGTAGTTGTCTTAGTAATCTTAGTGGGCCCAACACACTGAATAACCAAATATTTATTAAAGAAGTAAAGTGGAATATGGTGTAGGAAATGTTGATTTTGAAACCAAAGACTTGCTTTCAACACATGCTAGCTGTCAGGCTTGTGTGCAGTTAAATTCTTTGGGCTCTAACATCCTCATCTGCAAAATGGGAATAACTAAACTCATAATGCTTACAGTCCAGGAGAGTTGTGAGGAAAGTGTTTTTGTGAATTTTAAAGCATCATGTAAATTTGAACTCATTACGGGTAGAGGGTACAATTCCCAGTAACAACTAATGCTATTTCATATCAACTAATGTTTGTAAAGGGGTAACTAGGTGACACAGTGGACAGAGTGCTGGGACTAGAGTCAAGAAGATCTGAGTTCAAATCCAGCGTCAGACACTTACTGAATACGCTACTCTAGGCAAGTCATTTAATCCTGTTTGACTTATTTGTTCTCTCATTTGTAAAATGAGCTGGAGAAGGAAATGGCAAACCACTCTAGTATCTTTGCCATGAAAACCCCAAATGATGTCATGAAGAGTCAGACAAGACTGAAAACAACTAAACAAATATTTGTAAAGCACTTTAAAATTACTAGGTAAAAGGAGAGATGTGATAAAATATAATCCTACTCATCTTATCCATACATACAGAAAGCATGCATTGACTCAGTCATCCATTCATTCAGTAGATTTCTGCTGGATACCTATTTTCAATAGTCACATACCTTAAACCCTGCTACTTGTATGAGGCAATAAGTTAGGAGCAACAAAGACTGAAAAACAATTAGTCTTTCATTACCTTTTGTGGTTTGTTTGTTTTGAACTCAATTCTTCAAATTTTCAACATCGAACACTTAATTTTCAGGGTTATTTAAGGAGAAAAAGAAGAGGGGAAAAACAGAATTCCAACCACCCTGAAGCTCAAAGCTTTTGGCATCTTTAATAGACCAGGCTTTATCTCAACCACATCCTTCACAAAAGACTTCCTTCTTCAAGTGCCCTTCACTGACTTGGCCTTATAAACGTAGAAGAAAATGTTCCCCTGGGTGTGGGAAAAATATACTTGTTTAAACTCTTCTAACTTTGTCATCCTGAAACATTTTGCTTTGAATTGACATAATGTTTACTTCAGACTGATCACCCTGTATAATTCTTGGCTTAATCTATTTGGGGGTTATTAGAATACCTTAAGAAATATCTCCATTTCTGAACAATGAAAAGGGAAAGGAGTTTGTCATGCTACATCCTGCCTACCTTAGATGTCCTGTTACTTGGAATTGGGTCAGCAAACCTTACTCAATATTTCCTCACTGAAAAATGCTTTTGCCTTTATAGGAATTCAAAAGCAGAGCATTTTTCTCCCCCCAAGTCATTCTGGGAAAGTTGCTTCCAACAGAAAGGGAAGGGTCATAGCTTATGCTTCCACTTGAACCCTAGCAATTATTACTATAGGTGATATATATACCCAAATGTACATCTCATCAATCAGGTTCTAAGGATAATAGTCCAAAGGAGAGCAGCAAAAAGCTACTAAAGAGATGGAAAATGTCTGGGAAAAGAATTGAAGTTGTAGAGTCTGAAAAGGAAAATCCTAGAAGGCGCTGGATGGGTTGTGACAAGGAAAATGGGGATTCAATGTTCATTCCCAGAGAACAAAAGCAAAGGGGGTTGGAGAGAAATGGACTTAAGCTGAGAGAAGAAAGAAAGAGTTGCAAGGAAAGACTTCTGGAATTCCTTGTGACAGAATAGTAAAACAAGATACCATAGATGATTGTAGAAAATAGGATTTGCCAGCACTGTCTTTGAGTTATTTAGGTACTCAGCTGTGTTATGGCAATGAACTGTGCTGTATAACCTCTTTTTAATTAATTGTTTTAAACAATCTGGGCTTTTATTTTTACCTAATGAATTTATCTCCTGATGGATATCTCAGTGACAAACGTTCCTTCTCTAGAATTTTACATTTAAATGTACTGATGTTATTCATATTATGTATGCACTACCACTCTCTACATCTTTTGCTTTGCACAGAGCTAGATGCCATATGACAACAAAACATCGGAGTTCACTAGATGAGACGTTGTTACCTGTCTTGATTCAGTAGAATGCAAGCTCCTTGAGGGGAAGAATTATTTCTCTTCTTTTACTTTATATCTTCAGTGTCTATCCCAATGCCTTGCACATAACTGGCAATTGACAAATGATAGTTGAGTTTGTCTGGTCTACTTCTTTTTCCCAAACATTATACTGTTAGAGATAGTATGCTGAGCAGATAACAAAATTCAGTTCTCTATAGACAATTGAAAATCTTTTTGAATACTAAGTTTCCTTGCTTCCTGGAGTGGTACTTAAGACTAGATTGAGAAGCATGTGACAAGGAACAGCATGTACTCCCTCTCCATAAAAGAAGTTTAGACAGATGAAGGTGGAAGGCAATCTTGATGAAGAAAAGAAAGCGTAAGAGAACCTGAATAAAGGAAAGACAAATTTAGCCTCTTTGGTTTGGTGGTAGTGATGGAATTTATGGGCTAAAAGTATGTATATACTTACATGTATGTTAATAACATGCATATATTCATACAAATATAGATTTATATGTGTGTACACACACATATATGCATAATATTCTTAAAGTAACAGTTGACTAAAGTCTTCTCTTCCTTCACTAACTGTCTACCTAAGTCAGTACACTACCCAGACACTGGCGCTTCTCCCTCCCCTTCCCTTGGAAACTTTGAAAAGGGAGCAATCATATCAGTTTGCTACAAATGGTTCAAATAAGACATGACCTTCTGGCTTAGAACTAGTCAAAAAAATTTTCTATACATCAACAAGCCCCTTCTATTAGGCGTCTTGCAAGGCACTGAGAATACAAAGATAAAAATGAAACAATTCCTGCTCTCAAAAAGCTTATATTCTTTTGGGAAAAAAATACTATATGTACACCACACCCATACCCACACATCCACCTACCATATGCATACATATCTGAATACACACAAACGTAAAAACAAATGTGTACATATATACATATACCTATACTATACTATACCATACCATACTGTACCATACCATACCATACCATATACCATACCATACCATACCATACTGTACCATACCATACCATACCATATACCATACCATACCATACCATATACCATACCATACTGTACCATATCATATTATACTATACTATACTATACTGTACTATACTATACTGTACTATACTATACTATACATATATACATATGTAAAATCAGGCAGACTCTGTCCTCAAAAGATACTTATGGTTTAGAATATTCATTGGTGTTTCATCAATTTCTCAGCACACAGAGATGTCATTTTGGGCAAGCTATACGATTGATATTTATTAAGCACCTGGTATTTGTTCAAGACTGCTAAATTTTTGCTCCTTATAATTGTGCTACACAACACATATATGTATACATATATACATGTGCATCTAAATATGTACACACAAAAAATGTGCAGATGTATATAGTGTGTACATATGTGTGTATACATATATATGTATGTACACATACATATGTATGTATCTATGTATACTCTATAATCTCATGCACATCTTTCTATGTATAGATGTTCAGAACTCTCCACTGGTACTAAAGAACTAATTTTTTTTTTGCTGATTTGAAAGAGCTTTCTAGAGGGCCAAAATTAAATATAAGTCTCCAGGCTCCTTGTTCCCAGCTCTAATAGAGCTGCATGAATTCTATTGGGAGCAAAGTGGGGAGGAGGTAGGGGACCAAGGGAATGGTAAGGAGCACAAATTTAGCAGTCCTGACCAAATACCAGTTGCTTAATAAATTTCAGTGGTGTGGCTTACCCAAACTGGCACCTCTCTACTGCTGATGAGAAATAGATCAGACACCAATGAATATCTTAAACCACAAGTTCCTTCTGAGAGCAAGGACTGTGCTTGCCTGGTTTTTTCCCAGCATCTCAACACACATGTATGATCAAGACATTTCAGTGATGAAACACACACTGAGTGACTACTTTATAATCTTGATGTCAAAGGACAAGATCAATAATAGCTCATATTTACATAGTGATACATAGAGACCAAAGCACTTTGCAAACATTATTTCATTGATCCTCACAATAGATCTGTTAGGAATGTGGTGAGAATATTATAACCATCATTTTACATGAAAGGAACCTGATGCTCTGAGAGCTTCTGAGCCATCATTGTGATCACCCCATAAATGGCAGTTTCGGGGTCTGAATCTTCATCTTGTGATTCCAAGTGCAGTATTTGCTTCTTCATCATACAGTCCCTTCTCTATCAGCCTTTTATTCTTGCAAATGATAATAATGATTACCAAGGGTATGTAGGTAAGCATTTAACAACCAACTCTCCAAGGGAAAAAAAATGTGTGCCTGCTATACTTGTAAGCTTAATTGGCATCATTAACATTTTCTCCATCATTTTATTACATCTAGAAAATCAACAAAAAAATTGAGTCCAGATTTATAGCGTTTGCTTATTTCTGAGGTGTAGACATTCACATTGAAAATTTAACTCTGCTCTTATGAGCCAGTTCAAGCTGATTCTGGTGCATTCTTGACTGATAACCAACTTCTATATAGCACCTTAATATTCTTCTCCAAGAAAATCCTATGAAGTGGGTGGTCTCTTCAGTTGTTACTTTTTTTTTGGAGAGGAGAAGGCAAGGCAAGCAGTTAAGTGAGAATTAGGTTAGTACCTAATTTTACAGCTGGGGCTGTAAAATGGGGTATTATCCCCATTTTACAGATGAACAAACTGAGGCAAGTTAAGTGACTTGCCCAAGGTCACCCAGCTAGTAAATATGTCATGTCTGAGGCTAAATTTGAACTCAGGTCCTCCTGACTCCAGGGCCTGTGCTCTATTCACTGCACCACCTAACTGCCCCAGTTTTTACTTTTTAAGAAGTACAATGTGAGAAGTAGCATGAGATAGTGGATAAAGAGTCAATTTCAGAAGCAGGGTGACCTGGGTTCTAGCCCCAGCATTGTCACATACACTGACTGTGTGACTCTGGGCAAGTAACTCACCCTCAGAAAACTGCTTGAGGAAGTTATGCAACAATGTAATTTGCAAGAAAAAAAATAAAAGGTGGGGGGAGCAACCTGCATTGGTAGAGGACTTTTTCTATACCAGTGAAATGACAGGTAGATCTGGTTCCCATCGCTAATTTGATCTACAATACTTTGAAATCCTTAGAATAGCGAGCTGTTTTATAATAGGTCTTTTGATTAATACTTCTAGAATCTGTGATTTCAGAGATACACGCTCTCCCCTCATCGATGCATAAAATAACCCTCCTGCATCCTAGGAGATGGTTTTTGAACGCTGACATGAACAAAACATCATGACCCTGCATTGCAGTTACAACCTAAGGATGAGTCTCTCTAAACTTAGGCCAGTCCTTACACTACAGATGTATCATCTATCAGTGAGTCCCTGCTCTAAAGCGAGGGGATCTTAACCTTTTTTTGTGTCATAGACCCCTTTCACAGTGTGGGAAAACTTAAGGGACGTTTTAAATGCATAAAATAAGATAAATAGAATTACAAAGAAACTAATCACACTGACTGGTAGCCAGGTTGCTCAGTGGATTAAATACTGGGCCTGGTATTTAGAGAAAGACCTCAGTTCAAATTCAGTTTCAGGCACTTACTAGTTGTATGTCCTGGGAGAGTCATTTTGCCTCAGTTTGCTCATCTGGAAAATAAGGATAATACTAGTGGCTGATTCCCAGAGTTTTTATGAGGATTGAATAAGATAATAATTATAAAGAGCTTAGTATAGTACCTGGTACATAGTAATCATTATATTGATGTTAGGTACTTGTCATCAAAAAGAAATTTCATGGACCTCAGGTAAAGATGCCTATTCTAAACGTTTTCAATTTGGCAGAACCTGTCAGAACGTGATCTCTGCTGGCATAGCTTTCAAATGCCAAAATTATGAAAGAGCATGGGACTTTAGAGGATGAACTGGTCTCTAGTTAAGATAAAAACATAGAGAGTACCTCAGTGATGCAGTAAGTAGAGCACCAACCCTGGAGTCAGGAGGACCTGAGTTCAAATCCAGACCCAGATGCTTAACACTTACTAGCTGTGTGACCTTGGGCAAGTCACTTAACCCCAATTGCCCTACCTTCCCCTCTCCAAAAAAACAAAATAAGATAAAACCCAAACAAAATAAAAATGCAGCACTCAAATCTTGGGTTCTAAGGGAATCTCAAGAAGTTCCTTTTTCTTCTTTTCTCAAGTAGAACTACCACTAATAAAATAAGATACAATCTCTCTTCTTAAAGATTGCAAGTTATGGAAATTCGTTCTACTTTCTCCTTAGTCAATCAATCAATAAACATTAATTAAGCACCTCCTATGTGTCAGGCACTGTGCTAAGAGTGGGAGATACAAAAAGAGGGGAAAAGACAGTTCCCTCAGAGCCCTCAAAGAATTTAGCCTAGTGGGGAAGACAACATGGAAACACATATTTACAAAGCAAGTTATATGCGGGATAAATGCAAAATAATGAAAAGAGAGAAAGCACTAGAATTGAGAGGGGTTAAAGAAGGCTTCCTATAAAAGATATGATTTTAGTTGGGACTTAAAGGAAGGCAGGGGTATTGGTAGACGGAGAGGAGAGAGAAGCTTCCAAGCATAGAAAAAAGCCAGAGAAGATGCCGAGAGCCAAGAGATGGAGTGTCTTGTTCATAGAATGGCCAGAACAGAGGAACTAGATCAAAGAATGTGTCAGGGAGTAAGATGTAAGGAGATGGAAAGGGAGAAAGAGGCTAGGCTATGAAGGGCTTTGGATGCCAAACAGACGGTTTTGTTTTTGATCCTGGAGGCAATGGGAAGTCACTGTAATTTAAAGGGGTGTAGATTAGAGGGGTGACATAATCAAATGTGTATTTTAGGAAAATCATTTTAGTGGCTGGAGGGAAAATGGATTGGAGCAAGGAGAGACTTGAGGCAGGCAAACCTACCCAGAAAGCTATTACATCCATTTAAGGTATGTTACTATTTAGGTACCCAGCAGAAATCTATTGAATGAATGGATGCTTTCTGTGTGTGTACTGCACTTGGAATCATAAGGGCTTGCACAAGAGTGACAACAGTGTCAGAGGAAAGGAGATGTATATGAGAGATATTGAAATTTAAAACTCAGCAGGCATTGGCAATAGATTGAAAATGGAAGGGGGGGAGATTGTGAAGATTCCAGGATGAGGGACTTGGAGGATAGTGCTGCCATCTATAGTAATAAGGAAGTTAAGAGAGAGAAAAGATTTAGGAGGAATGATAATGAGTCATTCTCAATTGAGTACAATATTAAAAAAAAAATACAAAGTCCTTCAGTCTCCCATGATGTTCTGTTCTAGGTGATCCCCTAGAACTGTGAATTCTTGGACCTACATCTGTATTTCTGAATCCCATCCTTAAGTGAAAGGTGAACTTATATAAACGATTAAAAAACACCTTGGGTGTATTTGGTAAAGTTGTCCTATTGAATCTCAAAAAGTGTTGTCTGTTCTTTTTTATGATTAAATAAACCCCCTCTTCTCTTTTGATAACCTGATTTTGGGCACCTTGTCTAAATGCCATGCACTCTCTTGAGTGTATCAGGGTAAATAGTTTGATTTGAAATTTCGTGCCATACTTACATGTCGCTCACATCCTCCTGTTGAACTAAATTGCTATTTTTCTCTCATTTCCTGGATAGATTGCATTCGGTCTATGGGTAAACACAGAGTGGCTGCCCCCTCTTCCCAAGCTTTATAATGAGAAGATGCCATCTGATCAGGTGCATGTACTCTGCTGTCATTTGCAGCCTGACCTGTGGGTCAGGGGTGATTGGAGCAAGCTCAGGGATGCATACAAATCACATCCTCTTGTCTGTCTGTTTTGTTGACTGGTTCTCCTCAGGGTCATGGCTATCTTAAGTAGCAGCCTGAAGGATAAAGTGTGCCCTGTCTGAGCTGTAAAACTTTGACTTTGGACCAATTGTATCTGACATACAGCAGCATGAGGTTTGGTTTAGCCTTTGGATTCAGGACAAATCACTGGCTATCAATAGCTGATAGTGACATGTAGTTTACTGAATGTCTCCTTTCTCTGACAGGTATACATGGGAAAGAGAAGAAACGAATGTGTTTTTAAGTTTGGAAGGTTTGCTTCAAATTTCATGTCATAAACACTTTTTTAAGAAGTAAGCTCAGCTGCTAAATAACAGGTAAAATGGAATAATGTTCAGTGACTGGTTCATATTCCATTCCATTCAAGCCTTTATTAAACATCTGCCACCGCTATGCTAAGGACTGAGAATACAAGCACAAAACTAAACAATACCTGCCTTCAAGGAACTGACATTCTACTGAAGAAAAGCACGTACAAAGGCAAGTCAATGCAAAATAAATACAGAGAAATTTGGGTGACCACTTACAGCTCAAGAAATCAAGAAAACCTTCTTGTAGGAAGTGACATTTTTGCCGAGCCTTATAGGGAGCCAGGGTTTCAAAGATGCTGAGGTGAGGAGGGAGAGCATTCCAGGTAAGAAGAATAGACTGTGCAAAAACTTGGAAAAGGAATATCATGTATGGGGAAGAGCAAATAGGGCTATTTAGCTGCAACACAGGGTATCTGTGGGGAGAGTACTACATAATCATCTTGGAAAGATAAATTGGAACCAGATCATAAGGGGCTTTAAATTACAAACAAAGAAGTTCCTCTAACAGCAACAACAGCAGCAAAAAAATTGCTGACACTTTTTATACAGGTTGGAGTCTGGAGGAATGGTAGTGGAAATTGATCAGATCTGTGCTTTAAGAAATGAAAAAGGGATATTATTATTGTTGTTATTTTTATAATTAGCTAGCATTATATAGTACTTTCAAGTCCACAAGTCACTTTATATATTTGATCATTTGATAACTTTATACATCTGATAATTCAACAGGACCATGAGTCACTCAAAAAAAAGAATGATTTTCATGTTTCCACATGATGAGGATATAGCTATGAAATTAATGTAATACATGTGAAAAGGGTGACATCAAGGGTCCTCTCTGTGGATTATCTGTAATATCCCATCATTCAATTATCTTTGTTAACCCTGCAACCCATTCCCCAGGATATCATTTGTTCTGATGATCCTTTGATGATCCTTTCTAGTCAGTTTATCTAATATCATGGTAGTAACAAGTTAAGTTTTAGAAGCTGATCTTATATCTGAGATCTCACAAATATAACATTTCATAGATGTTGCTGAAGAAAAAAGTATTTAACATAAAAAGGTATGCATTTGGTTCCAACCAGCCAACTGAGAAAACAAAAAGCATTCATTAAGCACCAGCTGGGTGCCAAGTGCTTTGCTAAGTGCTGAGAATACAAAGACAAAAAAAACAGTGCTCCTCATGAAGTGGATAGTCTAATAAGGGAGACAATAGTCTAATGGGGGAGAGAACATGTGTATACATATAGATATATATGTTTAACAATATATAAATATCACATATATACATATATAGTGTGTGTATGTATATGTGTATATCTACATATTATCTAGATAGATAGGTAGCGTATGTATATGTATATCTATATGTATATTATATATACATATATTTGCATGTATGTATGTATGTATGTATGTATGTATATCAGCTGGGTGGCTCAGTGGATAGAGTGCCAGGCCTGAAATCAGGAAGACTTTTTCCTCCTGAGTTCAAATCCAACTTCAGACACTTACTAGCTGTGTGACCCTGTGTAGCGACAACCACAGTGGCATACCTAGGATGGCTGCCAGCACAGATTCTTAGATCTGTTTATTAGAAAAGATAGCTGTTTAAGGGGTCAACAATCTTTTAAATTACATTCACCAGTTCAGGGGAAAAGTCAGCACTCCTGAACTTCAGAGAAAATACAAGCAGAGAAATAAAGACCAACAGAGAAGGCTCTGACTGCCCGAATCAACTATATACTTTACATACATTCCTAGATCAAGAAAGCCTTTACATCTGAGCAGCTGGGGAGCTCTAAACATATGGCCACCCCAGAATCTCAACCAGGGAATCACAAGATCCTTTTTATAAGGGAGTCCCCAAAGCAAAATGTCCAATCAAAGTATATATACACTTCTCAGAGTCAGAAGACATCACAACTCTTGTGACTCAATGCCTAATTAGAACTTAGCAAAAGGTGTGAAGGCCTTCCTACAAGCAAGCCTCCCCTAAGCAAGCTTCCCTTGATGGGCTCCACATGAGGCTTATTAATAGGTGGGGAAGATCTTAAATTCTATTAACATTACACCCTGGGCAAGTCAGTGAACTCGGGCTGCCTCAATTTCCTCATCTGCAAAATAAGCTGGAAAAGGAAATGCCAAATCACTCCAGTATCTTTGCCAAGAAAACCCCAAATGGGGTCACAAAGAGTTAAGACATGACTTAAATGATTGAATAATAACAACATGTTCTTGCTCCCTGCATAAGGTCAAGCCTTTTTATGTCAAATGTAGAAGGTCTTTTGGGGGCAGTTAGATGGTTCAGAGAATAGAGTGCTAAGACAGGAGTCAAGAAGATTCATCTTCCTAAGTTTAAATCTGGCCTCAGACATTTACTAGCTGTGTGACCTTAGGCAAGTCACTTAACCCTGTTTGCCTCAGTTTTCTCATCTGTAAAATGCGCCAGAGAAAGAAATGACAAACCACTCCATTATGTTTGCCAAGAAAATCCTAACTGGGGTGACAAGAAGTCTTCCATGACCAAAATGACTGAACAACAGCAACGCATGATGAATAGAGAGTCAATGGAAAGTAACCTTAGAAGAGAAGGTCCCAACAGCAGGGAAGACTAAGAAAGAGCGCCTGCAGAAGGAGGCGTTTGAGCTCAATCTTGAAGGCAGCCCAGGATGCTTTTAAACAAGCTCAGTACTTTGGAGTCTGACATCTATTTGCCAATGCTCTGTGTCTCCTAGTTTTCAAATGCTTACCTTTTAAGTGAACTGTTCTAAATCTGTCCTTGTGTGATACTATTGTAACTTTAAAAAAAATAGTGTACTGCATGTAAGGATAGACTTTATAACAAATGAAAGGCTGTTTATGAGATGAAATACTTGGGTAGTTTCTATTAACAACAGGGCTGTTGAAAATGATGTCTTTTGTCAAATTTTTATCCCTGCCGTTTTATCAGCTCCAGTAGCACAGCACTACTAAAAAGAACTTTTGCCAAGTTGTCTGAATGATAATGAGGAATGTTTCATTCCTTCATAATGATATTGTCAAAGGAGAGAGGGAGAGAGAGAAAAACAAGGAGAGACAGAGACAGAGATGGAGAAAGACAGAAAGAAAGAGACAGAGAAAGAATGAACGCAAGCAGCACTCTAGTGTGCAAAGATCTGACATGCAGGTTTCAAAAGCTACTTACTACATGATACTTCTCAACTTACATACTTAAAGGATCTAATACTCAGTTCCACTCAGATGGAAGGATATTCTGACTAAAATATGCCTAGAAAGTTCTTAGGAAAAATTGCTTTTATTGTGTGGTCATGGAAAGAGTGGTAAATTTGGTGTCAGGAGACCTGGGTTCTAG
This sequence comes from Pseudochirops corinnae, assembly GCA_028646515.1. NCBI lineage: Eukaryota > Metazoa > Chordata > Mammalia > Diprotodontia > Pseudocheiridae > Pseudochirops > Pseudochirops corinnae. The sequence goes on along the minus strand of CM053586.1, from coordinate 119,509,988 downwards.
TCCTGGCTCTGACATTCATTAGATTCTCTAGAGCAGTGGTTCTCAACCTGTGGGTCATGACCCCTTTGGGGGTCAAACAACCCTTTCACAGGGGTCACAGGGGTTGCCTAAGACCATTGGAAAACACATATTTCCCATGGTCTTAGGAACCAAGACACTGCCCCTCTATCCATCTTCCAACAGGTCCATCCACATGCAGATACACCCACATATGAGTATTAAAGGGTTGTGACATTAGGAAGGTTGAGAACCACTGCTCTAGAGGCAAAGTAAAGCAGCTAGGAGCTCAGTGGATAGAGTACCAAGCCTGCAGTCAGGAAGACTCCTCTTTCTGAATTCAAATCTGGCCTCAGACACTTACTGCTGTGTGACCCCGGTCAAGTCACTTAATGGTATTTGCCCCAGTTCCTGTAATAGTAATAAAATCTGAAGTTCCTTTTGTATTGCTAAGCTAAGAGGTACTTAGCACCTAGTTTCAAATTAAGCCTCTGTTAAAGAAACAGAAAGTATGAACTCCTGTTGCTGACATGACAGGAAGGGGCTGAAAAGGGAGGAGCAAGACTGTATATAAGGAAAAGCCCAAGAAAGGGAGAGTCAGAACTTCTTTGGATAAGCTTCATGGATGCAGAAGCAGCTGCTGCTGGTGAGGCTCGAAGAGGAAATGCCCAGGCTGGAGAGAATGATTTTAATTTTGGGAACCTGGGTGAAGTGATTTTGATTCTGAGAACCAACTGGAGCTCCTGCTGGGGAGCTATCAGCTTCTCCTGGGAGCTACCCAAGACTTTTAAGGGCCAGCTGAAGGTGCCAAAGACTAAAGAAGCATGACTGTGATGCTGGCACTTTTTATGAACCTATTTGTGGCTTTGTTGAGCCTTGACTTCCCAGGAACAGAGACTGTGAAGGATTTAAGGTGGACTGGACTCTGTGAGCTTCAGCATGGAACAGGAACTGCACAGAGAGCTGGACAAGGAACTAGGAGTGGTCTGCCATTGAACCCAGGTGACAGTTTGGTGAATCCAGGTAGGAGCTGGGACCATGGAAGGGGATCCAGGGAATCTGAGAGCCTACCCTAAGTCAAGATGAAAAGACCTCTCCATGAATACTGAATAGTGACTGACCCTGATGTAAGGTTTTGTTTTGGGACTCACTTTGGGAAGAGTTATGTGATTTGGCCAGAGGAGAGATTGTGGGCAGCCATTGAGCCCCCCTGGCTTTGAAAACCCAGATGTTGGTGCTCTCCTCTCTGGTAACTAACTAGGTATGGATGTAATGGTCAGACAGCTGGAAGTCCTGTCTGCTGAATTGTGTAATTTATTTGTGATTGTACTTTGTGATTGAATTAAGGACTCTGTGATTGACTAAGTGAATGTACTACCCAGGGGTGGAGTACTTCGACTTTTGTATTTTGTGTCCCTCAAGCCTCCTTAAGGATGATTGAATGACTGAGTTGATTGAATGACTGATTTACTAAGTGATTGATTGACTAAATGATTGTACTTTGTTCAAAACTATGTGACCATTGTGGTGAAAACTAAGCCATTTTAGTGATAAGTTGTTGTGAATGCTGTGTTTTGATTTTCTGTGATAAGTTGTAACACTGTGAATGCTGTACCTTGATTTTCCGTGAATGTTTTGCTCTGATTTGTTCTGGAATAAATAGAGTGTTCATTATACTGCGTACTCAGAACCTTGAAAAGCTGTTCACAGCAGTATTCTTCTGAAAAGCTGCTCGTGCTTGGCTTTACAATTCCTCATCTGTAAAATGAACTGGAAAAGGAAATGGCACACAACTCCAATATCTTCTCCAAGAAAACCCCAAATAGAGTCACAAAGAATTGGATATGACTGAAAAACAACTGAAAGAAATGAAGTGGCTGGAATCAGGAAAACCTGAGTTCAAGTCTGGCCTCAGACAGTTACTAGATGTGTCACTCTAGTCAAGTCACTTAACCTCTTTTTACCTCGGTTTCCTCATCTGTCAAATGGGGATAATAATTGCACCTGCCTCTCAGGGTTGTCATGAGAGTAAAATGAGACAATATTGTAAAGCACTTAGCATAGTGCCTCATACATAGCAGACACTTAATAAATGTTTATTTCCTTCCTTCCTTTTATTCTCACTTTACCTCTGTGAACCCCATTTTCATTATCTATAAGATGGATATACTAATACTTGAACTATCTACCTCACAGAGCTGGTAAAAATTTTGTGGAATTATGTCATTATATAAATGTGTCACATGGTAATTATTAGTAATATTAACAATAATTATTATTAATAACAATTTGTAGGTAGGAGAAAAACTTTAAAAGAGATGAATTAAGGGTTGTATCAGTTGGAAGAAGCCAGTAGTTATCCAATGTTCTTTACACTGCAAATTATAGGAAATTTAATTTATTCTTACAATCACACACACACACACCTATAAGACAGATAAGTTTCAAGTGGAGAAAGTACCCGACCTGCAGGCAGAAAGAGCTCAATTTAAATCTGACCTCAGAAACTTACTCCCTGTATGACCTTGGACAAGTCACTTAATTATGCCTACTGATCTTCAAAATGGAGATAATAATAGCACCAACCTTTCAGGGCTGTTTTAAGGTTTAGTGAGGTATTTATTTGCAAACCTTTAAAGCATTACATAAATACTAGCTATTACTAGATCTTGTTGGTGTGTTGCTGGTCACTCATTTCAGCCATGTCTGACTTTTCATGACCCCATTTTTTATTTTCTTGGAAAAAAAATACTAGAGTAGTTTGCCATTTCCTTCTCCAGCTTATGATGAGGAAACTGAGGCAAGTGGGATTGAGTGAGTTGCCCAGACAGCTAGTAAATGTCTGAGACTCAATGTGAACTCAAGTCTTCCTGATTCCGGGCTCAGCACTCTATCCACCGCAATAACTAGCTATCCTATTTACTAGCTATTATTATTATTATTATTATTATTATTATTATTATTATTATTATTATTATTAATCATCTTGACCCTTCCAGAGTGTATTGTCCTTCATAGTAAAGAATACTACTATGGAATGAGAGAAAGAAATTAGAAATGTTATATTCAAAAATTTAATAAATTATCAATGTCTTATAAGAAATAAAAATGACAATTATTTATTATATATACTATATATTAAATATTTAAGCACTGAGGAAGATACAAAGTTTAGATAAGACACAATCTCTCCTTTAAGGAAGTTGGGTTATGAGTGATGAGAAATTCATATAAATAGCTATGATACACATAGTTGCAATTTAAAAACTGAGAAGTGAAATTATTTTGATAGTGGGAAGGAACATAAAATCTTCATAGAGATTTCATTTGAGCTGGGTTTTAGAAGATAGGTAGGAATTCAAAATGTGGAAGAAAAACATTCCAGACAAAAGGATCCAAGGAAAGCAAAGACATGAAGATGAGAAAGTATAAGGAATGTTGTGGGGTAAAGTCGAAAAGGGAAGAGAATAATTCAGTTTGGCCTAAACAGAGTAAATAGAGAGAAATAATATAAGACAATCTAAAATATGGCACCACATTTTAGCAAAGAGGAAGATCATGAGTGTTGAATGATAGAGGTTGGCTACCAATGGACAACTGCACGACATGATACACTCTTTTCCCAGAAAAATCCAATACTTTACAGTAGTTGGGCAATTTATGATTTAACCTGTAACTAGAAATACAACATAAATGGTGTCAACTATTGCCTTGATGAAATGTCAGAATGTCTACAGCAGCGGTTCTCAACCTGTGGGTTGTGACCCCTTTGGGGGTTGAATGACCCTTTCACAGGGGCCACAGGGGTTGCCTAAGACCATTGGAAAACACATATTTCTGATGGTCTGAGGAACGGAGACACTGCTCCTCTATTTGTCTCCAAATGGGTCTGTCGTGGCATTAAGAAGGTTGCGAACCGCTGGTCTACAGCCTCTCATGGGTGAGAGGCAGGGAAGTGTGGGGACAAGATATCACATTCGTTGTTAGATTCTGTTATCATATCAACTATTTTTGCTTGATAATTTTTCTGCTAAGCAACAAAAGGTTCTTTCTAGAGAGTAGGTGAAACTGAAATGACTGTAATATAAAAACAAAAGGCATCAATAAAATGTATTTTAAAGTATTTTTAAATGTTCATGGTGCAAGTGAAAATCTAGTCTGAATTGTCTGGTGATAATTACCAGGTGTAAGACTATGAGAAACAAAGAAGATGGGGTGGCTCAACTCATCCAGAGAAATGTAAATAGTTTACTGCCTGCACGACTATCTCTAATAAGAATTGATGTGATATGTCATTTGTAATTTAATCAGCAACATTACATCTTGATAGTCAATGAGGATCACTAAAATATTCTCTGTAAAGTTGGATTACACCACACACAAAAATATGCACTGAATACAAGTAGAATTTCAGTAATGCTGTAAGATGCTAAGAGAAGGGAATGGAAGTTAAGGTGATGGTACTCATGGCTAATTCTGGCATGTCTTTCTTGTCTAGGGACCAAAACTGCTTCAGGGAGTAGTCCCTGGAATATCTGAATACACACGAATACAGACTATTATTCTTTTTTGTTGTTGTTGGTTTTTGTTTTGTTTTGTTTTGTTTTTTTTTGCTTTTTGGAGGGCAATTGGGGTTAAGTGACTTGCTCAAAGTCACATGGCTAGTTAGCATGTCAAGTGTCTGAGGCCAGATTTGAACTCAGGTCCTCCTGACTCCAAGGCTGGTGCTCTATTCACTGCTCCACCTAGCTGCCCCCAGACTATTATTCTTGATTTTTAATTTCTCTGCTTCTATTGGTCTGTGTCAATATTTTAATACCCTAGAAAATTATTTGTCAGATAGCATACCTTCTTTCTAAAAATGTCATGAACTATAGTTCAAGGGAAAGGATATTGAACTTGGAGTCCTCAGTTCAAATTGGAATTTTTTCTTATTGCCTATGTGACTTTGGACAAGTCACTAACTCATTCCAAGCCTCTATTTCCTTATCTATAAGGTTCCTTCCAGCTTTAGATCCTTAATCCTAAAAATAGTGGTGGATTTTTTTCCCATGAAATAAACTCACATAAGCAAACATTAATTAAATTAATCTACCATTGTCAAGATAGTATAAAGATGTGGCACCTCCTAGTGAGAAACTGATGATCAACTCCCTCTAAATACATAAATTCATAAAAAGTGGACAATCAGCATATAAACACATATATATGCTTGAGCACAACACACCCAGAATGGATATTTGAGCCCTTCTGAAGGTCTGAAGAGTTAATTATTTTTTTCATTGCTTTATTGTTATACAAAGCTTACATTTCCGCTATATAAAATTAGACTGCAATATATGTGGCATTAAACACTCAGTATAAAAGGGGTCACTAGTTTATAATCTACATGTGCTGCAGCTTTATATGCAAATGAACAAACAAGAAGTTAAAATATTCTTTCTTAGATCAAGTGAGGAATTAAATGATTATAAGAAGTAAGTGCACAATGAAGGAGGAATCATCTTACGTCTTTTAACTTGGGCGATTTTTTGCTGACTCAGGAGGAGTTCTGCATGCAGAGAGAAAGTTGGCTAGCGCCTTGGGCTCTCACACTGACAGTGAGTATTTCTGTGGTGGAAAGATAATCGCTGATTCTTGAAAATGCATCACAGGTAAAGCCATTTAAATGTTAGGGCCATTACCATTGATTTAAAATAAGTCATTATTAAATCATTTATAAAGCCACTGAGGAACATGCAGTACTAGTGTGTCAGCTTCTTTTTCAATGGGATGTCAAAATGGCAGCATCGTCTTATGCTCCATGTTGCCTCCTGGGGTAGTGCAACATTCTCCAATAGTCGTACAATATGGGACCATCAGATCAAGCCACAGTTCCCATAGACGTGTTCCCATAGACATAGCTATGTGACAAAGAGTAGTATTAAGAGGCTATTCAAAAACTGTTTCCTTGTACTCTCTTCATCATTTCAAAATAGGTGCATTTAATCTCACAATTTTTTTTTAATATAAGGAGTGGTCTTGAGTTACATTTCACCAAGTTGCTACATGTATTTCATAGTTTAAAGTTAATCTTGCAAGTATGTCTTGCAAGTGTTGTCTGTCTTCCCCTCTTAAGAATCTTCCTTGGTTCATCCAGGGAGAGAATACTTCCTTAGTCCAGAGGCTAGTATTGGGTGTTCTGTTCACATATTCAGCACAAAAATGCATTTGTTTCCATTTTACCTCAGTGCTAGTGGTGTTTGCTTGAAGTTTTGCTCAGAATAAATCCATTTGTCCTTCTTTCAAACATCGTCTCTTGAGCAAACTAAGACATATAGCAGGAGTGTTTTGCTCAAGGTCAAATAGCTAGTACATATTTGAAGCAAGATTTGTATCCAGATCCCCTTGGTTCTCCATCCAATGTCTTATCCTTTAAGCTATGATGAGAATTATATTAGCACAAAGAGTTTCTACATACATTAAAGTATGGGTTTTTTTAAATCGTTATTATAGTTGCTATTGAGTTTGTTTCAATCATTTCTGATTCTGTTACAACATCTGGGTTTTCTTGACAAAGATACTTAAGTGGTTTTTCTTTTCCTTCTCCAGCTCATTTTACTGATGAGGAAACTAAGGCAAACAGGGGTAAATGACTTGTGCAGGGTCATACAGAAAGTGAGTGTCTGAGTCACATTTGAACTCAGGTCTTCCTGACTTCAGGCCTGGTGCTCTATCATTAATATTACACTGCTTGAATATGAATCTAAATTTTGAAGGACTATGTTAGTACTATATATGGCAAAGTCCAACTTCTTCATAACTATCAGCATCACAGTTGAAGGAAAGAATTAGTTTTTCAAAGTATCATCATTAATCTGAACTGTAAGGGCTATTTGTCTGGCCTTTGAGGACTATTTGAAAAGAATATCTTCATCTTCTTGACATCACACCATGTCTTAAGCTTCAATGACTATCAAATAAACACAAATTTCAGCCATCAGAACCCAAGTTCAGTTATTAATGGATGAGTCAGCAATTATTAAAGTTGATTTTCATGATTTCAAATCTCTAAAAACAGATCAATTATATCCTAATATGATACGATATGATAATAAGAGCCTGTATTTATATGGTGCATTAATGTTCATAAAGTACTTTGAACATCTTTTGTCCGTTTAAGTATCACAGAAGCTGTGTGAGGAAAACAATACAGGAAGAATTTACAGTTGTGATCAAGTAATCTTAAAGGAGTTACAGAAGTAGCAGAAAATTGCAATGTGGGCAAATGTAAGAGGATTGGAAATGATGCCATATGAAAGTTCTTTGAAGGAATCAGGGATGCGTAGCCTGAAGAAAAGAAGGCATAGGAGGCTCATGAAAGCCAAGTTCAACTATTTTAAGGGCTGTCATCTAGAAGAAGGATAAAACCTACCTGAAATGTTTTTGTGGTTATTCAGTTGTGTCACTCATATCTGACACTTTGTGACCCCATTTGGGGTTTTCTTGGCAAAGATACTGAAGTGGTTTGTCATTTCCTTCTCCAGCCCATTTTATTAGGCAACTGAGGCAAACAGTGTTAAGTGACTTTCCCAGGGTCACACAGCTAGTAAGTGTCTGAGGCAAGATTTAAATACGCGAAGATGTCTTCATGACTCCAGTCTATGATGCTATACACTGCATTATATCGTTCTCTATCTAGCACATAGTAAGAGCTTAATAAATACTTGTTGATTTATTGATTCTGCTTGGTCCTATAGAACAGAACCAAAACTAATAACAGAATTTTCCTAAAAATATATTTCATTTTTAGGTATAGAGAAATTACTAAACAATGAGGGCTATCCAAGTGTGAGATGGAGTGTATTGGGTAGTTTCCACATTTCTGGAGATTTGGATTTCCTAAAGGAAGATAGTTCACCATTTTTCAGTAATGTAGAAAGGATTTGTGTTCAGATATGAGTTGTTCTTTCATGTACATTCTAACTCCGATATTCTGTGATTCTGAGGTGCTAGTTTCCAAAATGTGGGGAAGACGTGGATTATTAAAATGAAAACTGATAAGTTTTATGTCAATCTACTTGGCAAAACTGAATGCTAAACAGATGGCTTGTTAATATACTTAGAAAGTAAAGTATCAAATTCCAATTATTATGTAAACTGCTTGAAAAATATGAGGAGGGATCCTACAGAATTTATTCTATGATACAAATATGGTATTCATAACTAAACCAGAAAGAATAAAAGAAAAAACCATAAGCCAATATATTGCATATTAAGGCAAAAATTTTATTAACAAAGAGACTACATATCACAAAAATAATACTTAACCAAGTTAAATTTGCAACAAAAATGGAGGGTTGGTTCAATACTAAGAAAAGATTCAGTATGAACTGTATCAGTAGACTATATATTTTTTGATATGTTTTTTTTTTTTTGCTTTTTTTCTTTTGGAGGGGAGAGGGCAGGGCAATTGGGGTTAAGTGATTTGCCCAAGGTCACACAGCTAGTGAGTGTTGATTGTCTGAGATCAAATTTGAACTCAGGTCCTCCTGAGTCAGGAGACAGTGCTCTATTCACTGTGCCACCTAGCCACCCCAAGTAGACTATATTAATAACTAGAATAACAAAAATAACATGATTATTTTGTTATACGTAGAAAAAACTTTTGACAAAATCCAACACTCATATATCTGTTAAAAAAATAAAACTAGAAAACAGGGAATAAATAGACCTTTCCTTAATACATTAAGTAGTGACTAAATAAAACTAAGAGCCAGTACTATATGTAATGGAAATAAATTAAAGGTGTTTCTGATAATATCAGGGGTAAAGCAAGGATGTTCTTTATCAAAACTGTTATTCGATGTAAGGCTAGAAATTCTAGCCAGAGAAATAAAATAACAAAAGCAATCGGGGGAATAAGCAAAGGAAAAGGGGAAACAAAATGATCATATATTGTAGATAACATGATAGTTTACTTAGAGAAACTGAGTCGACTAAAAAATTAATGGAAACTATTTTAACCAAATTTAGGGATATCAAAGAAATTCACATAAATCATAAGCATTTCTGTATATTACCAACAAAACCAAAAGAAAGAAATATGAAGAGAAATTCTATTTTAAAAAGCTAGAGAATGTATAAAATACTAGGGAGTCTATCAAGAAACTCACAGGAACTATATGAATCCAACTACAAAAGAACTTTAGGGAAATAAAGGCAGATTTAGATAATTGGGAAAACATTAATTTCTTAGGTAGACTAGGCCAATATAAAAATAATGATAATCTCTGATTAATTTACTTATTCATTATCATGCTAATCAAACTACCAAAAACTTACCTTATATAGTCAAAAAAGAGCATAATGAAATTCAACTGCAGAAATAAGAGATCAAAGAATCTCAAGGGAAATATTTTTTTTTTAAGCAGGAAAGGGGCCTAATAGCATCAGATATCAAATTGTACTGCAAAGCAATAATTATCAAACTAACTTAATAAAATTGACCAAAAAGGAAAATGGCTAATATTGTAGGACTTAGGGGAAAATTTGCACATCAATGGTCAAACAGCGCTGTTGATCAAGCTGTGCATTGGTCTACTTATTATAGAAAGCAATTTTGAACTATGCCAAAAAAAAAGTCATTAAAGTGTACATATCTTTTGACCTAATAATACCAGTACTAGGCCTCTACCCCAAAGATATCAAGAAAAAAAGAAAGAGAGAGAGAGAGAGAGGAAGGAAGGAAGGAAGGAAAGGAAGGAAGGAAGAAGGAGAAAGAAAGAAAGAAAGAAAGAAAGAAAGAAAGAAAGAAAGAAAGAAAGAAAGAAAGAGAAAGAAAGAAAGAAAGAGAGAGAGAAAGGAAGGAAGGAAGAAGGAGAAAGAAAGATAGAAAGAAAGGAGCTGTACATGTGAACATATTTACGTCAGGTTGTTTTGTAGTGGCAAAGAACTAGAAACTATAGGAGCACTTATCATTAGGAAATGTCTGAACAGATTATAGTTTATTCATGTAATAGAATATTATTGTGCTTTAAGAAATGAAAAAGGGATGGTTTAAGAGAAACATGAGAAGACTTGTATAAAATAATGCAGAGTGAAATGAGTAGAACCTGGATAACAATTTATAAAATAAAAACTGTAAAGTCAAACCGCTTTGGAATACCTGGGACTCTGATCAACCCAATTAATAACCATAATTCCAGAGAACAGAAGATGAAGAATGCCCCTCACCTCTTAAGATATAGGTGAAGGCTTCAACACGCAGAATGAGACATATTTTTTTAGACACAAACAAAGCAGTAACTTATTTTGCATGACTATGCATATTTTACATGGGTTTAATTTTTTTTTCTTACTTGGGATGATAGGGAGATAAAATAGATAATTAATTTTTAAATTAATTTAATTTTTAAAAGAACTTGAAGTAGTAATCACAGGGAACCAGCAGAGGTTCATTAGTAGCAGGTTTTAATGTAGTGGCAAAAGCTTTGATGAAGTATCATGAAACTAGAGACCTAGGCCCAACTCTTCCTTTAATAAGAATATTGTCTTATATAATTAACTTTACAGCCCATTCCCCACCAAGAATTTCCTATATTCATCTTTAACATTAGGGGAGATAAGTTAACTGATCTCTAATTTCCCTTCCGGCTCTCAAATTCTATTTTATGATTCCAAGATTCCAACTCATACTGAAATAATTTCATTTCACGTTTTTTAATACAGCTACTAGACTGACAGGATTATTGGGGAGAAAGAGCTTTGTAAACATGGTTGATGGGAAGGAAGATCACTGAAGCACATTGACAAAGCAGAACCTGTAGACAGTAAGATAACTATTATGACAGGGAATATAGTAACTGCAGCACTTTTAGATTCTGGCAAAACATTTGATGAAAATTTTCGAGCTATTCTTTTGAAAAAGAAAGGAAAATTAGGGCTAGACAATCGAACAATTCAGTGGAATTTGGATAATTTGAATGGCTGGGCAAAAGTAGCAATAATGAATGGTTCAGTGTCAACTTGGAATGAAGTCTTCATTGATATGTCCCAGAGATTTGTTCCTGGCTCTTCTTACCACTTACCAGGGGCATAGATGGAATGCTTACCAAACGCGCAGATGAAACATCATCAGCAAAATGCTTTAAATGAGTGTTTGGCTTATTATTTTTTTATTTCTATATGAGAAAGTGATGAAGAATAATAAATCAAATAAATAAATAAATGAATGAGTGAATGAATGAATGAATGAATAAATGAATAAATAAATAAATGAATGAATAAATGAACAAACGAACAAATGGATGACATTTATATTGTTCTTCCTGAGTCAGACACTGTGGTAAGTGCTTTACAACTATTTTCTCATTTGATCCTCATAACAATTCTGGGAGGTAGGTGTTGCTATTATCCCCATTTTACAGTTGAGGCAACTGAGGCAATTGGTGTTTAAGAGTCTTGTCCAGGGTCCCACAACTAATGAGTATTTGAGGATGGATTTAAACACAAGTCTTCCTGACTCTGGGCCTGGACCTCTATCCACTGAGTCATCTAGCTGCCTCTAAGAGAAAATGATAATAATGATTAAACTTTAAAGTGTTTTGCTTAAAGAGATCTAGTTGATGAACATTTACCAGAAAACCCTTGCTGCGAGGGTGATTATTCTAAATAAAAATTATTAGAAAATGCTAGTAGCAGGTCTTGCCTCTTCTTTTCTGTTCCAATTCTTCTTAGAAAAAGAATTTTAATAAACTAATGTATAAATTCATTTATCAAAAATTTTTAAAAGCCAAGTCCACAGAGTCAACAGTTACATGGATATGAAGTCAGAATTTGATACAAAAGCGCAAGATGTGAAAATTCCAACACAAATTTAAGTTTTCTTTATCATTTTCTCTAGCTTTTAATTCTTTAGCCATTACAAGATTTTCTTTACCACTATTTCAATGTAAGGGAAAGAACATTAGGTTTGGAACCAGAAGATCTGGGTTTAAACCCTAGTTCTCCTACCACCTATTAACTCTGTGACTTTGAGATAAGTCACACTTTAACTACGTACATCCTACCATTGATGTGAAAAATAAATGAAATAATGTACATACAGTTCTTTGTAAACCTTAAAGCAATGCCGTATAAATGTCATCAACTATTATCATTATGATAGTAAACACTGTTCTGTTCTTACTATTTTCTATTCCTATTTCTGCCTTTAGGCTTTCTCTCCAGATGACTATCTACTGCCAAACCCACAGACAGCTTGCTTTGTCATCCTTTCTTAAGTTATCATGGAACACCAGAAAGAAACCAGTGATGAAATGGACGCTCTTGACCAATTGCTAGTGTCGTTTATCTACCTCATTTCTGTCTTAGTCATCACTCCTTCACTCCTTAACTATAGTTTACCTTTTTTTCTGTTTGAATGCTGATCCTATGAGCAAAAAACTGCACTCAATTTTTTTCTCTACACATTACCTTGCACAAAAATGTAAATCCTCTGAAATTTAATACATATGAGAATCATACTCATCCTCTCCCAATGGTATGACTTTAGTTTTTCCATGGTCAAATTTTATAGAATCAGTGGTTGCCTACTCCAGCCTCCTGGGTAATAAAGGAATTTCTTTCTGCAATATCCCTGACTATTGAAGCCTCTATTTGAACACTCAGACTAATGCAAAGTTTGACTCTTCAAGAGACAATATATTCTATCCTTGGACAGCTCTAATTGATGGAAAATTCTCACTTATATTGAATCAAAATCTATCTCCCTATAATTTCCAATCATCAGTCTTAGTCTTATCCTTTGGAATCACATAGAATAACCCTAATTGCCTTCTTAAATGATGGCCTTGTAATAATAAAATGTATAATAACCTACTCGAAGTCAGCTATTTTCCCTCCTACTCCCTGCCATATTTTCTCTTTTCTCAGCTTAACATTCCCAGTTCTTTCTACTGTTCCTTTGGTGACTTGGTTCTAAGACCTTTTATCATCCTGATTTTCTTCCCTTTGTCATGCATTGGTTAGTTAACCAACACAAAAACTCTTAACAGTGCCATAGGTCTCCCAGGCTCTCCTTTTTTTCCTTTTGTTCTTTACAAAGCTTCCTTATTAGCCACATAGGTTTATTAGCCACATGAACTTATCTTGGCAATCAGTGCATTGACACCTTTACATTATCTAATCATATTCTTTTTTGTTATGTTGCATTATGAGTCTGAAGCTTCTATATTGATATTATTAAGAAGAACAACTTCTGTCCCCTCTACAAAGTATGATTATCCATCACTCTTCTCTGGAGTGTCTTTAGCTCAAAGCCAACCAGTTTTCCTTCTAACAGATAGATTAGAGAGGATTTTGTTTGTTTGTTTTTATTAACTACAGCTGTTTAAGAATAGAAGGCTTTTGCCCTTTCCTCCAAGATAGCACCAAAGTTGAAGAAGGAAGCCCTTGTCCTCCCCCAAGATAGAAGCCACATCAAAGGCCTTGAAGGCCAAGAAGGCAGTGCTGAAGGGTGTCCATAGCCACAAAAAGAAGATCCAAACATCCCCTACCTTCTGGCGACCCAAGACGCTAAGACTTTGAAGGCAGTCCAAATACCCTCAGAGAAACAAACTTGATCACTATGCCATCATTAAGTTTCCCTTGACCACTGAGTCTAGTATGAAGAAGATTGAGGACAACAACACCCTAGTCTTCATTGTGGACATCAAGGCCACCAAGCATCAGATCAAGAAGGCCGTAAATAAGCTATGTGATATCGACGTGACCAAGGCCAACAAATTAATCTGGTCTGCTGGAGAGAAGAAGGCCTGTGCCTGACTTGCTCCAGGCTATGATGCTTTAGATGTTGCCAACAAAATTGGAATCATCTAACCTGTGTCCAGCTGTTCCATTCCACCTACAATAAAAAGTTTTCCAGTTTAAAAAAATAGAATAGAAGGCTTTTACAAAACTTAATGGCTCCTTCAGATGATTTTAATTATCCTATACTGAAATAGAGTAATGATTACATTCATTTGGAAGTTCCTTCCAGTGACTCAGATTACAACTCATCCCTGCCTGACCATTCTGTGATACTCTTGCCTATGACTATACATATATTTGTCTAAAAGAGTATGGTTGGGTTAGAAGGGATGTCCATATAAAACATTGAATGATTCCTGGCTTTTACACGACATCAAGAGTAGAGTAGCTCTTTCTATTAATCCTTACAAAATTAAAGCAAGCACAGCAACAGGATTACAGACATCTAGACAGAGCATGCCTACCAGAAGCAGTTAAGGTAAGCCCTGCTCAGGAACATGAACAAGGAATTCTAGCAGAATCAGAACACTGAGCACAACTTCAAGAGACCCAGAGAAGCCCCTGAGGGTGCCTAGATTGGTGAGGAATTTCCCTTCACAGGGATTATCTCTTCCATTCAATGTAGGATTGTGTCTGATATGATGACCAAGGTGCAGATACAGAAGATGATTGTCATCTACCAATAATGACTTACACTATATCTACAACTGGATGATTGGAACATACTAAATATATATACATGTACATACACATACGTACATATTGCACCTGTCACCCTGCTTCTGAGCTGTCCACATTGGGAACACTGAGATTGTGGGTGTTAGTTTCTTAGCAAACCATGAGGCCCAAAGTACTGAAAATCACTAAGGAAAACAAGACTAAGAAGCAGTTCCAAGAGTTCTGAGCTCCTCTCCAAAGTATGTGGGCAGTGACCCCTCAAAGGTTCCAGCCACCGTCTCCCATTCGGCTATCCTACCAATAAGAGCATCTTCCCCACCACCATCCTTTAAAAAATAAAGCAGACTCTGCCTGCCTTCTTATCATCTCTCACTCTTGCCATGATACCAACCCAGTCCATCTTCTCCTCCTGTCATACATTTTCTTGGTGAAATATTTCATTCCTATTCTTCCTTGCAACATATAACCAAAGAAAAACTCCAGAGAAGAGCATTTTCTATTGTTTTAAGGAAATTTCTAAAGGGTAAAATGTGCAAAAGTCTTGGACTGCCTCTAATCTTACTCCATCTACATTAAGGAAGAAAGGTTGTCAAAATGTCAAACTATTTGCTGGAGAGAGTCCCCAATCAGCTATTTCTTCTTAGGCATACATTACATTTCCAGACTGAACTTTCATTTGGTAAGAAGTACGACAGGCTAAAGTGATTTCACATACAATCATGGAGCAAGTTAGTTTTGATTCCTCCATTGAGCTGCCCAGGACCCTGCGGGAGCTGTCCAAACCCAAGAAAATTGCCTGACCATTTCTGGATGCTGCAAAGATCTGAAAAGAAGCAGGAACCTGACTTTCAGCAGCATACTTTCTGAGAAAGAAACAAATGTAAAATGAACTTGAATGTATATAACTAGGCTTATTGGAAGAAGGACAATAATGATTATCATTATTATAGCAGCTCACATTTATACCTTTTTCTAAGATCTACAAGCACTTCCCTTGGGTAAGTCACTAGACCTTTCTAATCCTCAGTTTCTTCAATAGTAAAGCAGGATTAGTAATGTGTGTACTACCTATATCAAGAGGCTGTTATGAGTGTCAAATGAATAATATATATAAAGGGCTTTGCAAACTTGGAGAAAGCTATAAACATCAGTTATTAGTAGTAGTGATAGCATTGTTTGATTCAGACCTGTGATTTGATTGGTGAAGGGGATTTCTTGTAAGTTAGACTCTTCAAAAGTGGTTCAGGGTATGAAGAGAATAAAAGACTTGCCCATGATTGTAGTTCCTAAATTCATAGATTGAGATCTCTAAGAGGCCTTAGCATACATCATATTCAATTCTTCTCATTTTACGGAGGAGGAGCTGAGGTCTAGAAAGGGGAAATTATTTCCATGGGATTATACAATTAAGATGCTAAGGCAAGATTTGAACTGAGGTCCTCCCCACTCCAAGTCCAGCACTCTCTTCACTGCATCTTTTTATTATTGTTGATATAAGATTGAATATCTAACATATGGAAAGAAATATATTACCAAAAATGAGGTACAAATTCTTAAAAGAAAAAAAAAACTTCTTTTTATGGTACAATTTTGATTTTTGCTTAGGTGTCTTTTACACACATTGCCTTTAAGATTACACTTCTATGGGTGGCTATGTGGTGCAGTGAATAGAGCACTGGCCCTGGAGTCAGGAGGACCTGAGTTCAAATCTGGCTTCAGACACTTAACATTTACTAGCCATGTGACCTTGGGCAAGTCACTTAACCCCAGTTGCCCTACCTTCCCCCTCCAAAAAGCAAAAAAAAGACCCCTCTCCAAAAAAAACAAAAAAAACCAACACAGATTACACTTCTGTTCTAGTCTTGACTCTGTGTGGACTTCATTTTCCTCATCTAGAAGATGAAAAGGTAAGACTAGATGATCTCTAAGATCTATTCTTGCCTCTTCTGGTTCCTAATGTTCTAGAGAATCATCATTTTGAAGACTGGGATGCTTTAAATGCAAGTTCAACTTTAATTTTTAACATAAAGGATGCCTTTTTAAAATATTTGCCTTTTTGACAGAAGAAATCTAAAAAGTAAAAAATCTAAAACTTTTAAACAGAATTTTCTTCAAGAAAATTTTGTTGTTTTCTTCAGTTACACATGACAGAATTCATTATCTTAAATAATATTTTAATAGTAAATTATTCCTCATCTTAACCATCCAATCAGTTACCAAATCTTGCCAATGCTACATCCACCCCAACCTTTGCTTCCTACACCTTTTCTCCACTTATACAGCTAACACCTCGTTTCAGGCCCTCTTTCCCTCTGCCTAGATTATTGCAATTGCCTACTATGGTCTTTCTGACTCACCTCTCACCCTATTCCATTTGATCCTCCAAAGTGATTTTCTTAAAATATAGGTCTGACCATGTCATCTTCCCATTCATAAATTCCAGTAGTTCCCTGTGAATAAAGTATAAATCTTTCTCTTTAGCTATTAAGCTTATCTTTTTATACTCATATATTACTCCCCTTCCCAAGCCACATTAGCTCTCTCTTTGTTCCTCGCACAGCACTCCATTGCCCATCTCCATTTCTTTACAATAGTCATCTCTCATGCCTGGAATGCACCGCCTTTCCAACTCTATCTCCTAGAATCATTAGGTTCTTTCAAGAAGTGGTTCAAGCGTCAGCTTCTACATGAAGCCTTTCCTTATTCCTTCAACTGTTAGTGCTTGCTCTTTCAAGCTATCTTTACTCAACTACTTCGTATTTATTGGTACTTATTGTCTTTATATTTAGTCTGTATATACATACAGATACCTCCATCTCCCTTACTAGAATATAAATTCCTTGAAAGTAAGGATTGTTTTGTTTATTGTATTTGTGCTCCTGGTACCCAGAACAGTTCCTGGTATGTAGAAGATACTTCATAAATGCTTGTCTATTATCTAATTGATTGCCACTTCTCAATGGAAAACACTTAAAGACATGTTAATTACTATGTTCTAAAGTATCTCTAAGGGTGCAGCTTTAATTTTTCATGTCTCTGGGATACTGCTTACTGCCTTAAATTCAGTAATGATTAGATGTGCAGTGATTCAATTCAATTCAGGCATAATTTATTAAAAGCCTACTCTATGCAAGGTACTGTGGATACAAAAGACAGAAATCACAATGTCCCTGCCCTTAAGGAGTTTGCTTTTTACTGGGAGATATAGAATGTGCACAGATAAGTAAATAAAATGTCATTTTCAGAAGGGAGGGGCATCAACAACTTGGTAGAGTAGGGAAATGCGTCATGGAGGAAATGAAAAGTGAATTGTGTCTAAAAGGAAGGTATACCTTCTGAGATGGAAAGGTGAAAAGAGAATAAATTACAGAAATTAAGAATGGCAGAGGTGTGGGCAATGGCACATCGAATGTGGAGAACAGCTAGTAGTCCAGTTTGATTGGAGTGTTAAATATGTGAGGAAGTATTGAGACATAAGACTTAAAGGCAGGCTAAAACCGCTGCTGAGAGATTTAAGTTCTAAGCTGAAGAACTTGTATCTTAGAAGCAATAGGGAGCCAGCCACCCAAGGTTTTCTTTGGTTGTTTGTTTACTTGTTTGTTTGTTTTTGTAACAAGGAAGTGATGTTGTAGGATGCGGAACTTAGTAATATTGCTTTGGTGTCTGGGTGGATAATAAGTTGGAGAGGGGAGAATCTAAAATTATTGCAATAGTCCAAACAAGAGTTAATGAGAACTTAAAATAGAGTGGGGGTTGGTGGGAAACAAGAGAAGAGGCAAGATGCAAGAAGTGAAATGGAAAGAAAATTGACTAGACTTAGCAACTGATGGCATATGGGGAGTGGGAGGGGCAGGGACTAGTATGATTCCAAAATCACTAACATGGGTGAATGGAAGGATGGTGATGCTCTTCATAAAAAAAGAGAAGTTTGAATCAACAAGTTAATGAATTTTAAAAAGCAATTATTAAATGCTTACTTACACAAAGTACTGCGCTAAGCACTTGGGATACAAATAGAAAACTGACAGTCTTTGACTTCACAGAATTCACATTCTAAAGAGGGAAACACCACATATAGAAGATTTCACTTGCAAGTCACTTGAAAAGGTGTCATATCTTTAGGATACAATGGAAAAGCAGATGGGTAATATTACTTCTTTAATGCCATTTCTACTGATAAAATCATCGGTTTCTGATATTGTCATTTGATAGTGCCAAGAATTTTGGAAATAAGAACTTTCTTTTCTGGGTCTTCAGTAGCTGTGGTTGCAGTTTATACTAGAGCTATTGCCAGACTGCATTTCCACAGAAGTTGTTTCCTACAATGATGCCTTTGGGCACTAGACTAGACATTATTATTCCTAAGGTTCTAGGATTCAGGGTCCTCAACTTTCCCCATCAGGGTATGAGGAATATGGTGGTTAAGATGATAGTGGTGGTTTGACTTTGGTCCATGCTGCCTATTGTCTCTCCCTCAGGATGCCTTCCTGTTTAAGTTCAACTGGTTTGAAGAACAAACAAATTGGGAGGAAGATGGTGAGTTCCATTTTGGACTTTTGAAATATCAATAAGACATCTAAGTAAAAATATTGACAGGCAAGTTGTAGTGGGAACATAAATTTCTAGGGAGTTTGCAGGTAGGTATGGAGATTTAGGAACCGTCTTTGCAGAGCTAATATCTGAGCCCATGGGATGAGATGAAATAACCAAAACAAACCCAGCTTTGAGAATTGGGAATATGTAAATAATGGTAGGACAAGAGACTGAAGTAGTCTAATATGAAGAACACTGGCTTGTTGAGAATATGAAGAGAAGAAAGAGAAGCCAGAACAGGTTGATATAGTGGAAGAACAAGAAAGGATGAGTGGATTGGAAGTTGTGGTTAAAAATGAAGGATAAGTGTAGGACAATAAAGCATAGGACAAGATAGAAAGAATAGAATATGATCCTCTGAGGATCATATTCTCTAGAATTTCAAATTTCAATATAATGGACATAGAATATTTTGGTTTGATGGTGAGACCTCTAGTTTGTTTATTCCAATATTTAATTAGACTTCATATCTAGTTCATCCTTCCCTAAATAGATTTGTTTCTTACAAATGATTAGAATTGTGACTTCAAATACCAAATGTGTAATCTTTTAATTTCAAGTTTTCTTGGAAACCTACAAATTGTCATTTTATCTTCAATGATTTTGCTCAGATTACGATATTGAAGATAAGTAAGCAGCAATATTCCAACAATTATTGCAGTGTTGGATTTATGGGGAACTGCTGGCCATCTTGAAGGAAAAATAAGTTCCACGGATTCAATCATCATCCCTGGGAATACCCATAATGATGAAACTATAGATCCTTCAAAATCTCAAAATAACATAAGCAAACAAAGTTTTTCAATTAAAATGCCATTTAAATTCCTGAAATTAATGAAGAAACTAGACTAAGATTTGCCTTAGATCCACATATATCAAATGTTTACAATAATGAAAATAGACTACAAGTCTGATTTCTTTTTTCACTAATTCAGATAAAGCACCAGTAAGTACGTGTTTTGGTCTGAAAAAAGGTTTACTTTTATATCCACTATTTATTTGCTTACACCCTGCCATATACACACATGCAAACACTAGCTCCCACATAGAGTTAACAATGAGAATGGGTTCTTTTGTATACTGGATTAGCTTCCTAGCTCTTTAAACCAAGCTGTAAATTTGGATGTCTTTGTTCCTTTTCCTTTTTGGTTCAGCAAACTTGGACTGGACAAGTTGTGTTTGCCTGAGTGGCCTTCCCCACCCCCTTTGAAGGCTGCAGGATTGATTCCTTATGCTCCAAGCCAGAGGTAATGTCAGTGACCAGTGCTCTATTCACTGAGTCAGTCAGCCATCCTTTCAGTCTTTGATTTTTTTTTCTCCTGCTAATCTGTGGACCTCACAGAATTCTCAAGTCAAATGAAATGTGGACAGGGTCTCTAACAGGAGCAATCTAGGAAACAGCTAAGCCTGTGTACAGCCTGTTAGGTGACAGGCTGAGAAGCAGGATGATCTTAAAGGCTTCTTCCACTGTAAAAATAAAAAGATAATCACAATTGCATTAAAAACCCCAAATGAAACAACTTTATAAGTTTTCTCTAATGTTGCAAACACGTAATTGCTCCCATACCACAAATATTTTCTAGTGCTTAATATACTGAATCTTTGATGACTGGTGGCTTTTTTTTTCTTCTTTTTTTGCTGAAGGGGACAAGAAGCTTATACACATACATACCAACACTTCAAAGAATTGCCTCTATTAATTTTTTTAACTTAAGCTCCAGAGTGTTAAATTGCTCAATTTAAGCTCTGAATACATTTCATTAGATCATCTTACAGCATTATTTTTTTCCAATGGAAAATCAGGAAATTTTGTAGCTTTATTCCCTATATGATACTATAAGCAGAAACAGAGAACTTACATGTTCTCCTTGAGATATAGTGGATTCCAAAGATGACAGTGCTCGACCTTCCTTCTCCATCCCCCCCACTCCAAGATAAAGTTATGTTTCAACAAAACACCATGTTAAATCTCTATTAAAGGGTCACATAGAATTTCTTAGCTCCTTCCCACTTATCCAATCTCCAAATTCACCTGTTTTTCTATGCAAGATATCTACACTGTTGAAATCACAACTCTAGAAGGGGAAAAAAATGTATACTATGAAACCATGACTTAGGCATTAATTATATTCCTGTTTGGCTTATAGGTATTAAAAATTTTTAGGATAGGAGATCCAATTTAACAAACATCTATTCATCAACACTGTGGAGGAAATAACAACAATGGTAATAATAATAGCTTTTATATAATATTTTAAAGTGTGCAAAGAACTCTGTATTCTGTTCCATTTTATCCTCACAACAACCCTAGAAGAACACTAGATAGATAGATGGATAGATAGATAGATAGATAGATAGATAGATAGATAGATAAATAGATAGATGATAAATAGACATATACAGAAAGAGCTTGCATATATATAATATTATATCTAGGAAACATAGTAACTACATGAAGTTATAAAGCTTATAACCTTTTTGGATAGATAATCTTTTTGGTAGACATGAAACGGATAATATTAGGGTACAAAAAAGAACCATTCAATCAACGTGCATTTATTAAGAACCTACTATCTGCCAGGCACTGTGTTGGTACTGGAGATACAAACAGAAAGAAGGAAATAATCCTTGCTCAAAAGGATTGTTTTTTTTTTAAGAACGTATTGTCTAAAATTAAATACTTCAATCTGCAGAATTATTTGACCCTGGGCAAATTACTTAACCTTTCAGTGCCCCCAAGCAATTCCTTAGAGAAATTGCAGGGCTCACAATAATCTGAACTCATGAACATTCCTCACCAGGAACTTCTGCCTATGAAATTACTAGTCTAGCCAAAAAAAAAAAAAAAAAAGCAATAATTATTATAATCTGCAAAAGAAAAAGAAAAAAATAAAACAACAATCAGAAGTCAAATTGGAAAAGATCTTGTTACTGATTAAAAAGCTAGCATCAGAGTTGTTTCTAAGCTGCCAAAGGAGCAATTTATTGATAGAATCTCCACCATCTTTACTCATGGACAAAGTGCATGGGGTGTTCCAACACCTGGCCTGCCCTGCCCTGCCCCCTGCCTCTCCAAAAAAAAAAAAGATATCCATTGAACGAGATTTCCTCCCTATAGAATCTCTTTGTTGTTGTAGTGAGCAGGAGAGAACAACAGTGGGGATTCCTGAGCCTATATAAAGGACTGTCACAGCAGGATGTCTCATCAGAAGGCTGGTTGGAGACTTTCCCCATTCAATATGGCAATAGCCCCAGTGGTTTTGCCTTCTTGGATAGTCTTCCCACTGCTTAAATTCAGGTAAATGCTGTTAATTTGTCTGTTTCTCTGCTAAGAAGTGGTCAACTTGACTAGTTAACATTTTAAATGACTCTGAAGAGTTGATGTGCTTTACAAGTTTATGTCACAGAAGGAAATGACTCTTTTCTCCTTTGATAAAGTGCATGAAGAATCTTGAGACATGAAAAGCCCTCCCACTAGGGGAACTTCTACTAAAGATGTCTAATGATGCTGTGCACAGCTGCCCCCAAATCACAGAAATCAAAGAACAAAGGAATCAGTTGCAGCCTTGTATATAATAAACATTCACCCAAAGTTGATGACCTATATGACAGACCAGTCTAAATGGGAATTGGTCCAAAATATTTTATTCAAATGAAATGCAGGCTGTGAAGAACTATGTGTTGAATAATTTCAGACCTAACACCAGAAAACATGACTCCTTTAACCTGAGGGGAAGCTGGCCTTTGAAATACCTGAGGATATTGGCCATTATTTGATTTTTTGTCTCCTAAGCCTTTTAGTATGCAGTGTAGAAGACATTCCAGTTCTCTAGAAGTAGTCCCATCAAGAGAAAAAGAAAGACTTAGCCACACACATTCCAAATTGTTCAGGATGCTATTCTTAGAGCAGAGGTGTCAAATACCTGCCTACTTTATAGTTTATAACACCCCCAAATGCTGCTGGAACAAGATTAAAATGTAATTGGAAAATACTTAACAAAATAAATAAAACTACAATGGGACATAAATAATGATAATATGTGGTTTTCAAGTCAATGTGCAGCCCATAGGCTGTTTAAATGTGCTGTTTAAATCACCTCCATTTAATTAATAATAATAATAATAGTAAAATAATAATATCTAATTTTTATGTAGCACTTACTAGTGTTAGTCACTGTACAATTATTAGCCCATTTCTATTTGTTTGACACCACTACCCTGCAGTACATAGGATCAGTGGGATCAGTATATCTTCAAGGACCAATCTGTCCATAAGGGCCAGGTTCTAGAATGTGTAGCATGAGTAAGGTGCCATATGAGTGAGCAACACAACTGGACAGCCAGGAGGAACCAAGTGCTAAGAGTGGGCTGAAAAAATCTATTTCATGCCAAATGATGGAAGAACACTGGTATAAAAATGAGACTAACAGAGGCAGCAAAGCAGAAAAAGTTTCTTTCTCTTATATCACTGGGGCCAGTTAGCATGGGGGACTTCAGGGTAATATTATTATAACATTTTTTACTGTAGGAATTACAATTGAAATTTGCTATGTATGAGGATAACTAAAATTCGATCATTTCACACTCTCCAGTCCATGCCTGAGGATATTTGGGGGGTAAATAGATTGCTTGGAAACAGCCAGTGACTACAGCTAAAATTACATCTTACCAAGTGAGCTGAATGGCTTTTTAATTACCAGGCTGATGTCCACATGCTGTCACCACCATCTAATACTGAGACTGTATTGATTTGATTTTTAACTTTGATGCACCAAGGGAGAAAAATGCAGAATAGCTATGTATATGTGTGTGTGTGCACATGCACACATGCCTGTGTGTTATCTGGAAATTTCTTCTTCCCAAGCAACAGAACAATATAATTTTCAATTCTGTAAGTATATTCTTTCTTTTTTTAAAAAAAGGTTGAGTTCTAAATCATTGAAACCTGCATCTTCTATAAATTCTTATAATTGTTTACAAGTGTTTTGAGATGAGACTGATATTATTGCTCTACCCAGAACCCTCATGACAATAAGATTTGAATCTCCATAGTCTATAGCAAAAATTAACTTTTTAAATAAAGAAACATTTCTAGGCTGAGTGTGAGGCCTACAGGGGTCACAACTACTATTTAGAAACACTGTATATTATAAAGATGGGAAAAGGTGCCACCCTTTTCATCTGCTCCAGAGTAAATTAAAATCCTGTAGTAGTTTAAACAAAAGTTGCCATTCAATTTTCTTGTACGCTAAAGGTAATTTTGTCTACAGTTTACCCGCATTAAAAATACTGGCCATTTTTCTCCTACAATTTGTCCCATTACTTCTGTATATCTTCTTGCCAGGGGCTTCTTGAAATTGTTTCTGGTGTTCACTTTACTAGGCTTCATTTCTATCTGGGGTCATCCAGGATTCCGTGGTTGGCTTGGCAAAGCAAAGCACAGAAAGGGAGACACCTAATTAAGAATTCCCAAGCCTAGGTAACTTGGGTCAAGAGGGGTTTGGGTATCTATTATCCAGGTAATTGGTTCCATTTTTCACTTTACATTATCAACATAACTCTGGACTTTAAGAATCCCTTAATTAGTAATAGCTTTAGATGTTTTAGCTCAGACCTATATAATTTACTTCTATACTCCTAGCTATTTTTAAATTGCAGAATAGTTGTCAATACACATTGGTATACAAAGAGTCCCCTATACCAGGTCTAGGTAATTCTATTTTCTGAAAGGTCATATGGCATAGCACGGTGGTTCTCAACCTTCCTAATGGTGCGACCCTTTAATACTCATATCTGGGCATTTCTGCATGTGGGCAGACCTGCTTGGAGATGGATAGAGGAGCAGTGTCTTGGTTTCTAAGACCATTGGAAATGTGTGTTTTCCGATGGTCTTAGACGACTCCTGTGAAAGGGTCATTCGACCCCCAAAGGGGTCGCAACTCACAGTTGAGAACCGCTGGCATAGCAGATACAGGGCCTGCCTTGGGTGTACATCCTTCAAGTAACAGATGCAACCTATGCGATCATGTACAAATAAATCACTTCACCTCTCAATGTCTCCAACTCATTCTCTAAAACAATTAGGTACAAACAAATTGCCAGTCTTTTTAAGGGAAGAAAGTTTCCAAGCCAGAAGCTGCCCACACCAATCAAATCTCCAACCTAAATCAGAGGTAAATATTCCATTCAAAATTGTTACTGTTATGGATATCTTGCTTTTTGCATCACCTTCATTTCCACATATATCACATCTTTTCCTCCCCTATAAAAAGGAACGCTTTGTTGTTGTTGTTTTAAGGATATAATGCTAGAATATTTTAATTCATGACTTCACATGATGATAAAACAAATCATTCTTAACTAACCGATAATATGCTTGTTTACCTGCGCTTTACAGAGGGTTTCTCCCTCGACTACTTCTATGAACGTTACTCCAGCATAGAGGGGCACCTATAATGGGCAGAATAGTCATAGCTTTATGCTAATGCCACCAACCTTTATGCAGCATTTGATATTTTACGAAACACTTTACTCACAACAAACTTTTGATACAGATAGTACAAGCATGACCATCCCCATTTTATAGATGAGAACAGTGAAGTGAATAACCTGTCCTAACCCTTTCCTGCAAAGTTATCTGAGTTGGAAACATAACCTCTTCCACTGCCTAGCTGAACTCTCTTTCTACTATAATTTGATCCTTGGTCACTGGGGGTTTTCATTTGGTTGGGGTGAAGGAGGGAAGAGGAAGGGGGTGGATTGCTACATGTTTAACAGTCAACCAGTTCTCTGAGAAAAAAAATGCATTGGACATACTTTCAAATTCAATCCACGTTACTAACTATTAATAAGTACATAATTATATAAGATATAAATATATAGTAATAATAATTATCAATCTGTATTTTCTCCATCACTTTCTTAGACAATCAAGAAAACTATAAACCAAGCCTTAATTTGTAGCCTTTGTCAAAGCCTGATATATAAGGCTCGTAGTGAAATATTAGCAACTAACTCTCCAGAATTGGTTCAAGATGGTTCCAACACAGCTTTGGAGGGGGACACTGAAAAAGATAGGAAACTCAAGGACTCTAAGTGAAGAAACTCCCTCTACCAATGTATTTTATCACTTGCTCTTTAAGTTAGAGTCTTAAAAAGTTGCCTGGATGACAGACAGGTTAAGTAACTTGCCCAGTGTTAGACAATACGTTTCAGAGATGAGACTTGAATCTAGGTCTTCCTGACTTTATGACTGGTTCTTTGTCCATTAAGCAATGCTGCTGCTCCACTGGTTGTTCTGAATCAGCTGTTCTATCAGTTTATCTACAGCTCCTGAGAGGAAATGCTCACTAGCAGGAAAGATCTCTGAGCTGGATGTGAGGAACTCTGAACATTAGGTACTATCTCTGAGACTAATGTGTGTTTTTTCTCCTACTCCATGCTGCTTTTCACAATAATGGTGAGAACTAAGTGTCAGAATGATGCCTGATGGCAGGCTACCAGATTAAACATTTGCAAGTGTGCCTCAACTGGCTCTCTGCAGTCATCAGGAAAAACAAACCAGGATTAAGCACATATGGAGTTAATTCTTATAGTCCTTAAACTATTTATGTAAAACAAGTCAAAAGATACTAAGGAAAGGCAAATTTTACTCTAATATAAATCTGAAAAATTAAAGAATTTGCAGTATGGACTAATTGAAACTAGGTTACATATAGTCTGATTATCATACTGCTGGGAAACAAGAAAAGCCATTGTACTAGGATATTTATAGGACTGAATTATGACTCACTTTCCCAGTATTTCATTGATGTCATAGTGTAGTATAAAAGTCTGTGTGGAAGGTTTGGCAGTGGTGTGTGTGTGTGTGTGTGTGTGTGTGTGTGTGTGTGTGTGTTTAAGAAAATATTACTACTCTAAAAGAGATGAAAGAAAAAGGAAAATGACCTACATGTGCATAACTGCTCTTTTTGTGATGGCAAAGGGCCTGAAATTGAGGGGATGTCCATCAACTGAGGCATGGCTTAACAAATTGTGCTTTTTTATTATGATGTTATTCTATTGTGCTGTAAGAAGTGATTAAGGATATGTTTCAGAAAAACCTGAGAAGACCTATATTAGCTGATGTGAAGTGAAGCAAGCAGAACTAGGACATTATATACAGTAACAGCAATGTTATAACAATAATCAACAGTAAAAGACTTAGTACCTCCAGTCAACACAATGATCCACAACAATTCCAAAGGACACATAATGACAAAATGCTACCCATCTCCAAAAAGAGAACTGATGGATTCTGAATGAAGATTAAAGCATTTTTCTTCCATTTTTTGCAACGTAGCTAAAATGAAAATGTTTTGCATAACATCAAATATACGGAGATATTTCTTGCTTTCTTAAAGGGTGGGGTAGGAGGAGGAAGGGGCAGAATTTGAAGCTGAAAATAAAAAAAATTAAATATTTTTTGTTTCACATTACTTCTCCTTTGTGTACTTCCATTCCAATCAAAGTGTTCTGTGACAGCCCATCTCCCACCTCTGTGCCTTTCTTTGCATAAGTGGTCTTCCTTGTCTTGGATGCCCTGAAAAGCTCAGCATCACCTCCAGTACAAGGCTTATCCTTGTCTTTCCAATTGTAAGTGTTCTTTCCCACGTGAAATCACTTTGTGGCATTGTATACACTTTGTATTTACTTATCTGTCTACTTGCACATTGTAAACTCCTTACAATATAAGAATGCAAGTTCCATGAGAGCAAGAATGATTTCTTTTTGGTCTTTGTAGTCTCTGAACCTAATATAGTGCTTTGGACACAGTAGATCAATCAACAAGCATTTTACTTAGAATGTATGAAATGTATGAAAATGAAATAGTCACTGCTCTCAAGGAGCTTACAATCTTTCTGAGGAAAGAATATGTGCACCTATAAGTATATACAGAATAAATATATAATGAATGTAAAGCAGAAAAAAGAAAAGGAAGTGCTGAAATTGGCTCTTGAAGGAAGTAAAGGATTCTAGGAGATGGAAAGGAAGTGGGAGTGCATTTCACATATGATGGATGGCCAGCTCAAAGGCCCAGAGATAAGTTATGGAGTGGCTTCATGTGAGGAACAGATAGAAGGCCAGTTTGACTAAACTATACAATAAGGGAAGAGGAACATTGTATAATGAGACTGGAAAGTTATGTTGGGGCCTTCCTTTAGGGATTATAAGCTAAACAGAAGAGTTAATATTTAATTCTAAAGAAAATGGGCTGCCACTCAAGTTCACTAAAAATCACTTTGGCAACTATTTTGGAGGGTAGATTAGAGTGGGGAAAACTTGAATCAGAAACATGAATTACAGAATCATTGCAATCACCTGGGTGTATAGCACTGTATATTAAGTTAATGATAAATTGAGTGGAATTTTTACTTCACTGTTTTTTCCTGAAATCTTGGTCTTATATCCATTCATTTTTTCATTTCTTTTATTCTCATTGCCACTCAACAAAATAAGCAATGGATTTCTTCTAAAGGAAATGGAGATCTTCAAGCAGAGATTGGTTAACCATGCGTCTGGGTTGTTATAGACTGTACTCTTGCTCAAATATAGGTTATGGCTTTGTCAGTCCCTCCTTTCCCTGTGATTTGTGAGGTTCTGAAAACCTAGGTAATGTATGCTATTGTGTATTGGTTCTAATGGCTGTAGAGATACTAACTAGACCCTCAAGACACTCACTACCATATTAATTACATTATGTTACCTTGGGAATGAAGGGCAGCTCTATAAAATCACGTTCCAATGTGCGGCCAAAGAACCTCCAAAGGGACATCTTTTACCCTAGACAACCTCAAAAATTCTCTATTGACCTGAAATGCTTCCAAGTCATGTAAGATTTTATTGCTTTGAGCCAAAAGCCATTGCAAGATCAGGTACAGTGTTATCATTATAATGTGCAGAGTTAGAGTGAATTTCTATACAAGGAAATATTTAGCATTTTAAATGCAATTTCATAAGATAATAATAAAATAAAATAAATCGCTGGAGTAATATATCACCATATTGATTTAATGGTAGTATATAAAATAACTTTGCACACATTTTTTAATCAGCCAGTGACATATACCACCACCCTCTCCAAAACCTAGAAGTTACAAACATATCTGAGTCAGGTAATAACTTTGTCTTCCTTCAGGTCTCATTTCATCTTCATAAAATATTCTCTGATTCCCCTAGTTGTTCATGTTATCTCGCTTGTCAGATTGTCTTGCATTGTATTTACATCTCCATATGTATATTGTGTCCTCCAATAGAAGGTAAAACCCTTGAGGAAGATAGGGTTATTCCATGAATGTCATTTACATAGCATCACCTAAAGACCATTGCTGTTAAAAAAAAAAAAGTTAGAATTCTGTTTCCTGGAGAAGTTTGGGTAGTCATTGAGATCTCTGCATGACGTTCTAAAGGTAATCTATCTCCCCTGCAGACCTTCTATTCAATTCTGGTTAACCTATTTCAACTTATCCAGAATACAAGTATTGCCAGACCAGCTTTATGAGTTATTCCATCTAAATGCAATTCTAATCTAGTCAATAATCTGTTCCTTCATTCATATTATTTTTCCTATGCTGATGATTAGACAAAGCTCTTTTATATGGTTTTCTATATCATTTTGAGGCTCTGCCATGAACCTGGGCTTGATGTGATCAGTATACCATCTGAAAATAAGAGCATATGGAATGCTCCAATGTCTTACATTTAATTTCTGTGCTGAACATCCTCCATGATAATAACAAGCTCTTTTGGTGAGTACACATCATCTTGCTTTATGCCTCAAAGCATATTAATTATCAGAAAATCTTCAAAATTATCTTATTGTTTTGCTTATCAAGGAATCTTATGTGAACTTGAAATATATATGGAAGACACTGAGTTGGAACAGTTTTTAAGATGACCTTTTACTCTACCAAAACACATTTTTATAGTCAAAAATAATCACAATGAGTTTTTTCTATTCTTTGAATTCTTTGATCAATTATGTTAAAAAGGCAGTCTGCTACAGAATACTTATTGCAAAAAAGCTACCTGCTCCTTTCTCATATTTCCATCAAGGATAATGTAAATTGATGGCATAAAGATTTTATGGAGAAGAAAATAGCTTATAGATGACCAGTTGTTGTTATCTTCTCAATCACTATTTTTTTGGTTAGCAACAAAATCTAACATTTTAAAATAATTGGTTAGCTTCCCTTCTTTCAGATATCATAAAAATCCATCTCTCTACACCCATAAAATTTTATCACCTCCTCAGAATACTTGAGATCTGGTCCAGGCTGCTCTTACCATCTTTGGTACCATTTCCACTTCTTAATATAGCACCTCTGAGACTCTAGTGTTACTGTCATTGATAGAGAAAGTAGTGTACAATAGGAATCTTGTGTCTTTTTCATTTTTCATCTTCTTCATTGTCCTAATTTTATCCTTAAATGTTCTTGAATGATATGATTTATCTGCCTCTTAGAGAAAGATCTCTATAGACCTGGATTTTCATAAAATATTCCTTAATGTTTTCTGAGGTGCTATGGTTCATAGTTTTCCAAACATACATGTTATTGCAAATTGATGTTGCTCTTGGTTATCATATCTCTCCAGCTGATGAGATCAAGTATTTTCTAGATAAGTCAATTTCCAGATTTGTTTAGCCTCTTCATTACGATGATTTCTTCACATCAGTTAAACTTTTACAGAGAAGTGATAGTCAAGATAGATGTCTTTTCCTGTTTTTCATTTTCTAGTATTGATGTATTGTTTGAATAGGTCAGGTTGAAACTATTGAAATTGTAGGCAGTGTCATCGTTTTACCATTAGCTTTTCCTTTAATCTGATGTTGATTTTGCCCTTTGTTCTTACTAGCTGATGATTCAAATATGACTCCCTATCAGTAACCACTCATCTTCCATTGATTATGATAGTCAATTTTATTTTTTTGCACTGTTTTTCTGAATGTGCTGTGTTTATTGCCTTACAATTTTCTTTTGAAATAAAATATTTATGATATACAGTTGTGAGGCTTCTGGATAGTCCACAAGTCTTTCATCTCCTTTGTTTCTTCATCCTGAATCATATTTTCAGATATTTTCCACTCTGTGCCTTCCCTCATACATTCCCTAAATCTCTTACTAGATCGAACCTCAGTCCCTAGTAGCAGAAGGAAAAAAGGGAATTATAAACCAAGTCAGTAAAATACACTCTTTAATTTGTTCTCCTACTAGTAATAAATGTTTTGTGCTTAAACAGCCCACATTCTCTGAGCAACCCACACTCTTTTCTACTTCTCCTTGTAACTAACGACATTCATTTTTTTAAAAAACGTGTCTGTCCTAGACAGGGGTACAAGTTATAGCCTTGGCATAGAGAGTTTTTCTCTGTGTGAAAGTAAGTAACCTGTACCAGGAGTTTTTTTTTTTTTATTTTCAACATCATGAGCTAAATACTTGACCAATATAACCATCCTAGACAAAAGATACACCAAAACAGTATTAGCTCACATATCTATAATATTTTGTGATATACAAAGTGCTTACCTTACAACAATCCTGTGAGGCAGAGAGTGCGCGCAGTCAACAAACAGTTAAATGTTTATTCAGCACTTACTATGTGCCAGGCTCTGTGCTAAACACCAAGGGATTATTTTCCCCAATTTACAGATTAGAAAATAGAAACTCAGAGCCTTACCCAGACTCGTAGTTAATAAATGTCAGACTTGAGATTTGGGAGCAGAAAGAGAGAATTTACTATATACTAGCCACTTTTTAAGCCCTGAAGACACCAAAAAAAAATAAGAAGGTCCCCTACTCTCAATAAGTTAACTCTCTAATGGCAGAATTGAATAGTAGAATGGAAAGAATATTCACCCAATTGACCTTACTCTCATTGAATTTGGCTTAAGGGGGGAATAACATACACATTCAATTGGGTATCTTACCCTACAGAAAAGCAGGGGGGAAGGGGATATGAGGGGGGGGGTGTTAGAAGGGAGGGCAGACTGGGGGAGAGGGTAGTTAGAAGCAAACACTTTTGAAAAGGGACAGGGTCAAAGGAGAAAATAGAATAAGTCGGGGGGGGCGGGATAGGATGGAAGGAAATATAGTTAGTCTTTCACAATATAATTACTATGGAAATGTTT
>CM053586.1:119454462-119477261 GCA_028646515.1 Pseudochirops corinnae | reverse complement strand
TAGAAGCAAACACTTTTGAAAAGGGACAGGGTCAAAGGAGAAAATAGAATAAGTCGGGGGGGGCGGGATAGGATGGAAGGAAATATAGTTAGTCTTTCACAATATAATTACTATGGAAATGTTTTGCATAACTACACATGTATAACCTATGTTGAATTGCTTGTCTCCTTGGCAGGGGGGGGGGGGGTGAGGAGGGAAGAAGGGAAAGACTCTGGAAGTCAAAGTTTCAAAAAAAGAAAAATGTTAACCCATGTTACATGCAACTGGGAAATAAGATGTAAAGGCACTGGGATATAAAGATCCATCTTGCCCTACTAGAAAGTTATTGGGGGGGGGGGGGAAGAATGGGAGAGGACATAAGAGAGAACAGATTGGGGGAAGGGATATTCAATAGGCTTGCCCTTTTGCGGTGGGGAGGTAGGGGAGAGACAGGGAGAAAAAATTTGTAACTCAAAATCTTGTGGAAATGAATGTTAAAAATTAAAAAGAAATAAATAAAAAGAAAAAAAAAGAATATTCACCCAAATCAACCAATATGGAGGTAGACCAGACTGGATGGTAAGTTGAAAGGAGCAGCACAATTTAAGTTTCTCATGAGATGATGGTCCCAGTGTGCTTTACACCACAGAACAGTACCTGGATAAAGGAATCATGGTAAAGAAGTCAATGCCCCCTGAAGGTAGACTAAATCAGTCACTACATGTCTTGAGATTTCGCATTGAAGAACATGTGTGTCCTCATAGATTTGGTGCCTCAAGGAGGTAGGAATATTAGTGAACTCCACTTTCCTGGATCTCAGAGATCAAAAGCCAAGTGCTTATGATA
Source organism: Pseudochirops corinnae (assembly GCA_028646515.1). Lineage (NCBI taxonomy): Eukaryota > Metazoa > Chordata > Mammalia > Diprotodontia > Pseudocheiridae > Pseudochirops > Pseudochirops corinnae. The sequence goes on along the minus strand of CM053586.1, from coordinate 119,476,436 downwards.
CACATGGATATCATGAGGGAATTCAGAGTATGCTTAGTGCTGGGGACACAAATATGAAAAAGACAACCCCTACCTTTAAGATGCTTACAATCTAATGGGAGAAGAAAACATACAAACAGAAGGTAAAAACAGCCAGATGATAAATGACATGATGTTCTGACCAGGGCTGTCTCAAATGGAGGCTTTGGAAATGGAGGCTTTGGAGTTCATGACCCCACCTTTTGATCAGAAGAGCAGTGTGGATGGAGTACCAAGATTGATAGGATTTTGCAAGTAGGCTTTTCCCAATAATAAGCTTCCTGGAGCATAGTGGAAAGGTCAGATAACTCCCAAAGTAGTATGGCCACATTAGAAATGAGGTCTGACTTCCTAACTCATCATTCAACCAAAATTGCTCTCTCCAAAGTTACTAATAATTACTTAGTTGCCAAATCGAATGACTTTTTGAATTTTCATGCTTCTCTCTGCAGCCTTTGACATTATCAATCACCAGCTTCTCATTGATACTCTCTTTTCTCTAGGTGTTCTTGACACTGCTCTCTCCTGGTTGTCCTCCTACTTACATATGGGACCCAGTCTTTTAAATCTCTTTTGCTGAATCTCCATCCAACTCAAGCCTACTAACCAGGGGTTTCCCACAGGATTGTACCTTAGGTCATTTTCTTTCCTCCCTCTATACTATTTCACTTGGTGGAGCATATGGGGTGTCCAGGGATGACTAGCATCACTAGCGTCAGGGCTTGCTGAGCCCTTTTTAGGGCTGTTCATCGAGCTTTGGTGTTCACCTTCACCTGTGTCTCCAAGAAGTTGTAGCATGCTCAGTGGCCACACTATTTTGACAGATGAGTTAAACCAGATTGAGGGTAGCTGGCAGTCCTCAAACCTGTTGGTGAGTTAGGGTGATATCTACCCCAATCATGTGAAGATTTCCCCTGGCAGAATGGACATATAAGAACAATTTATTTCAATTGCCACAAAGGCAGCTGCAGCAAGTCCTGTGGAGCACTTAGAGCTTGTTCCAACATCAGAAACATCAAGGTCATCCAATGCATCCTGGGCCATCACCTGTTGTCCTGACTTTTGTCTTGACATTTGACTTCAATGACTCTGGGAGACAGAGTGAAGCTAATGACTTTGTGCAATTCTGCCTCTCTTAAATCTAAGTCAAGACACCACCCCCATGGTGTCAGCGGTCCTCTTTGAATATGAAGTACAGATAAAACTTTCACTTGGTGATCTCATCAGCTTTCTTGTATTCAATTAGCCTCTCTGATTATTCTCAAATCTACTTATCCAGTCCAAATCTTTCTGCTGATCTCTAGACTTGTATCTCCAACTATTGTTAGGCATTCCCAATATCCAGTCTATTGCCAAGGCCAGCCAATTTTACCTTTGTAATATTTCTCATGTATATGTCCCTTTTCTCCCCCAACACTGCCACCACCCTTTTTTTCCCTCATTCACCTCATACCTTCAACTATTTTAATAGCTTTCCAGTTGTTCTACCTCCCTTAAGTCTCTGTCCTCTTCAGTCTATTGACTATTTCCAAATTATCTAGCATATAGCTTGTCTGTACATAGTGGCTTGTGTATTGCCTTCCCCATTAGACTGTGAACCCCTTGAGACAGGAACTATCTTTCACCTTTCTTTATATCTCCAGTGTTCTACACAGTGCCTGGCATATCATCGGCATTGAATAAATGCTTATTGACTGACTGGCCCCTATCATTTTGCCTTCTCTACTCCTATTTCAATGCTGCTGAATGCCACTAGAGAAACCACACAACTGTTCTGACTGGGTTTACTATTAATTCACTTTTCCTAAACTCAACTAAGACCTCATTAATAAATGAAAATGCCTTTGTTTTCTTTTATCTATCCTACTTCCACCTCCTCTCTCATTAAGCTCCTTACAACTTCCATTGCCGGGTCTGTTTTGGCAGATGATCCAGCCTTCTATTTTACTGAGAAAATCTAAGGCAGTCATCTCCCTTACTACGTCTCCCAACAATGCCCCAACATGACTGGTATGGAGATGAGCATAATGCAGGTGTCCCTAAAGTACATGTTGATCAACTGATTCTCATCCTGTTCCCAAGTCCCAGGTTTCTATCCCATGCATGTTTTCCCACTAACTTCAAAAAGAGTTTCATGCATAGAGTGATGAAGAAGTTAAGAATCAGGCCAGTTATTTCCCATTTCTTATGCACATAAATTAAAGTAGCTGACTACTATACAAATACAGTTCTGGCATTTTTCAAATTGCCAACCAAATGAATGCTTAAGATGCATATATCTGCCTGTAGGCTGCAAAGGGTTAATGAACAATGAGGGATTTGTATAGCTCATTAATTGTTATATTGCATCCTTTTATCTAAATTGTTAGTGGCCTGCTTAGTCAATTGAAACATATTACTTTGATATTAAAGCTGCAATCAAAATCTTTATTCTTGTGCATGTTCTACTCAAGAATACAAATCCTTCCGAACAGGGCAGTGAGAATTATCTTGGAGAGTTTTACAACTCAATAAGCCATATGCTCAGGAACAGACAACAAATTCAGCCCAGTGTCTTACACCAAGAGCTGTAACTCTGTGTCTAAATATACTCATCAGGGAGGTATAAGTTGAAAATTGAACTTGTTATGCTAGCTAGCAGAACTGGTTTTTTGTTTTGTTTTTTTTTTAATTCAGGATTGAATCTAGTGCCAAGTGCCTTTGTCAGGGTGGGAAAATGGGGCAAAGTGTGGAAGAGGATTTGGGAAAGTGGTGACAACAACCAAGTTATTATCAGTCAAGGTCAAGTTGCATTTTAGAACATAATGCTTTTTTAGCTTTGTTTGTTTTTAATCCCAAACAGAGAACTAATCAAAAGTGATCTAAAAACCCCAGTTTTTTTTGAACTAAAGAAAACTGAAGTCTGGATAGCAGTATAAAAGACAATTTTCTGTTCTATATCTTTAAAGAGAGATCATTAGACTTTCCGAGAACATCTAGTTAAGCTATGGAATTTGTCTTTGGTCCACTCACATTTAAAAATATTGCCCCTTATGAATTATCCTCACCTTCTTCTCCTGCTTTCCACATCATGAACCTCAGAAAGCATATACTCATATCCACAGAAAACCCATTTACCAGAGCTATTTATCAACCAACCTTACCATTCCACAGTGAATTCAGCTTTTTTTTTTACCTCCTGTTAATAGCCAATAAGTAAGTGATTGATGAAATATCAATCAATCTGATTTGCTCATTCAGTTGACCAGAAAAACAATATGGACCATGCAATCATCTATTTGATCATTAATAAATAATCTCTGTATCCGCCTATAGACATCAACTTCCACGATAACAAACCAAAAAGAGACTGGGTATGAACAGCAAAGGATTTTATATTTCATATTAGACATGCTGCCTGATTTTCATAAGGCTTACCTTTATTTCTTTTAGGTCCTAGGAAATAAAGCAGGCTGACTTTGCAGGTGAAGGGACAGCTACCTAAACAATCAGAATGAGTTCCAAAGAGAGCTTGGAGAATAGTGGGATAATTTAAAATTGAATTGCAAGACAAAGGAAAAAAAGTTAGAGAAGGAATTGAAGGATGTAAGAGGGAGAGGGAAGAAAAAGCCCTTTTAAAACAGAGAAAATAGCTTCTCTGGAGCATTTGGGGGTATCCCTAAAGAAAGCCGAGTAATAGCAAAGAAACATTAGAGATTAGGGACCTAGAATAGCAAAGGGCAATGATTAAAGACCAAATAAAGATTTCAATAGAGGCAAAGCCAATGCAGGGAATTCTAGCATCATTTCTGAGGCAAATCACACTTTCTTTCTTTATGCATTTTTATTTGTAAGTACAAGATCAAAATGGTGCCAAGATTTCTGACCTTGGATGAGGTGGTGAAAAGAAGTCTGCTCAGGGGAGTGCTAATCCATCCAGTCCAGTCCATTCCCTCATAAATGTATACACACTGCAGATGAGAACAACCACAAAGAACATACATTTTGGCCCCTGTGGGCCAGAGAAAGAGCTGATGTTGCTGTCACGAACATTTTTTCCAGGTTTGGGTGCCCCCTCCCAACATGTACAAATACTGTTGATGTATGGCTAACACACGTATTTGCTTTATTTTACATGTTTCTTGAGAGCATCAATAATAAGCAAAATACTGGTGCAGGAAAAAAAATGTGTTTTGTCAACAAATATTCAGAAATAGTTTCTATGGTCCAATTTTGTGGATAGCAGATATTGTTCTAAAACATACACCCTCCAACAGTAGTTTAAGAAGTCGGTAGGAACCCAGCTTTGACATAACCTATGTCTTTCTGAAATTAGTCCATAAATAAAAAGGTAATGACATTTTTAACCATATATACTAACTAGGGTATCTCGTAATGATGACATGATACCGGGAATGCAAGAGTATCATCTACTTCTTATGATTCAAGTTAGGGTCGATGACATTGATATAACTTGGAAGAGTATAAGATAGAGGGAATATTTCATAGTAAATAGACCCGGGATGAATCCCTTTGGAATAGTAAAGGTACAAATTGCTTTAGTTTTCATTTCCATAGCGCTAAATTTGTATCTCATGTGAGGGCCTGTAATTGATGACTGCTTACTTGTCGGGATGAAAGGGGATGAAAAAAATAGATTCTGATTGTCAAGGTTGTTTGTGTTAGTAGCTAAAGGAGAAGACATCACCCTGAAGCCTTTGTAAACAGCATACAAACATTTTTCTTTTTAAGAAAAACAAGAAAGGGGTTGGGGGAAGAATTCTAAACCCAGCTACCCTGTATCATCTGGATGACATTTGGGAATATGGCTCACAGTATTTTTTTTCGTGTGTGTGTATGTGTGTGTGTGTTTTCCTGGAAGCCAAATTTGTATCAGCTAAGAACTAAACAAGCTCCAGTGTATCAGTCTTAGACTCAGACCTAGATTTTCACTAGAGCTGCATAAGATTTGGGAGTTTGTTGTGTTTTTTTTAAGAATACAAATACCTATGTTTTCCTTTGCTGTATTGAAATTCCCTTTTAAGTATCACACACACACACACACACACACACACACACACAAAGTTGGATAGAGAGAGCATCCCTATGTGGCTATACTTAGTAAATATTTTAAAATACATAATAATTACTTCCATGTGTCAAATTCTTCTCTCTTCCTGAAACTCCCAATTGCCTCTCATTATCTCAGACAGTCCTATTTCTAAATTTCCCTTGATCTACTATAGATATTATTATGTCCTAGTTCTGAGTGTAATTCATTAACATTCTGCGTATTGAAGTATAGAATTATATAAGCAAGAGGAGGGAAGAATTGCTTCTAGTTAAGTAATGGAGCTATTGTCATAGAAAACATTTCTTATCAATATTATTTTCACCCAAAAATTTGAAAACTCTTCAACTATCCAGTCACCCTGTAACTTTGACTTGGATATATTAAAAACATTGTCATCAAAGAAAGGAGTTTACTTCTGAAAATCATAATCTACTCAATACTGATTTTTCTTTGCCAGGTATAGGATATTTGTATGAGTTATTTCTTACACAATTTCATTTATAGCAGCAGATTTAACAACCTAGAAATATATAAGTTCATGCTTTGCACAAAAAAGAAAACAGAATAGGATACCCATTTTCATTCAAATGATGAAACATAAGTTCATGCAAAAACTTTTGAATTTTATATAGTCAAAATTACCCATTTTATCTTGTGTGATACTAGCATTTGTTTAGCCATGAACTTTTCCCCTTTCCACAGTGGTAAAAGGCAACTTCTTCTTTGTTCCTCATATTTTTCAAATAATGTGACTTTTAATATCTAGGTCGTGTAACCATTTAAAGTTTATTTATTTAAAGTTAGATGATGGAATAAACCTAAGTTTTGTCAGATTACTGCCCTGTTTTCGGGGTTTTGTCAAATAGGGTACTTCCTCCAAGAACTTGAGGGGTTTGAGGTTTATCAGACACCATGCTACTCTTTGTCTGCTTTTCTGTGTTATATATGCCTAATCTGTTCCTCCTTTCTAAAAAAAAAAAATCCTTTTAATGATTATTGCTTTGTAATGCATATCTCTATCTTTTTCTCAGGACATACCATCTAGGTGGCCCAGTGCATAGACCACTGGACTTGGAGTCAAGGAGACCTAAGTTTAATACCTGCCTCAAACACTTAACTAGCTGTGTGACCCTGTTTTCTCTTGCTGTATTGCAATTCCCTTTTAAGCACCACACACACACACACACACACACACACACACACACATATACACAAAGTTGGATAGAGAGAGCATCCCTATGTGGCTGAACCTCTTTCAGCCTCAGTTTCCTCATGAGGATAATAATAGAACCTACCTCACAGGGTTGTTGTAAGAAATCAACTGAGATAACATATGAAAAGCATTTTGCAAACCTCAAAACAGTATATAAGTGTGTGCTATTATCACTACTAGCATGAGATACTTCATCAAAGTTTTGCTAAAATCAAAGTAAAAGACAGCTATAGCATTTCCCAGATCTACCATGTTAATAATTCTCTCATTAAGGGAAATAAGACTAGTCTGGCTTGACTTTGTCTTAGAGAATCCAAGTTGGCTCTTCCTCATCATGGCTTCATTTTCAAGACGTTCGCTCTCCTGCCTCAGACACTTGCATCACTGTATGACCCTGGGCAAAATCACTTAAACTCTATACCTCAATTTCTTCATCTGTGGGAACAATAATAGTTCCTCCTTCACAGAGTTATTGTGAGGATCAAATGAGTTAATATAAATAAAGCACTTTGAAAGCCTTAAAGTGCTATGTAAATGCTAAATATTTATTATATTATTATTAGCTGGTATCACTTTGAAGACTACATTCTCTTCCTTTTCCTTTTGACTATCAAGCCACCCTTTCACAGTCCTGCAGTACTACTCTTGTCCTGTATAACCATTCAGTGATCACTGACAGTGGCTTGGCAATCACACCTGCCAGGTCTTTGAATACCTAAGGATTTATGCAAGATTGGTTAATGGAATTCATCAAGGGAGATGAGGTTCTTTCTTATTGTCACCTAGTTTGTCTCAAGCATCAACTCTCTATCAGTCATTTGTGTTTCGTCATTTCTCTTGGCAGAGAAAACAAGCAAATTATGAATTGAACAGTTCTTTGTTCTTGCTTTCGTCAGTTATCATCACTGCATCTCCCCCAAGCAACAAACACTCTTCCTTTGGTACTTTTTCCTCCTCCACCATAGGTAGATTTCATATTGACTAAGAAATTCTAGGTAACATGATCACAGTATTTTTCAAAGGAGATATAACAGATCTTTGTTGGCTTATACGACAGATTTAGGTAAATGCCAAGTCTTGAGCATGGCTTGCTTCTATAACAACAAAAAAGGCAGCTAATAGAATCAGTTTCCCCAATTTCATTTGTCTGACTTCTTGCAAACTATGTTGTTCATGCAGACTGACCATCTCCCTTGGTTTTCCCAGCCTCTAAACCACTGTCCTTACACATTTCCTTCATTAGTTCCTCTTCCCCCTTCAACTGCCTACATATGGGTAATCTCAAATTCTTTTTCTGGCTCTTTTCTCTCACTATATTCTAAACATGTCAGATAAATGTTAAACTTCATCTACTTCTCATGTTGGGAATGGGCGAATAATATGATAAGTAACCTAAGTACAATCATGTAGCATCCAGCACTGGACTGGGAATCAAAAGATTTGTGTTCTAGGCCTAGATCAACAACTTGAGTTTTGACATGTTATATGCACTTTCAATTGGGACAGATTGATGATGCAGTGAATAGAGCATTGAGTCTGGAGTCAGGAAAACTCATTTTCCTGAGTTCAAATCTGGCCTCAGACACTTAGTGGCTGTGTCACCCTGGGAAATTTATTTAACCCTATTTGCCTCAGTTTCCTCATTTGTAAAATGAGCTGAAGAAGGATATGGCAAATCACTCTTTGCCCAAAAAAATGACTGAACAACAATAAAAACATGCCCTTTCTAGAGTTCAGTGTCCTCATTTAAATAAAATGAAGGTGTTAGAATAGACATTTATCACTACTAGCATGAGATACTTCATCAAAGAGACACTATGGTCTTTCTGTTATCTATAAATCATGAGTAAATAAAAGAATGAATGAATAAAGCAAGACTTCTTCAGATGTAACCTGCCTAACCAAAAAACCATGGTGATAGAGAGATAAAGAGAAAGAGAAACAGAGAGAGAGAGAGACAGAGAGACATAAATATAACTAAAGAAAAAGGCAGCACGTCACAGGAAGAGCTGAGTTTAAAACTTACCTCTGATAAATATGATCTGTGTAAGCATATGCAAGGAACTTAATTTCTCTGTATCTTATGTAATTATCTAATATTATAAATTATAGATAACTTGCCTATAGAGAGATATATACATACAGAGAGAGAAAGAGAGGGGAGAGAGAGAGAGAGAGAGAGAGAGGTGAAGAAAGGAAGGAAAAAAGGATGGAGGGAGGAAAATGAAAGGAAGAAGAAAGGGGAAAGAAAGGAAGGAAGGAAGGAAGGAAGGAAGGAAGGAAGGAAGGAAGGAAGGAAGGAAGGAAGGGAAGGAAGAAAGGAAGGAAGGAAGTAAAGGAAGGAAGGAAGGAGGGAAAGAGGGAAGGAAGGGGGAGGGAGGGAAAGAAGGAAGAAGGAAAGGAAGGAAGGGAGGAAGGAAGGAAGAAAGGAAGGAGGGAAGGAAGGAGGCAAGGAAATAAGGAAGTGAAGGAAGGAAGGAGGGAAGGAAGGAAGGAAAGAGGGAGGAAAGGAAGGAAAGAAGGAAGGAAGGAGGGAGGGAGGAAGGAAGGAAGGAAGGAAGGAAGGAAGGAAGGGAGGAGGAAGGAAATAGACCGAGAATTTCTGAAAGCCCTGTCTTAAGTTCCAAGAACATTGTGTGTATATATGCACCTCCCAAATCCATATTTTCAGACTCTATTAAATGCTAGATTTGGAGGGTAGAGGTGAAAATTTGGGGGCGGACAGACAATATGTTTATTTGTTTTGGTAAAGAAACCCACAGTGTTTTCTATCTCACTTTTGTTTTGCCACAGAATCTTAAAGAAAAGTTGTGGGGGAAAGGTGGGTTATGATGGCTGTGAAGGATGGGATAGAAACAGGAATGATAGATGATCTGGGTTTGTGTGAGACAGTGGGAATTAACACTCCCAGGGTTCCTGGGTTCCTCTGTCAGTTGGTGGCAGTTAGCAATTGTTGCTGGTGGTGAGGAGGAAGGTAGACCCCCTTCTCCACAATGATTTTTCCCCCAATGGTGGTTGTGTTGGCCAGACTAGAAGCAGGTCTGGTGGTTTGGGAGGCACTGCTATTCCTAAGCCTCTCAAGTTCAGGGTCCTGGAATATCACCTTCTAATGGTGGAATTTCAGGTACTGTGATAGGCAAGTGAAGAAGATGCATTGGGAATGAGAGTCATCTTGCTAGAGTCCCTTTCAAAATTCCCACTTTGGCAACCACACAGTACTCCCACATTGTCCACGTTTACAAGTATGTTCAACTTAAATCCTGTTTCTTGCCTTTTTTTTTTTTTTTTTGGTGAGGCAATCAGGTCTTGCCTTGTTTTCAAAGGAGAGCAGCTGTTCTCTACCACCCATCCCCATACCTTCATATATTAAAACAACATTGTATCCTCCCTTCAGTCACAATTGGTGTACTCTAAGCCTTCCTTTAACAAACTTCTCAGGGCAGCTAGATGGCATAGTGAATAGAGCACCAGCCCTGGAGTAAGGAGGACCTAAGTTCAAATCCAACCTCAGACACTTGACACACTTACTAGCTATGTGACTTTGGGCAAGTCACTTAACCCCAATTGCCCTCCAAGAAGCATACAAATAAATAAACTTCTGGACTTTTTTCAAGTACCATAACACTCATAACCTAACATAGTTGAAACTCATAACCTAGGTTATAGGAGATTTTTTTAAGTATTTTATACTAAATATTTAAAAACAGGAATCTTCCATAATGGTCCAGTAAGGATCTTAGTATTCAAACACATTATTATAGTGTTCAGTAACAAATAAACTAAAATATTCTTCATTAATAATAACTAATCCCGTGCAAAGAACTCAATAAACTATAAAGCACTATATAAATATTGCCTATTAGTAGTCATAATGACAGTATTAGAGATGAAAAATAGCTTCTTCTAAGTAGCCTTATATCATCATCTTTGTCATCAAACATTTAGCAGCATAGATTTGGAGCTAGAAGGGACTACAGAGGTAATTTTGTCCACCTCTTTCATCTTGTTCGTGAAGAAACTGATATCAAAAGAGACAAACGGCTTAGGTCACTCAGGTTGGTAGAGACCTTGATTTGACACCAGGTCCTCTGACTCTGTATCCAGTGTTTTCTCTGCTGCAACATGCTATATTTGATGTGCAGGGCAAGGTCCTAATCCCTTGGGTAACACACAGAGGCATGACACCCATTTTCTGCCCTCCGGGCACTTGTTATATATTTAGGGAGGTATGCATAAAGAGTAAGCCATGGTGGAACATGGTAGCAAGTATTGTAGGAACTGTTTAATGCCCTATAATTTCCCTTCTGAATTTGAGTATTGAATGATCTTTATAAAACTTCTTTAATTCTCCTACCACCTTGCAAACAAGTTTCATATTGTTTTGCCCCATTTAACTCAGGTGAGAATTGGTGGGGAAGAGTCCAGAAACTGGAGGGGAGGGGGATGACTGTCAATAAAGAACCTTGTAATTATTGCCCATGAATTTGTGGCAACTTCCCCATTCTTCTAAGCCATGTGGCTTCCCAAAGGGTTGAGAATTGGGAAGAACCTTTCTGAAACACAACAAGGGGAAATCAGATGTCTATCTTTAATGTTATTACGAGTTTGGCATTATGTACTCTTCAGGCCTCCAGATGATCTTTCTGCTTTGTAATAAAAGGTCAGAGAGTATTTTTTATTGCCGAGCTAATGCAGAATTCAACAAATGGACACTTTGTGAACTGTCAAAACATCACAAGCCACAGTTGCTTCTTATTTACATGTATTTGTCTGTTATCCTTTGCTTACTTTCCAGGCCCCCACAGGAACAGTACCTGCCTCCAAACGTACAGCAGCTGGAGCTAACTGAGGCCAAAACTCCCATTTGTGAATCCCTGGCCTGTCAGGATCTAGCCTCTGGACAGCTGGGGAATCTGGCTCTGGTTTCAATAAATCTGCTGCTTTTCTATCCTTGCTCTGCCTTTTTTTTTTTTTTTCCTTTCTCACTCTACTGCTTTCTACAGTAAAGAAAAAAATCTTTTTCCTCTAGTGCTCACTGAGCTCCAGAAAGGCATTAGTTTGAACCAAATGCTGTCACACTGCTATTTTCAGCTGATAATTGTTAACCAAAGGGGTCAAAAGAATATTAATATGAAGCCCAAAGAACAGCTCCATTTTTGTAGGGGCCAGAGTTATCCTAATAATCAGAACGGCAAAATGATATGCCCTTTACATTAAAGGCATATAGGGTCCTGGAATGAGTTATCTGAAACCTATTTCAACCTAATTTCTACAATTTGTTATCTACTTGAATGTAAAGGACGCCTTACCCATTTCTGCAAAATAGGAAGGAGAAGTTGAACTGCATAGCAAAAACATATGCATTTTATATACATCTACTAAAACAGTGTTTAGCTTCCCTCCCCCCTTTCCCAGGTCTGTGAATTTGCGGTGAGCTCTATCTTGCCATCCCTGTTTTGAAGGAACAAACAGAAAACCTCCAGATTATACTACCATGTCCTCTTCTTGCCCTTGCTTTCTATGACTTTCATGTTGGAGTTGGTGGGCAGTCCAAAAGCTGTCACCTTTCTTCCTTTCTCCAATGCCAGGCTAAGACTCATGGTTCTGTCTCTCCTCTGCATTGACCTATCCTCATCCTCATTATCAATTTTCACCAAAAAATTTGGCCAGAGTGCTGCTATTCTACATGAACAGGTATTGGGCATGCTACACCTAAGAAAAAACTATGTATTGCTTCACTATGCACTTGGCAAAATGAGCCAACTACTTCTCTTACATTTAATACAGGATTTCCAGAGGAGGTGGTTTAAGGATATCCTCTGTGTTGCTGACATTCATGATTTTCTTCTGATACCTTTGTCAGAAGAGAGATACTATGTAGTGGTAGCTTAATCATTCATTCATTCATTCAACAAACATTCAATGATGTACCAGGTGCTGTGCTAGGCATCACAGAACATAGTATCTGTCCTCAAAGAGAAGGTACTGCCACAAAGCATTTGGGACCAGTTAAAGGGGACAAGACCAATTATACAGATTCAAAGGAATACCTGTGATATGGTTTTCTCTTTATCCCTTTTCATTTCTTGAGGAAATGCTCCACCTGTTAGACTAACTATTCATATCATAGATGAACCATAGATTAGAACTGCAAAAGGCAGTATAGGTCATTTACAAATGAAGGAATTGAGTCATAGAGAGATGAAGGATTTGCCCAAAGTCACCAAAGAAATAAGGGATTTGAGCCTAAGTCCCCTATCTATAAATCCAGGTAGCTTTCCACTGTTTTGTATGTTCCTAAAAGAGGAAGTGATGCTTTTTTTCAGTTTTCTCCTTCTTTAAGATGGACTTAAGCCTCATATGTTATACCAACTAACATTCTCACAATCCCAAAATGATTCCTGAAATTAGCTCATATCTGATACTAATAAGGGTTACCCCAAGTCACTTATTGAGCCTATTCTGTTTCCATATTCTTTTTAGCTCTGCTTTAAATTCATACCTTCAAGTATCGTGTTCTGTGTTCTCTAAGGAGTTCCTTGACTTATTTGCAGTTCTTCCTAGCATCTCTTTGTGTCCTGTCAGAGTGCCTACCCTACCCATGTCAATTACTACACTCCAGGCACTGAAAGTAGTCAGACCAATGAGCCTAAAGTCAATTTGATAAGCTTTGTTTCTCCTCTCTATTACCTCACAGTTCGCCTTCCACAGGGGCTTACATTGCTCAGATTCTCAGTGGAATCTAAGCTTTGTACCTCTTTTGTGGGAATGGAAAAGAGGAAGGGCAGGAAAATGAAGGGCTAATCAAATACAGACTCTGGAGCTGCTGGTGTTAAGCAGTTTCTCATGTTCCAATCCGGACTGTTTGCTCAACTTCGCCATTAGTCCCATGGATAACAGTGACCAATAAGGCGTAAAAGCATATGTCCTGTAACGTTACCTCTCCTTGTTATCCAGAGGACCCTGGAGAATCATGAAGAATAATGTAATTAGTGAGAATATGCCATCCTACCAAAAGGATAAGAAGAAAAAGATGTTTGCTTCTGCATATAAGTAACTCAAGTACAGCTCAATCCACCTGCCCAGTAGACCATTGATAACCCTTTCCCTCCACAATCAGAAGCAGTGAAGTTAAGAATCAGAGCTCATCAGAATGCAGAAAAATATAAAAGTGTGACTTAACCAATTTATCTGAGTAAATTCTGCATCTCTGCCAAGACATTCTCATTTGCGGCAGCTCAAAGGTTTCCATTAACATCCATCTGCTGTCGAAAGAAATAAATTTTGAGTTTTACAGTAAGAGTATATATCACTAGCAAACATTTCCCTAATAAAAAAATGGGGGGGAATCAAAACATTTTATTTGGTAGCATCTTAACAGTCCATATGGAGTTTTCCAAAATGAGTATTTCTTTTGCTGGAAAACATTTTCAAATGGAAGCATTTGTTTCAATCATTTTAGCAAAACAAATGTTTGCCTTAAAGGAGGTTAAGATGAGCCCAATCCAAAAAGTTTTATAATCTGGCTGCCATCCATGCCCTCCCTCAGGTTGTACTATTAGGCACATGCATGCACATAGACTTACAGAAATATATATGGATATATATATATATATACATACATACATGTGTATGAGTATATAGATATGTATTACACACCTGTGTGTGTATGCATCTAGGAGGCACAGTGGATAGAGTGGTGGGCCTGCTATCAGGAAGGCTCATCTTCTTGGGTTCAAATCTAACTTCAGACACTTCCTAAATGTGTGACCCTGGGCAAGTCACTTAACCCTGTTTGCCTTAGTTTCCTTAACTATAAAATGAGCTGGAGAAGAAAAAGGCAAACTACTTCAGGATCTTCACCAAGAGAATCCCAAATGATGTCACAAAGAATCATTCATGACTGACAAAAACTACTGAATGACAACTGAAATATACTCATACGTATGTGAGTATATGTATACATATTATATGTTATGTGTACATATATAGATGGCTGCCTAATGGAAGTTCCTCAAAATTCATTTATGACTATATCCACTCAGATTTTGTTCATTGTTGTAAGAGACCCAAATGAAGAAATTTCTTCTCCTAATAAATAATAGCTATTATTTTTTAAATTTGGAGTCTTAAAGAATTGACTGATGCACTGATGGGTTAAATAACTTTTCCTAGGTCCACCCAACCAACGTGTATGAGAGGAGGCACTTGAAAGCATGGCTCCAAGCCAAATCTTCATCTGTTATATATCATCAACACTCTTTCTAAAGCACGTGACTAACCGGAAAAAAAAATTGCTCCTGCAAAATCCTTGATGAGATTTTGTCTCTATTCAATAATTGACTTGTTAGAGAGGAAAGTAGAATCAGATATTTCTGCAAATGGTCAAAGCTCAAACTGTTGTCTGGAGAAGCATGGTAGACTGATCACTCAAGCTAGAAGGGCTATGATAGGTCCTTCAGTCCAGTTGCTTTATGGATGAGGAAAAAATTCTTGCAGGCTCACAATATTAGTTTCCTATCAGAATATAACTCTGGTCTCATGACTTCCAGGAGCTCTTCTACCATGATGAGCTCCCTCTTGTTAATTTTTCAAAAAACTTTAAAGTCATAAGCTTGATTATTTTTTCAAACAAAAGCAAATCTTTGATACTCCAAAATTGATTCTATGAAATCTAATTGCTAATATTCTCATTATTGGTAGTAGTAATAAAGTAAAATAAGCAGTAATAATACAGTCTGTTACTAGTATACTAATAGCATGTTTCTGAGAACTAGCATTAAAGATATCACATCCTTATAATTTCCTCATTGTACCCCTTAATTATTGATCAATCGATAAATACTTACTAAGCACTTCTCACACAGACCTGACTGTGCTCAGTGGTAGTCAGGTTACCAAAATAATTGATAATTATATAGCGCTTTAAAGTTTCTCAAATATTTTACATCTAATTTGAGTCCTACAACACCCACATGGGTTAGGTACTACAAGTATAATTATCAACATTATGCACATAGGGAAACTGAGACTCAGTAAGTTTCAGTGACTTGCCCAAGACAAAAGAGCAAGTATGAAAAGTGGGATGTGAAGCCTGCTATTCTTGATTCAGTCTAGCCCCTACAATATAACCTCAGCCCTCACAGAACACACATACCAGCTGAAGAAAGAAAGCTAACATAATAAAACCATGAGAATATGGTTTAACTATAAATGAAATAAGAGTTCAGAGGGATCCAAGAGTCTATGAATTGTCAAACATAACAACCACTATGCATTCCTGGCAGTTCATGCAAAAATAAATGATAACTGCAGAAGGAAGCTAGAAACCATTGCTGGGGAATTTGAAACCCTAAATAAAGAATTGAAGACCTCAGGCAGTGCTTTCATCATCTTTGTCAATTAGAAAAGTAGGGGCTTCCAAAGAAATGGGGAGGTTTGGAAATTTAAGAAAGAGACATTTGAAAAAGGAATTTTAATTTCTCTATCATGGCTTAAAATATAGGACATTGAGCTCTTGACCAGAGATGGAGAGAAAGAGAAGGTAATGAAGAATGTGCTCCAAAATAATGTATTGTCCCATGAGAAGAGTGTGAAATATATTCCTAGAATGGCCAGAATAAAACAAGTGCTAAATGTTTAGAACACTGAAAAAGGATTTTTGTTTTGCTTTGTTGGAGGCAGGAGGAGAATCAGAGATGGAATAGAATTTTTGCTTTGGGTGGTTGGGATTTTGATAATTGACAATAGTAAGAAGACTGACCTACCTAACTCTTGCTTTTCTTCTCTTTTTTCTTCCCAAGAGACTGATATTTGAGTGGGCAAATAAAAATAGTTAGGAAGGAATATCAACCAGAAATTATGAGAAGATAGTTTAGACAGCATCTAGCTTCTGTGGAAGAGTTCAAGTCACCAGACCTCACAAACTGCATCCCAGGGAATTAAACAAAATAATAGCTGCACATGGTTAATCCAATGCATTGATCTTCAAATGATACTGAAGGATTAGAAGAGGGTTTGTTAGATTGGGAAAACACAAAAGTCCTGAACTTCAAAAAAGAAGAGAGACAGAGAAAAAAGAGCAGAGTCTATATAATTTAGAACAATCAACTACAATTCTTCTATTCTTGTGAAAATTCTAGAACAAATTATTAAAGCGATCACTTTTTACCATTTAGAAAAGTTATCACTAAAGATAATATAATTTTAACAAAATGAATCATACTAGACTAACTTAATTTTTTTAACCTGGTAACTAGACAGGTATATCAAAGAAATGTTTTAGACCAACCTCATTTCTTTTTTTTTAACCTGTAAGTAGACAGGTATTTCAAAGAAATGTTGTAGATCTGGTGCATCTAGATTTCATCAAACATCTGTCGTTGTATTTCTTGCTATCATTGTGGACAAGATGGAGATAGGCTAAATAATAATAAAGGCTGGACTAGCCATCATTAATCAGAGAATTATCAATAGAGAAAAGAATCGATGCTTGATTTTGTGCTATTAATATGTTTATTAATGACTTAGATAAAGGCACAGATGGCATGCTTATCAAATCTGCAAATGTCAAAAAGTTTGAAATTATATTTTGACATTTTGAATAAAAGAGTTGATATCCCAAAATATCTCAACAGTCTAGAATTATGTTCCACATCTAAGATGAATACATATATATGTATATGTGTGTATGCATGCATGTATGTATGTATGTATGTATGTATAAAATCTTACATGAGTTAAAAATAATTTCACAAGTATTGGATGGAAGAGGCTTGGGAAATATCTTAGTTTGTAGAAAAACATATGGATCAGATAGTGGCCTACAAGCTCACTGTTAGTCAATATGTGATGTTAGTCATATGTGACATGGCAGCCCAAAATGCTTGCACATTAGGCTCAATTCAGAAAGATACAGTACTTGGGATGATGGAACTGATAGTCCTGTTACACTCCACTCTGGTCAGGTCACATGCAGATATTGTGTTTAATTCGCAGAGTCACATTTTAGAAAGGTAATTAAATACTAGAAAGCATTCAAAGTCAAGCAACAGACTAATGATAGGTCCTGAAAACATGCCATATTGGGATTGCTAGAAAAAAATAGAATAGAAAAAAAAATGTAGCATTGAGAAGAATAGGTTGAAGGAATAGGCAGTAAGGAGAAGAAGGGACACGTGATAGTTATCTTCAATATTTTAGCAGCATTTTCAGTGATGGAAATGCTCATTGTGAATGGCTAAACAAATTATGGCACACAAATGTAATGGAATATTACCTTCTTGAAGAAGTGATGAATATAGAGAAACATGGAAAGATCTGTATTAACTGATTCAGAGTAAACTAAGCAGAACCAAAAGATAGCTTGCAACACAATATATATTCAAAAGTGAATGTTTCAAAAATACAAACAAGCACAATTCAAAAGAAAAGACATGAGAAGACATTCCCAACACACCTTCCTGCAGAACTGGGGAGTCCATAAGTGTCATACATTGCATGTAATTTCAGACTTTTTTCATGTGATCAGTTACACTGATTTTTTTTCTTTTTTGTCATTAAAAAGCATTTGCTGTGTAGGGTGGTTCTCTGCTACAGGAAGGGGAAGGGATACCGAATGATGTTTTTTAAAAAGATATCAATAAAAACCTTTTTTTAAAAATCCATCAACAAACATTTATTAATCATTTACAATGTGCCGGACATTGTGCTAAGGGCTGAAGAGACCAAGAAAAAGCAAGTATTTTCTGCCTTACATCCTGCTCACATACTCGAGAAGGTGCTTAAGCTAAAACTTGAGAGAAGCCAAGGATTCTAAAGAAGCAAAGGTGAGGGGGAAAGATGAGGGGTACTGCCCACATGATGAGGGACCGAACAAGTGATCATTGAACAACCTTACTGCTCCATCGGCAATGTTGTGATGTCAGGGAAAGAAATAAAGCCCCAACAGAATGCTGGGTGGACTCCCTATGGCAGCCTTAGAGATAGCTAAGTCTCAAAGCAAATAGAGAGTTGGGCCTAGAGTCAAGAAGATCTAACTTCAAAATTAGTCTCAGATGCTTAACTGACTATGTGACCCTGAGCAAGTCACTTAATCGCTATTTGCCTCAGTTTCCTCAGCTGTAGAATGTGGATAATAACAGCAACTTCTCCTCACAGGATTGTTGCAAGGATCAAATGAGAGAATACTTGTGAAGCATTTAGCACAGGGCCTGACACGTCATAGACACCATATGAATATTTGTCCCCTTCCCTTCCATCCTCCCCTTTATGGGAAGACATAGACAAGAGTCACCTGGGATGGGCAGACATGGATGTGTTTTTATCTGCGTTGTTGAAGATAGCATCCAAATTTACAGGCTCAGGAATCAGTTTGAATATTGGAGAGTAAGAAAAAACTTCTTAACAATCTGAGCTATTCAAAAATGTTGTTTCCCATCACTAGAGATCTTCATTGGAGACTGGACAGCCACTTATAAGGAAGCAAGGTATAGTGCTGGATTTGGATCGCGTGAGAGGGTCTGAGTTCAGATACCGACTTTGCCATTTGCTCTCCATATGACATTGGGAAAATTATTTAACCTCTCTGGGCCTCAGTTTTCTTACCTATAAAAGAAAGATGTTGGACTAGATGACCTCTAAAGTATTTTTCAGCTCTAAGTCTATAATCCCATACTATATGAAAAAAGGTGATTTACTGTATAGATTAGACTAGATGGCCTCTAAGTTCCCTTTCCAGCTATAAGAGTCTGTGATTCACTGTATTTTTATAGACATTTGGAATTACAATCAGTCTAAAGCAGCGGTTCTCAACCTGTGGGTCACGACCCCTTTGGGGGAAGAACAACCCTTTCACAGGGGTCACAGCGGTAGCCTAAGATCATCGGAAAACACCTCTTCTCTATCTGTCTCAAAGCAAGTCCTCCCACATGAAGATATACCCACATACGAGTATTAAAGGGTCGTGGCATTAGGAAGGTTGAGAACCACTGGTCTGAAGTATCACCACCACAGTTCCCTATCAAAATTCACCCCAGAATCATAATAATGCTCTTCTCAAAACTTACATTCTTCAAATGTTATTGATAGCGACATAGTGGATGGTGTTGAAATGTGTAGTCATGAAAGCCTGACTTCAAGTCTTGCTTCCATAACTTACTAATGAAGTGATCGTGGAAAAGGTACTTTTGCTAAACCTCAGTTGCCTCATCTGTAAAGTGGGAATAATAACACTTGTAGGATATACCTCAAAGAAACGTTGTGAGTAATCCCCTTATTCCCCGAGAGAATGGCACCAGCACCCCTCACCATGCTTTTCAGTTAGCTCTACTGCTCTAACATTCAAATTCATTTGAACTTTTTCATCTTCTGTAATAGATAGTAACACATGAGCTTTAATTACCACAGTTGTCCTTTTTTTTCCTTCTTATGATAAATAAGAACACTGAGATGCAGAAGTATAAACCAAAGGATGTTTCTTGTGACTTTTGAGCACACACTGAAACGAATTCTGATAATAATACCTTTATTCACTTGTCTTATAAGATTGTAGATTTCTGGCTGAAAGGGGCCTTTACCATGGTCCAGCTGTTTCAGTCATGCCTGACTCTGTGATCCCGTTTGGGGCTTTCTTGGCAAAGATATTGAAGTGGTTTACCCTTTCCTTTTCCAGCTCATTTTACAGATGAGGAAATGAAGCCAAACAGGGTTAAGTGACATGCTCAGAGTCACATAGCTAGTAAGTGTCTGAGGCTAGATTGGACCTCAGATCTTCTCAATTCCAGGCCTACCACTCCATTCACTACAACACCCAGCTGCCCCTGAAAGGTAGAGGGATTAATTGAATTGCCCTGGGTCACATATATAATTGAATGTCTGAGGCAGCATTTGAACTCAGGTCTTCCTGGATTCCAAGGCCATAACTCTATCCTTTTTACCACCTAGACAACTCAGAAGAAACTAACTGTCCTTCCATTTAAATGCAAGTTTTTTAATGTCTTTTTGTGTCATTTATAGCAAGAATGTCAGTATAGTGTGTCTCAACCCATAACATTTTTAGATAAAATCTCACTTTTAGAGTTCTAACAGTTAAACTAATTTTTATAAACTAGAAACTTATTTTTATCACTCCTTTCTCTTTTTTTCACTACCACCGCTACAGCGACATTGGGACAGGTAGAGGAAGGGCTAGATAGGATTAAGGGCTATATTTGAATTTCTATTTCTTTCATATTTGACCAAAAATTACAAATGTGGCCAATATTTATTTTTTGGCCTTTGGTCCTTCACTAGCAGGGCCATATTTAAAGCCTTTCTATTTTGGCAGACATAGCCAGAGCCTAGAGTCAGTTGGCCTTCAACAAACCAGTCACTTCTACATCATAATGAGGCATCAGAGTAAAACCTTCATGATCCCGGCTGGCCCCTTTATTAGCCAATAACTTATTTTCATTATTAAGACTTGACCTATCTTAAGGTCCTACCTTTAAAAATGAGATTAAATGGTGGACCCCTCCCCTGCATTTATTACTTATTTCAAATTGAAATTATATATACAACCCACCATATGGGGAGACTCCTTTCCTAAACAGAAGAAAAAAATTGTATTAAGTATAGTTTATGGTAACCCTTTTTGCTTGTCTGTTAAGCTAATGGTTTTCTTTGAAGCTGAACAATTTATAATCACACATTTGCATACCAAAAGTTCAATAGTTTTTTCTTTCTTTGTTACTTTTGCAAGAAACTAAATGAGTTTTACTCTTTTCTTTCACCCTCTATGACAAGGGTTTCTAACCTGGGTTCTCCAAATTCGTTTTAAAAACTAATTTGATAACTGTATTTCAACATGATTGTTTACATTTATGATCCTATGTATTTTGTTTTAAGCATTTAAAACTGACTATAAACTTCAGTAGAGTATCAAAGATGTCCATGACATAGGAAATTTTAAGAATCCATTTTCTAAAATTAAAATTGCTTTTTTTAAGACCATTCTCAGAACGATTATTAGTACCTGAATAAAGCAGATCCACTACCCTGAAAAAAAAATGGCCACCTCTCAAGATCATATACTATTTGTCATGTTTCCCTATTTACTGCTCCTAAAGCTTCAAGGACAACTAG
This sequence comes from Pseudochirops corinnae, assembly GCA_028646515.1. NCBI lineage: Eukaryota > Metazoa > Chordata > Mammalia > Diprotodontia > Pseudocheiridae > Pseudochirops > Pseudochirops corinnae. The sequence continues at coordinate 119,455,029 of CM053586.1, read as the reverse complement.
GATTTTGCTGATAAATCATGTCACAAGTGGAGCTTTTCCTCTATATTAGTATAGAAACTTTCTGGGGCTACTTTTCCATTTGCCAGTGGAATTATCGGTCTGGGTCCACTAAGAGCAGCTAACTACTGGGGGTGACCCTCAGGAGCTGTGGATCTCACAGAAAACTCGATGGTACAGTCAATATAATGCCACACTTAAGAGTCAGAAAGACATTCAAATCCTGACTCAGACCCTCAGTAGCTGTGTGACCCAGGGCAAATCACTTCATCTTTCTCAGCCTCAATTTCCTCATCCGTAAAACAGGAGCAATAATAGAGAGTTCTTGTAAGGATCATATGAGATAATATAGGCAAAGCACTTTGCAAAGCTTAAAGTGCTATATAAATGCTTGTTATTGTTAATGTTATCAAGCTCCAAAACCCAGCCCCTCCCTACTGCTTGCTTCCCATTGATTATCAGACAGTAGCCTCAATTAGCTTTTAGAAAATGTATTTACTAATATAAATATATATACATATATACAGATAGATAGACAGATATAGTTACAGATATAGATAGACATAGATG
>CM053586.1:119427269-119453962 GCA_028646515.1 Pseudochirops corinnae | reverse complement strand
AAAGAGAGAGAGAGAGAGGGAGGGAGGGAGGGAGGAACGGAGAGAGAGAAAAAGAGAGGGAGGAGGAGAGAGGGAGAGAGAGAGATACAGATAGCAAGAAAAGTTGATACAAAGCTTCTTTCTCAATCCAGTGGCACACACTCTCCCTTTGTCTATAAAAGGTCCCTGGGGAAAACAGGTTCAGATTTTAAGTATAAAGGTAGTGGTGTACATATGTATAGGATACATATGTGGCAGAGGGATAATTCACAACTCTTGGTCACTGGAAGTCTTTTTCTCTCTTAGTAGAGGCCTATGAAGTTGCCTTAAGTGTAACTCTTTTCTGGGTTCCAAGATTTATTAAATACTTTTCTAGAATACAAAACCAGCTCCTCTTTTCTGTGGAGAGGTAACACTCATTGATGCTTCCATCACATGGATATCTTTCCGGATCCAGATGGAGTTTTGTCCTTAGAGTGTCTTTTTTGCAGTGTCTTCTGCTCTAGATAGGAGTGTTTATGGATTGTTATTGATTTGGTTTCTGTAATGATATTGTCAACAGAGGGAGGGGGGAAGAGAAAGAGAGAAAATTCCTTAATACCTAGTTGACTCTGTTGGTTGATTGACTAATTAACTGAAGTTGTGGTAGAACTGCATCCTTATGCTCTACTACCAGGTGAATATTTATTGTGCCCAGCAAATCCTGGATAGGTTATTAGTCATCTGAAAAGATTAAAATATTACCTTTTTCCAGGTTTGTTTTGTATGCGAAAAACTCAGGGAAAAAAAAACTATTTGAAGCTATCCTAATCTGTAGTTTACAATCTAATGCATGGGAGAAGGGGGTGGGGAGAGCGCACAAGATGAAGCTAAAAAGCAAGGAAGGGCAGAAACTTGGGAGTATCCAGTGGGAGTGGGGAGCATCTTGTTCCACAGATGAATGCAGGATGAACTGCAGAGGGAGAGTGGAGAGAGTTGAAAGTCCAATTTCTGTCTTTTATAAAGGAAAGCTTTGAAAGAAATTTAATATTCCACCCTCCAGCAATCAGATAGGAGTAGAGAGGAGGCTGAGGGAGGTGGCATCCAAGGCTTGAGTTAACTGCACATGATGATGAGATTGGAAGTGACCAGCTTTACTGGAGGGGCATCTTTTTCCATGGAGTTGAAACCAGGCTAAGCTGCAGATGGAGAGTGGAGAAAAGGCATAGGGAAGAGTAGTTGGAGAATGAGTAAAGTTTTTGTTCTGGAACTTCCCTCAGTCTTTGCAGACATGAATACAATCTATATTTTGGGTCCCAGTCCTGTGTTCTGATATTCCTACACAGCAGCTAGGTGGTAGAGAGGGTAGAGTACCAGACCTGGAGTCACAAAGACCCAATTTCAATTCTGGCCTCAGACAGTTGCTGGTTTAAGTCACTAAACTTCTGATTGTCTCAGTTTCTTCAACTGTAAATTGGGGCTAATTATAGCACCTACATCCTAAGATTGTTGTGATGATCAAATGAAATATTTATAAAGTGCATAGCACAATTCTTGGCACATAGTAGGCATTTAATGCATGTCTTTTTTCTTCTTTCCTCTTTCCTTCAATAGCCTGCCTCAATCTCTCTTTTCTCTGCCATACACAGCCCTGCCCTCCTTCCAGTTTCACCTTTCAGCTTATTCTATGTGTTGTTTCCCCTTTACCTTCAATGCTTTCAAGCTAAGCTCATTAAGATCTTGTTGGGACTAGGGATATCACATCCCCGTTCCTTCTTCTTAGTCTCTCTCCTCAAAGACCATGAGGGTCCTTTTTCAAAACTCCCAGGAGTGACTCATGTCTACCTTCCAGTTCAAAGATTGTGATAATCCAAATCACTCTCAGAGTTGAAAGGAAAGGATTGAAAGGTTGTCTCTCTGAACTATAAATCCCAGAGCTCCAGTCAAACCCCTATCCTCATGGCTGCCAAAGACTTACACAGTGAACATCCCACATATGGTGGCTCTTTCCTTGACATGTCAAAGGCTAGCAGGCCAGTTAACTACCATCCTTTCTATAATCCAACAGAATTTAGCCTTCCTATAAATTCATACCTTTAGTAAAATATGTATTAGTGAAAGATAGCTTAGATGCTAGCCTGAATATTTAGAGTAATTCCACAGGTCAAGGACTCCAGGCACATCCCCACTGACAGGAAACCAAGTCTCTATCTGTCAGTAAATGTAAATTCTCATATTTCCCTCAGAAAAAGCCACCTCACATACTCATTTCCCCTAGAGATCCTTACAAGATGTACCAGGTACAAACTTACAGTATTGGATGACATTACACAATCCTTAAGAAGAGAAAAAAGAGATCTTTATTTTTTTTGAGAACCTTTTCTAGTATTAAGACAGGAATTATTAGAATATGGGCTTGTTTGAACCAGAAACTATAATTCTTTTCTGTAGTCTTCGTCCTAAAATATGTTGCTATTTATTAGCATAATGAAAATTGTTCTTTCCTCATATTTCTTCTTCCCTATCCCTGTCCTAAAAGCCAATGCTTTTGACTAGAACAATAAGTAAACCAACTTTTGAGAAGATAGTGAGTTTGAAGCAGGATAAAGTTATAGAAGAATGATAAATGCAATATTGAGACATAATAAAGCCAATGCCTCTTACCTTAAGCAAATATGTATGCATGTGTGTATATATGTGCATACACACTCTATACACACATAGGTATACGTGTGCATACACACACACACATGCATGCACACATACAATCTGCAGTCCAGATCTGCTTGTTAGTTAGAGGATGTGATTTTGAATTGAATGAGATCCAGCAGCCATCCAAAGCCTGTTTAAGAATCTGATATTTGAAAGAGACAGTCTAATGAACATGTTAACTATCCATCCATCTAGATTCTCCAAGTCCTATCCCTACATTACGACCATCAGAAAGCAAAGTGCTCAGACCCCATTATATCAGTCTCTCACAAAAATGTCTTCATTCCTTGAATTATGATTTAGAATTATGCCCTCTGCCTTTATAGAGAGTCAATGCAAGAACTGGCTGGTTGGACAGAGTCTCCATCGTTTGTAAAGCTGTGTTTGAAGGTATTGCCCTCATTACCCCCTTAGTATCCTTTTATAGAAGGATTCATGTGATAAATTCCTGTTCACATTTAGTTCTGGGAAAGAATCTATCTCTACATATGAATTGGTGGGAGGCCAGAGGTATATATAAGTGGAGAAGGGGGCAAGTGATGGGGAGTGGGGTGGATTACACTGTCAAAAGGAAAACTAATGCAACGACCATTTTCGCCTGTGCTTCCAGAAAACTTAGAACTAAATTTATTGGCCAAGTGTTCAGCTCCAGCCTCTGAAAGCACCTACTCCTTATGCTTCCTTCAGATGGACTCACTTCTGTTTTGTCTTTAAATCTCTTCCCTCTCACTGTGTAAGCTGCCTGCCTCTAGTCATTTTGTAAGTAGGTGGAGAATAAATCTTAAACAAATTCAACATGTGAAGCAGGGTCTATGAGTGCTGCAGAAGAATAGAACCAGTTTGAAATAGGATGATGGCTGCTACCCAACTAGCAGGAACTTCAGGTAGTCCTACCTTCCCTATCATATATTGTACTCTATAGACTCACATATATATATGTGAGAAATACATATGTGTGTGCATGCATGAGTGCATACAAATATACATGCATGCATGTGTGTGCCTGTATCTGTATGTATATACATACATGCATGTGTGTGCACACCAATATGCATGCATACATGTGTGTGTGTAAACACAATGAACCATAGAGCCCTCAACTGTAGGTTTCTGTTCTGAAGAGAGGTTGCCTTATGCACAAAAAGAACACCTTCCTTTGTCCATTTCAATAATTAGAATTCATTTGAATAAAAACACTTCTTCTTAGAATCTATAAGTATCCACTGACAGACTTAAACCTATCAGTCATTAATACTTCACTGTCAATAATTTACCAAAATCTCTTCTCAGTAGCTAAAATCAGCAAACTCTAGGGAATAGGGTTTTGAACTGGGGAGTGGGTAACTAATTTTTGTAGTATGTAGTAGGGGGTATATTTCTGTGAATGACAGATTCAGGTGAGTTGCTATAGTAGGAGACTTTTGATGGCCAGAGGGCAGCATTGACTCCTGAGAGGCAGGAAAGTGGGGTCACCTCCTAGTGAGAAAAGGGTGCAGAAAGGGAGGTGGGAGGTCAACAAAGGCAAACTTCATCTATTTTGCTATTCTGCCTAGGGCTCTGATGGAGGTAATAGCCCATTGTACCACTGAAAATCATCTCTTCAGTCAGCTTTCTGGAGGTTGCCAGTGACTGGTTGACAGGCTCAGAAATAGTGATATCGACACATTTTGGTGTTTGAGATTATAGAGGGCCGCTTAGCAAGTCTCTCATCTTATTTATACATGGAGTGCATTCCAGTGTAACCCACACTCCATTTTACTATGCAGCTATGTGCTTTTGCTCTTTTTATTTAGCTAGAAATAATTCAGGGCACACTCCAGGGTATAACATCTGCAGCACAAGTATGTATGTGTTGTTTATTTTTATGAATCAAGCACTATGTTTACAGTTATTTGCTCTTAATTTGCAGCCTGAAATGAGAATGTGGAATTTGGCACTACGTCTTTCTTTCAAAAATATCCAGTTGATTATAAGAACACATGAGCTACAAACTGGAGTACATCCCAGTAAAACTATGTGATATTTGTAGTTTGTATGAGAAAAGAATGAAGCAACTACTGTATTTTTAAAATTCATCAATGGAAAGGTCTCTACCTTGGCTCCTCTATGTTAGAGGGAGGTTGAATCTTGCAGGATGTGGGGGTGGGGAGGTCTTGACTTAAATCAATAGCAAAATGTGGCTGGATTTTCCAGCAAGACTTACAACTGGACCACACTGATGTCCACACTGGAAAAAGCATCCTATAACAATTGACATTTACATAGTGTTTTTTAAGTTTATAAAATGTGTTATATGCTTTGTCTTATTTGGGCCTCACAATACCCCTAATAAGATAGGCACAACACAATTAATTTACAGATTTATCCTTATTTTACAGACAAAGAGACTAAATACTGACTTGCCCATGGAAACACTACTGACGTAAAATGCAGGATTTGAATACCGGTCTTCATAATTCCACATCTGTCGACTTCTCCACAAAGGAAAATTCAGAGGACAGTGATGTACATACAGAGAAAATTTTGTGGACTTTTATAAACTGAAAGGGAAGCAGGGTGGTGAAGTGGAGAGAGTGTAGCCCCTGGAGTCAGAAAGACCAACTTTGCAAGTTCAAATCCCACCTCAGACACTTACTAGATGTATGACCTTGAGCAAGTCATTTAAACTTGTTTGCCTCAGTTTCCATATCTGTAAAATGAGCATCCACCTAATGTTGTAGATAGAACACTGGGCTTAGAATCAGGAAGATTCATCTTCATGAGTTCAAATCCAGTCTCAGACACTTACTAGCTGTATGACCCTATACAAGTCATTTAACCATGTTTGCTTCAGCATCCTTAACTGTAAAATGAGCTAGAGAAGGAAATGGCAAACCACTCCAGTATCTTTGACAAGAAAATTCCAAAATGGGGTCATGAAGAGTCAGACATGACTGAACAACAAAAACAAGCCATGAAATGAGCAGAACCTGGAGTACAATGTATACAATAACAACACTAAAAAACAAACTATGATCAGTACAATGATCATTCATGAATATTTGTGTACAGTCATTGGGGGAATTTGTTTTGCTTGACTGTGACTCTGACTTGACTTTCTCCTTCTTCTTCTTCTTCTTCGTCTTCTTCTTCTTCTTCTTCTCTCTCTCTTTCTCTCTCTCTCTCTCTCTCTCTCTCTCTCTCTCTCTCTCTCTCTCTCTCTCCCTCTCTCTCTCTTCCTCTCTCTTTCCTTATGAGCTGGTGGCAGGAGAGAGTGAAAATAGACTTGCTCCTTTCATTTTTAGAGAATTGGTAGGGTGCTACAGATGTAAAATATTGCATGCACTTTCAGATGAGGTCTCTTATCTGTCTCATTTTGTTATAAGGGATATCTCAGGGAGTGGGAATAATCAAGTAATGCAAAACATATCAATAAAATGGATGGGTTTTTTTTAGTAGCCACTGACCCTTGGATAAAGGCAGTTAGGTGGCACCATAGTGCACAGTGTTCCATGTCTGGAGTCAGGAAGACTCCTCTTTCTGAGCTCAAATTTTGCCTCTGACATTTACTAGCATTGATCCTGGGCAAGTCACTTAACCCTGTTTGCTTTACTTTCCTCATCTGTAAAAAGAGCTAGGGCAGGAAATGACAAACTACTCCAGTATGTTTGCCAAGAAAACCCCAAATGGGGTCATGAAGAGTCAGACAAGACTGAAAAAAACAACTAAACAACAAACAACCCTTGGACAAGTCACTGGGTGGGGCCTCAGTTTCCTCTTGTGATCCTAACTGGGCACCATCCTAAAAGAAACTCTACCACACAATAGAACTCTCTTGATATAGGAAGGCACCAATAATTTCCTTTTCCCATTATGCTATCAATTTTACTCAAAGAAAAACCTTATTTCACACTTATAGACCACTTGTCTAACTCCAGCCAGAACATGCTATTTATTCATAAGAGGGATTAAGACGGAGTGTAGAAGAAAGTACAGGGAAAATCAATAGAAAAAAAAGAAAAGAATTAGAACATCAAAGACAGGGGTTTAAGTGAGTTCTGGTTTTTTTTAAGGGGATGTTTCTGGGGAGAAAATAGAAAATAAAAATTCTATATTTTTTTTCAGAATCATTGAACTGTTTATGCTAAAGCAGTGTGGTATGTTGTATTAGGGTGTGATATACTGCAGTATAATGGACAAAAATCCTCTATTTTGGAGCTAAAAGACAATTCAGACAATTTCCCTTACTCTCTGCTTTATCACTGGTAAGCAGGGCATGATGGGAAAAGTGTCCATTCTGAAATCAGTGAACCTGGGCTTAAATCAATGCTATACCATTGACTACCTGGGTGACCTAGGGCTACTACAGTCTTAGTTTCCTCATTTCTAAAATGAACAGGTTGAACTACATGACAGTTTCTAAAATCCCCTCAACTCTAAATCCTAGGATAAGATGAGCATCTATATATCTTGCTACCTATTCTTTGTAGCTTTAAAAATGATTTCTAAAAAAGTATGCTGAAAAATGTTTCATTTGACATTTTCCTGACTTTATTTACTGAATTATAATCAGTCAGTGCCTTTTTACCAGACATACATTCCTAAATGGATCTTAAGAGGGGAAAAAAAACTGTTTGCACGTTTATGCTTGGGAGGAAGGAAAGGAAACAAAACAAGCATTTGAGAAGTTATTATGTTCCAAGCATGGTGCTAAGTTCTTTCTAAATACTATTTCATCTGATCCTCATAGCAATCATGGGAGGTAGGTGGTATTATTATCCCCATTTCACAATTGAGGAAACTGAGGCAGACAGCCATTAAGTAGACTTGCCCATTATCGCACAACTAGTAAGAGTCCAGATTTGAACTCGGGTCTTCTAACTTCAGGCTCACTGCTGCATAAGAGCATTTTCCACTTACAAGTAAAAAATAAGTTGAAAAGGCACTTCACATTTGAGAGGACTAAATGAGATGATGTTTACAAAAGTCTTTTATAAACTGTGAAGAGCTATATAAACATAAGGCACTATTGGGGAGGTAACTAATTGGCACCACAGATAGAGTGTTGTACTTAGTCAAGAAGAACTGAGAGACTTACTAGTTGGGTGACCCTGGGCAAGTCACTTAACCACTGTCTGTCTCAGTTTCCTTATCTATAAAATGGGCGTTAAAATAGCATGTAACTCTCAGGGAGGTGGTGAGAACCAAATGGGATAATATTTTCAAAGAGCTTTGCAAACATTAAATTGCTATATAAATGCTTCTACTGCTGTCATTGTTTTCAGTTGTGTCTGACTCTTTGTGACCCCATTTGGGATTTCTTGGCAAAGATACTAGAGTGGTTTGCAATTTCATTCTCTAACTTATTTTACAGATGGGGAAACTGAGGCAAACAGGGTTATGTGATTTGCCCAAAGTCATACAACTGTCTTAGGCTATGTCTCAGGCTGGATTTGGACTCAGGAAGATGAATCTTCCAGATTCCAGTCCCCACACTCTATCAACTGTGCCTCCTAGCTGCTAACTATTATTATTAGTCAGTCAACAAACATTTTGTTAAGGACCTATTATGTGCCAGTCACTGTACTAAGTGCTAGGGATACAGAAAAAAGGCAAAAGAGAGTCCCTGACTTCAAGGAGTTCACAATCTAATGGGGAAAAACAACACATAAAAAGAGCCTGCAATGGGAGAGTTGGGAAACGATAAGGTGACTACCCCAGGTCTTTTCCTTATACCCCTTCTAAGGAGGATCTAAGAGGTGCTCTGTAATATCTATCCTTCACCCTCTCCAATTAGAGGGAGAAAGGGACCTCAGGAGCAGAAAGTATTAAGGAGGTGTAAATGTCACAGATGATGTGATCTTGCAGAAAGATGAGCTTCTGGAAACAATTATGAAGTCCAGGAGAGCAACCAGGTGGGAAATTATGATATTATTAATAATAAGAGTGTTCATATTATTGCCAGCCAACTTATTAATTGAAAGAATTTCAGAACTAAAAGACCATTGGTCTGAAGGGGACCTTGGATAGAGATCATTTATCCAATTATCATTATTTTAGAGATAAAGAAAAGGAAAACTTACAAATTTTTCATCCAAAATTCAATGGCAAAGATATAAATGAGAAAGCACCACTAGTACATTTGACTAAATTACAAAATAAACAACACAGTCTTTGATGTTGAGATGTTTTAAAGCTTCCAGTGTACAGTCTATTTTCCAGATGTTTGGGTGACCTGCAATGTAAGATTCCACCGAGCACCTGCAACATGATGCCCAGGCCTTTAGAATGAACAGGGTCTGATTCCTCTTGCTTCTCACCTGCATCAGATTCTTCCATTTTCTGGAAGCACAAGAATGAGATAAATCAATAAAAGTGACTACAATAAAGAAAATGAAAATAGCATTAAGAAGCCGCCAAACTCTGGGGCAGCTAGGTGGCACAGTGGATAGAGAATTGGCCCTGGAGTCAGAAGGACCCAAGTTCAAATCCTGACACTTACTTAGCTGTGTGACCCTAGGCAAGTCACTTAACCCTGATTACTTTCCCTTCTCAAAAAAAAAAAAAGAGCAGCCAAATTAATATTAAGTGTAACAACCAATCTTAGGAACTGGATGATAAAATATAATATATTTAATATCTATTATATATTCATATAATAAAATAAAAATAAAATATCATGGCATATCCACTCAGAAGTGGTCATTTGGTCAGGCAGATATGCTTTAATTGCTTCTGTTATAAAGGAGGATTCAATATGGGAAGTAATATATCAGGAAATGCTGGTATTAAAAAAGCCATTAAAACTTTTTTTTTTTAAAGAAATTGGTCATTTTAAAAAATATTCCTTAAAGTTAAGAACTAAGTTAATTGTGAAAGAATAGAGAAGTTGATCTTAATCCAGGCCAAACTTTAGTTTTAAACTATCTGGCAATCATGACAACAACAATACAAAAGAATAAATAGAACCTGTTGACAAGGATTGCTTAAAAATTAAAGCAAATTCTGCATAGTAAATGGGTACGGGCTTCTTGTTATCAATCTTTTCATCTCTTTTTCTGAAAAACGGTTATTTGACATTACGGAAAATAAATCCAGAAATTCAATTCGATTCAAAAAATAATGACCATAAGTTACTCTATTCAAGACACTCTACTAGGCAGGGGGAATGGATGCAAAGTTTATAAAAGACATAACAGCATCTTCCTTCAAGGAGTTATAACATGGTGAGAAATTTAAGACACAAGGAAGAGAAAGCATAGCACAGTAGAGTTGGAGTCGAATGACCTGGGACGAAATCCTACCTCGAACATTTAACTATGTCTAACCATGGGCAAGTCACTTAACTTTTCTGAATTGCTGTTTCTTCATCTGCCAAATGGGTATGATAATACCTGTAACATCTGCTTCACAAGGGTTATCATAAGGATCAAATGAGGTAATGTACATAAAACTCTCTATAAACATCAATTGTTATGTGCATAATAACACAGGCTAGAATATGATTAAGCTTTCCAACAATGCATTGGATCTGCTATCCCTCCAGCAGTGAAAAGATCTCAACCCATTTGCCTCCCTACCATGTGTGATTCATGTCCATTTTATACATGGACATCACGTATGTATATATAGGTATGCATATATCCCACATATACATGAATAAATGCATATGATTTAAGTGCACTGCAGAGATAAGAGACACATTTTGAGTAGGATGGAATCATTTCTATCTGGAAGGAATTTAGGGAAGCATGGAGGATTGCTTCTGCAAGTGAAGAGACATGAGGGCCAACATGAGATCAAGGAACAAATAGTCACATTTAGCTAGAATATAAAATATGTGAAGGAGAGGAGGGTTACTTAAGGTTGAAAAGATAAGATGAAGTCTGAGTGTGGAGGGTCTCAAATGTCAGACTAAGGAATTCTTATTTTATCTAGTAGTCAATGAGAAATCACTGAAGGCTTTTGGACAGAAAAGTATGAATTGATCAACATGATAGAAATCTATGCGAGATCTATGGAGAGGATAAACTGAAAGTGAAGGTGGACTTCTTCCTTGTGAAATTTGTCTTATATGTTGTTTTGTGATAAAATCCTATAGAGAACATTATAAAGAAAATACTATGAGGAGAATACTGTGAGGAGCTAGCAAGAACAGTTTGTTTTAGAAATACTCTTTGCTAGTATTACTAAAGATAGAATAAAGAAAAACCATGAATCTTGATTATTTTATAAGAGACTGAATTTAACTTTTTTCTTGACATAATACCCCCTTCCTGACTCCAATTTGCAATGGCAAATCAGATTTCTAGAGAGTAGCTGCTACTCCTACTTCTGAACTTCTAGGAGTAAGACTTAAGGGTTATGGAATTTTTTTTAATAGCACTGCATATAAGCCCCCATATGATGTATTCTCCATTGATGATCAATCAGCCAGAATTAATAAACTTTTATAAAGGCATATTTACTAAGCAAGTATAACAAGGACAGTTGTTGTAGAAATAATCCCCCCTAAATTCTGAGATATGCTCTCCCCCAATTTCACAGAGTTCATTGAGAAACTGGGATCAAGCTTGGAGAGCATATGTAACAAAGTGGTAACTCATAACTTCTGGTTCCTGGAAGTTCTTTTCTCCCATTGTAGAAGCTGGCAAGCTGGATGTGGCTGTCGGCTAGACTTGGAGAGTCAATGCTCTTCTAAGGTCCCTTGTGTGTCTAAGTTTGTCCTCCCTATCCCAATGTTGCCTTCAGCCACTACCATTCCAGAGATAATGATACCAGTGTTGTCGGGAAGTCCAAATCTTCCAACCTTTTACAGCTCACAAGACCATCTTCTGGAAATTATCTACAGCTAAATCCAGCTAAGAAAAAAAAAAAGGAAACTGTAGAATGGTCAGAGAGGTAGAAGAAAAAAGTACCATCATGGAAACCAAAAGAACAGAGAGGATCAAGAAGGAAGTGCTAATAAAGTGTTCTGATGGAAATTTTATTTTACATTAATAATGCTTTCTTCTCTTATTTCATGCTTTTACTGTTGCAAAAAATGAGAAAACAAATATCCTAAAGTTTAATGGCTTGTATCTTCATTTAAATCAAAAATTAAATATTTAAAGTAAATTAGTTGTTATTTAAATATAGACTGCACTCCTCTTCTAACCCCCCCACTCCAAAAACAGAAATTGCTTGTAATTCTGTTTTATTATTTTGATTTTTCAAGTAAAAAAAGGTTTTTGATCAATATGTCCCAATGCCCCCCAAGTAAGGAATTTTTTAAAATCTTTTAATACATAGCTACATATTCTGACAAAAAATTAACATGTATGAAATGTATCTTTTAGCATTTCTAATTCATCACCTCTTTCAGGAGGAGAATTAAGTATTTCATCTTCATTCTATTGGACTCATTTCTTATTATTGTGTCAATCAGAGTTCTAAAGACTTCCAAGTTGTTTTTGTCTACAATGTTATTATTGTATAAATTGTTTTCCTGGTCTAGCTCACTTTGCTCTGTATCAGTTCATAAAGATCTTCCAAGTGTCCTCTGAAATTGTCCATTTTGCCATTTTTTATGGCATAATAATATTCCTTTACATTTATATACCATGATTTGTTTAGTCATCCCCCATTAGTTTCCAGATTTTAGCTGCCATGAAAAGGGTGGCTATAAGTAATTTTCTACATCAGTCCTTTCCCTCTTTCTTTGATTTCTTTGGAGTACAGGCTTAGTGGTACAACTGGATCAAAAGGTATACAGCTTTTGGTAACCTTCTGGGCATAGTTCCAAATTGCCTTCCGTAAGAGCTGGACCAATGCACAACTCCATCAATAGTGTACCTGTAGTGTCTATAGTACCAATAGTATACCTATAACCCCACAAGTCTTCTAGTATTTGTCATTTTCCCCTTTTGTCATCTTTTCCTGACTGATAGTTAATTATAAGGTAGAACCTTAAAGTCATTTTAACTCTTTTCCCTAATATTAGTAATTTAGAGCATTTTTATATAACTGTTTATGACTTAGATGTCTTCCTTTGAAAACTGCCTGTTCAAATCCTTTGACTACGTATTGGAGAATGACTTCTAATCTCATACATTTGAATCAGTTCTTATATATCTTGGGAATGAGACTTTTATAAGAGGAATTTGTTGCAAACATTTTCCCCAGTTACCTGGCTTGTAGTTCAACTGACCAACAATAAAACATTATTAAGCACTTAGTATGTGCTAGATAGTATGCTAAGTACTGTAACCTGAAAGTTACCTATAACCCTGTTATTAGTACCATTTATTCTGATCACATTTTCCTTGTCTCCTGAGTAGCAGTAGCAATAGCCAGTTTACCCACCTGTCTAGACACTCAGTAAATGACTCGTGACTACTGTACCAGCTATTGGTGCTTGAATACGAGAGAAGAATATCCCTCCCATTGGCTCCGGCATCATTGCTAAACTGCTTCATCTAGTCCCTCAGATCAATAGTCTCTAAATTCACCCTCCCTTCAATAGTCATTGATGGATTTGTCCTCACCACAACCTACCCTTCACCTATTATCTATCAGCATTCTCCCATTCTGCCTTTTCTTACTACTGTGCAAGATTCTCCATATGCCACACCCAGCAATAGGCAGTTATAACCTAACTAGGACCCAAGAATCAGAAATAACATCTGCATGAGTGACATTGGAACCCTGCCTTCCCCAGATGTCTTGTGATTGTGGCAGACACCAGTAAGCAAGAGGGCTGCCCCCTTTTCCATTTTGGATAAGAATGGGTCATCTAGGATAAGCATGGATGGGTGATTTTCTTCATTGTAAATCTTATTACATTATCTCTTCCTAAAGAAACATATTCCTCTTTAGAACTGTGCTCTTTCTATCCAGCACGCTACCAGCCTAGCAACTTCACGGTCATCCTCGACTCCTGCCTTTCACCCCACATACCCACTCAGTCACCAGATGTTATTTCTATCTCCACTTTGCTTACATATATTTGTGTCTCTGACTCATACAATCACCATCCTACTTCATCACTTCTTTAATGGACTAGTGAAATAATTTCTTCACTGGTCTTTTTTGCCTCAGGTCTCTTTCCACTCCAATCTGTTCTCTTCACAGTTGCTGAAGTGATTTTTTTCCTAAAACAGATCTGACCACGTTGCCCCACTTGACTCAATAAACTCCAGGGGCTTCCTATTTCTTCTAGGATGAAATACAAACTTTTATGTCACTTAAAACCTGTTACAACCTAGCCCCCACCTACCTTATCAATCTTCAGAGTCCAAGCTGACTGGCTTTCTCGCTCTTTCCCGCATTCATGCAAAAACAAAACAAAACAAAACAAAAACCACAACTAAAGTATCCAATAATGAATGGAAAAGTAAAGCATGATTCCATCCCTTAAGTAGAACCATGTAAAGAAAGAGGAATGGATTTATAATGGAAACTTTCTGCTGAGTTGAAATCTGAGACAATCCACTTTTGTTAGTTGTTTTTGCATTGTGGATAGTGAATAGCTACACACAGAAAAACGTGACTCCTGCTGAAAAGCTGTTTATGCTCACTGACGGGTATGACCTATTATTTGAATCATTGCATTGTTTATGTATCAGTCAAGCAAAAAGTATCTTCAAAAAAAATTATGTTCTTTACTAGATACATTGATCAAATTAACTGAAAAATTAGTTGCTAACAATTATTATTTACAAGTGGGCCCAACTTTCCAAAATATACAAGAATTTTTTAATATAATGAAGACTATTCAATAACAAAGCTCTCAGTTTATAATATTAATAATGTTTTGGTGAGAACAAAAGAGTTTTTGTATTACAAATAATTTTAATGTGCTAAAATATTATTCAATCTTGACCGCATTCTTTTTTCTAAGATAAGACCTCACAATCTGGCCCCCTCCTACCTTTCCGGTCTTCTTACGATATATGTAAATTTCTTTACAAATCTTATAAAAGTGCTATCAGCTTTATTGTGGTTGTTATTGTTAATACCACCACTACTGCTGCTACTACTACTACCACCACCACCACCACCACCACTACT
The DNA here is from genome assembly GCA_028646515.1 of Pseudochirops corinnae. Lineage (NCBI taxonomy): Eukaryota > Metazoa > Chordata > Mammalia > Diprotodontia > Pseudocheiridae > Pseudochirops > Pseudochirops corinnae. The sequence goes on along the minus strand of CM053586.1, from coordinate 119,439,262 downwards.
ACTATAAGTATCATTACCACTGCTACTATTACCACTACTACCACTATACTATTATCATTGTTACTATATTACTACTACTACTATCACTACCATAAGTATTATCGCTACTACTACTATCACTACTACCACTTTTACTACTACTACTATTACTACTACTACTACTACTACTACTACTACTACTACTTAAATTACTAGGAAAGAATTCGTTATATGACAAAATCTGCTAGTAAAACTGGAAAGTGGTATGGCAGAGATTAGGCTCAGACCAACATCTTATATTATTTTCAACAATATATTATAAATGAATATATCATCTTAATATTAAAGATCATTCCATAAGAAAAAAATTAGAAAAGAAACAGATTACATGTCTTTCACATCTAAGGGTAAAAGTTGTAGTCTTAATCAAATAAAAGATAGAGATATTTATAATGGATAAAATAGATAACTTTGATTATATAGAGCTGAAAAGCTTTTGTACAAAAATAATCCACCTACAATGAGAAGGAAAGCAATCAAAAGCAGAAAAATTGTTTGCATTAGATTTCTCTGATAAAGATTTGATATCCAAGAAATACAAACTGAAATATAAACTACACGTGTGTATATGCATATGTACATATATACACATGCACATGAGTATGTATATAGTATATACATATGTGTGTATATGTATACACACATATAAGTATATAGATTAGTTATAAAAGGTTTGAATAAATAATTCTCAAAAGAAGAACAGCAAACTATTAATGGCCATATGAAAGACTATCCCAAATCACGAACAATAAGGAAATGCAAATCAAAACAACTCGTACTCTGCAACTTGGCAAAGATGACAAAATATGACAATAGAAAATGTGAAAGGAATCATGGGACAATAGTCATACTGCTACATTCTTGGTGGAGATATGAATTAATAAAACCATTTGGGAAAGCAATTTGAAATTATACAAGTAAAGTGACTAAAATGCCAATGCCATTTAACCCAAAGATTCCATTATTAGGCTTATACCCCAGGGAGGACATTTATAAGAAGAAAGTTCTCATATACATCAAAATATTTAAAACAGCACCTTTTGTGATAGCACAGAACTGAAAACAAATTAGATATCTTTTCACTGGGGCATGGCTAAATAAATTATGACATGTTAATGTAATAGAATATTACTATGCAATAAGAATGATGAATGTGATGATTATGGAGAAGCATGGAAAGATCAACATGATCTGATTCAGAGGGAGTGAAGTTAAGTAGAGCCAAGAAAACAAGATACACAATGTCTACAAAAATGTAAACAGAAGGAACAACTATACACAAAATTAAAAGTTAAAAGTAAATATTGGAAAATTATACAGAACAAACATGGCTTAACAGATGAGATAGAAGACTCATTCACCCTACCGCTTTGCATAAGTGAGAAGTCTACAAGTGCTGTGCAATACACATATATTTGGACTTCAATGTATTGCTCAGTTACATTGATTTCAAAATTACAAAGAACAAGCACAGCTTGAAAGAGGAGAACCCTTGCCCCAAACACATACACATACACACACACACACACACACACACACACACACACACACACACACACACACACACACACACACACCCCTCATTCCTGGTACATTGCCCATGTTTCAGATGCTTTCAATGTTACAGTTATCTGGATTTTTTCCTCTTTTTTCTTGAAAAATATAATCTGTCATATGGGATGGTTCTCTGAAAGGAGTAATTATAGTGTTATAAAAATCAAATGAAATCAATAAAAACTTATTTAAATTTTTTTAAAAGGCCTTTCCATTTTGGTAATACCAAGTTTGCACTCCACTGACATAATCTTTAAGAACCCAGTGATGTAATCAACTCTGTCTTTGTTTTTTGTATGGTACATGCCAAATACATATTTTCCCAATAACTTTATCACTTTCAAAGTCAAAAGTGTTCCTCAGCTACCATTCCCCTTATATATGTTACCTCCTCCAATGGAATGTAAGACCTCTAGGCTCAGGAACTGTATTTTATATTTGTGTTCCCAGTGCTTCACACACAGTCAATGTTTAATAAATGCTTTTTTATTCATGTATTCACTCTAATATATGGGATTAGATGATAGAAGACATGACTGGCAAGGCATTTCTTTCCTAAAGAACATCTCCCTGGCAACCTAGACTCTTGTTGTAAAGCAATATTTACCCTTAATCTGAAAGGATTTTTCTTGGAGTGGAAGCATCAGAGGCTATAATAAACATGTTCAGAAATTTGAATTGCAGAGTAATGGCTAATAAGGGCTCTTCACCTCAAAAATATCTGCTTCAAAAAGTTTTTTTTCCAAAATCTGTAAATGTTGTAATTTTTATATAGAATCATACATTATTTTAAAATATGAACCTACATATGTATATATGTATGTATGTAATTTGTGTCCCTTTCAGAGTGGGAAGATGGCACTTGTTCCTACATTCCCTGAATTCTCTTTCATTTTGGGGTATAGCTTCTTTTTTCAGGGCAGCCTGTATTTGTACCAATATGACACACTTTTAAATTTAATATAGTGAGCATGTTAATTTTGTGAACAGACCAAGTTATACACAAAGTATTTTTCTGTTCCTAAAGTAACCATTTCCCCCCAAAATGTTCCATAATGTAACACTATTTTTGATGCACCTAGAAACATAAAATTTCTCAAAATACTGAATACATGGAAAAAAGTCTGTCCTTTTTTGTTTAAGTGGGGCTTGAAAATTATATGCCAATAAATTTGACAATCTAAGCAAAATGGATGAATATTTACAAAAAAATATAGATTGTCCAGATTAACAGAAGAAATAGAATACTTAAATAACCCTGTCTTAGAATAAGAAATTGAGAAAATCACCAATGAATTTCCAAAGAAAAGGTGTTTGTGTTATAAACATGGTGTATCTAAACAAGAAAGAGCAAAAACAGATAAGGTAAACTATAGACCAATTTCCCTAATGAATATTGATACAAAAATTCTAAATAAAATACTAGCAAGGTGGTTACAGCAACATATCCTAGGGATCATACACTATGACCAGGTGAGAGCAATACCAGAAGTACTGGTTCAATATTAGGAAAACTATCAGCATAATTGACCATATCAATAACAAAACTAACAGAAATCATATGATTGTCCCAATAGATGAAGAAAAAGCCTTCAACAAAAAACAGTAACTGTTGAAAAACAAGATAGGATAGGAATATATAAAGCTTTCCTTAAAATGATAGCAGTATCTATCTAAAACTATCAGGAAGCATTATCTCTAATGGGAATAAGCTAGAAGCCTTCCCAATAAGATCAGGGATGAAGTATGGATGCCCATTATCATCATTTTTATTCAATATTGTACTAGAAATTTTAGCTTTAGCAATATGAGAAGAAAAAGAAATTGAAGGAATTAAAATAAGCAATGAGGAAACAAAGCTATCATTTTGCAGATGATATGATAGTATACTTATGGCATCCTAGAGAATCAACTTAAAAACTGGTTGAAATAATGACTAAGTTTAGCAAATTTGCAGGATATAAAAATAAATCTACATAAATCATCAAACAAAGTCTGGCAACAAGAGGCAGAAAGAAAAATTCCATTTAAAATAACTGTAAGCACTATAAAATACTCAGGAACTGTATGAACACTTCTTATAAAATAAAGTCAGAGTTAAACAATTACAAAGATATAAATTACTCATGAGAAGACTGAACCAATATAAGAGAAATGAGAATTCTACCTCAATTAATCTATTTGTTCAGTGCTATAACAGTCAAACTACCAAAAATTATTTTATAGAGCTGGAAAATTATAACAAAATTCAACTGAAAGAACAAAAGATCAAGAATATCAAGGAAATCGATTTTTAAAATGTGAAGGAAGGTAGCCTAGCCATACCAGATCTCAAACTGTGTTATGAAATGATAATCATCAAAACAATATGGTACTGGCTGAAAAAATTGAATGGTGTATTAATGAAATAGATTGGGTATACAATAGATGCTAATAAATGACCGTAGTAATTTAATGTTTGATAAATCCAAAGATCCAGGCTTTGGGGACAAAAATTCATTATTTGACAACAACTGCTGGGAAAACTGGAAAATGGTATGGCAGAAATTAGGTACAAACCAGCAGTTCATACCATATACCAAGATAAAGTCAAAATGGGTACATGATTTAAACATAAAGGCTGATATCATAAAGCAAATTAGGGGAGCAGGGAATGGTTAACCTGTCGAATCTATGGATAAGGAAAGAATTTAGGACCAAACAAGTAAAAAAAAGAACTTCAAAATGTAAAATGGATCATTTTTGTTATATTAAATTAAAAAGATTTGGCACAAACAAAACCAACGCAACCAAAATTAGAAGGATTTTTACAACTATCTCAGATAAAGGCTTCTGTTCTCAAATATGTAGAGAACCAAGTCAAATTTATAACAATACAAGTCATTCCCCAATTGATAAAGGGTCAAAGGATATGAACAGACAGTTTGCAGATGAAAAAATCGAAGCTATCTATAGTCATGTGAAAAAAAATACTCTAAATCACTATTGATTAGAGGTATGTAAATTAAAACTACTCTGAGGGACCACTTCACACCTATCACATGGGCTAACATGACAGAAAAAAGAAATAACAAAGGTTGGAGGGATTTGGAAAAAATGAGACACTAATGCATTGTTGATGGAACTGTGAACTTCCCTTTCTGACATTCCCCTCTCAAAGGTCACCAGTGCCTACAGATGAAAAAATCCCAACGACCTTTTCTTAGTCCTTCCAACCTCACTATAGCATTCAATACTGCTGACCATTCCTTCAAACCCTCTCCTGCTGTCTCCACAGTACACTATGTATTACACATCCATGTTAGGGTCCTAAGAAGCAGTGAATCAGACCTTAGAGTCAAGTTCAAATCTGGGTTCGAATCTGACCTCTGACACATACTCTGAGCAGATCACTTAACCTCCCATTGCCCCAGACAATTCTCTAAGATTCTAAGTTACAAGTGAGTCACCTAGTTATAGCAATAGAAGGAGTTTCCACGTTGGGGATTCTACCCTGATGTGTAGGTCCAGATAAGAACAAAACAATAATGAAAAACTAGAATTATATATTTAAACTATAAGAGAAATACTTCCCACCTCATGGATTTCCCTTCCTCTATCTCCTTTGCTGGGTTCCTCTTCTAAATCTCTAATTTAAGGCATTTACAAAACAATCAGCTTCCTAACCTCTGTTAGGAAGAATCCTCTCTATTCCCATCTGCTAAGCTCAGAGATCTTAGCTACTCTTGCAGTGAATAGTGGATCTTATAAATGGACTGTTACTTCTACTGCACTTGGCCAAAGATCATTGCAGACACCATCTACCCTTTCCAGCTTTAACTCCCAGTACTTCTGCTCTAGCAATCACGCTTTGTACTTTCCTCTCTCCATGTAGTTGCACATATCACCTCCTCCCTACACCCTTTCCGCTCCTCTACACACACCAAAATCATACCCATCTGTTAGAACCACACTAAGTTCTTCCCCAGATTGTTCCAACACACTCTCTCCCTGCTCTAAACCTAGAGTATTTACAGTCTAAACCAGTCCCTGACCAATTAAGCATATCTTCTTATGTTGTTACACTGGGCCTATCTTGTTTAATTTCTTTGCATGCTCTTTTCTCCCCAATTAAATTTAAGTTTTTTTAAGGCCAGAAATCACCTCTAATTCGTCTCAGAGTTCCCTCTGAGGCATAACATTGTGCCTCACACTTCACAGGCACTCAATACTATTTGTTGATAGATTGATTGATTGGAACTCATGTCATCTTGGTTATAACATAAACCCTAAATGAGCTTAATGTTCAGGCCAGAACCACCTGGTACTCCCTTCAGTAACACTGAAAAATAAGAATCCTCAGTTTCAAGTACTTTCTATGCCATGTTTTAACAAGGGACTTTTTCTAAGTGCATCTCGTGCATACACATAGTACATACTTTATAGGGTGAGAAAAGGGAAAATACCCACTAGAAAGGGGACATGATTAAAGCGTATTTTCCCCAGAATGGATAGTGAAATCAAAGTTTAAAATGCTTCTACAGAAGGGACTGATGAAAGATTAATAATTAATGTATAGCAGCAATACAGAATTTTTGAAATGTAAATTTGATGAACAAAAAGTGGCATATTATGATAAGCAGGAGAAACAAGGGAGATTGAATACAGGAGGGCCCTTTACTCAGAGAAAGAAAGAATAGTAAAGAACATTGATTAGGAATGTTGGCTTTTTCTTCCTCCTCTTTATGTAAACCTTTATTTGGACCTCTGAAATTATATAGAAGTTAAGGGTAAGAGGGAAGGATCCTTTAACCAAAACAAATCAGGTTCAGTTGTAATTTCTCATTATAGTGTTTTCCTTAAAATTATATATATTTTTTAAAACCTCACTTTGACTACATTTCTCTCTATCATCTCTATCTTGCTCTCTTCCTTGCTACTGGTTCTCCTTTTAAAACACATTCCTATTTTCTTCCAATATTTGTATATCATTTTTCCCCCTTTTAACTAAGCTCCTTTTGAAATGTCTCCTTTTGTGTCTCTCGAGGCAGGGGGCAGGGTCTTTCCTTTCCTTTTTGGCCCAGTTTACACGGGAGCTTTGAGAGCAGCTTCACCAGGGACTCTCACAAGAGCTGTGCAAATTGCCCCACTGCTTCAGTGGGAAGAGCCACTCATCTCTGAGGCCCCGTGCTGGGCCCAAGTGCATCAAGGCCATAGAAACCCCTTGATGCTGCTTCACGCTGTGATCTTCCTTTGCACTGTGTCATATGTCAGGATGGGTTTTCCCACAATGCATTCTTGAGTTCAGTGTCAGGGAAAAAGAACAAATAATCTGCTCGCGTCACTGCCAAACATGCTACCTGCATGGCAGGGAGCACAGTCCTTTCTCATCCACTAGAGTAAATTCACTTGGCTGAAGATAGCTTTTCATTTCCATTATGTTCACTCCTCCCCCTACTCTGCCCCAGCCTCACCTCCCCTTCAAAGTACCTCTCTGGAGGCTGGGACATGCATTTGGCTGAGAAAATTTGAGTTCGAAGATCATTGCGAGCCCCCTTTTTGCCACATTCAGGTTAACTTAATGTTGCTATTTGCATATGCATAACTATTCTAAGATGCTCTGCATTGACTCCAGACTGCCCCTCTCTATAAGTGCTGGAAAACTTGGAAAGGGAAGAGGCAGTAAGATTGCAGGTCTCTCAAGCTATCATCGCACCAAAGAACACGTGGAAACAGCAGCTTGGGGACCCAAGTTATCTTCACTTTTCTTAAATGGTGGACACAATTTTTTAAATTCACCAACCATCATCTTTGCTGTGTGTATATGTATCTCTGTCTCCCTCCCTTCTCCTCTCCCTCTCCCTCTCTCCTTCCCTCTCTCTCCCCCCTCTCTCTTTCTCTTTCTCCCTCTTCCTTCCTCTCTCTCTCTGTCCCCTCTCCCTCCCTTTCTCTCTCTTTCCCTCCCTCTCTCTTCCCCTCTCTCTTTTCTTCTTCCCCCTCTCCCTCTCTCTCTCCATATGTATATGTTATATATAGAAAACTTATGTACACACACATTTATACATATATGTATTTGTACAAACACATATATGAGATATACATATATATATAAACATGCATGTATGTATACATACACACATATACATATATCTTTGAAAATAGCAAGCAATTAAGAAATGCTTGACAGAATTATCTACAGTCCCTGATAAGAACATCATGCAAATGCTTTACACTCTTGCTACAGAGAGGAAACAGATTTGTGCCTCCAAGTCACCAAAAGGAATAAATGAAAATTCAGGTTTCTAACACTAGACTGAGAACAGTCTTTTTGTTGGTCAAGGAGCAAGGAAGGACATTATAAGCACAGGCAGTCAGATCAGCAGACTGCAGCTCCATAGCAAGGAGAAAGAGAACACAGTGCCATGTTATTGTGCAGATTTCTAAAAAGGTTTAAACTGAACCATCTACTTCCAGGGTTCCCCCTCTGGGAGCCCACACAACCACAAAGTCAGCCTTCAGATGTTTGTAACAAAGCACCCACATAAGACTACAAACAGAATTCTCCAGTTCATGATATATCTAAAATCAAGGGGAAACAACTCAGCAGTGGAGTAAAGAAAGATCCTGGATTGCTATAATACTAAATGGAGGATGGAGAACCTAGATAAAGGTTAAAGCAAAACAATTCAAATTTGGCAGGTTATGCTGACTGCATAATTCAGAAGTCATTTGCAATATGATATTCTATATTGGGTCATTTAGATACTACACTATATATATATTGAACATGAAGTGATTTCCCCATTTAAATGAGCTAGCAGAATATATAGCAGACCATCACTAGGGATCCTCTCTCTCTGTCTCTGTGTTTCTCTCTTTGTCTTCCTGTCTCTCTTGTTCTCTCTCTTCCTTTCTCTCTTGCTCTCTGTCTCTCTCCCTCTCTCCCTCTCTTTCCCTCCATCTCTCTCTCTCTCTTTCTCTCTCTGTTTCTCTGTCTCTCTGTTTCTCTCTGTCTCTCTCTGACTCTCTGTCTCTGTCTCTCTGTCTTTGTCTCTGTCTCTCTCTGTCTCCCTGTCTCTCTGTCTCTCTGTCTCTGTCTCTCACCCTCCCTCCCTCTTTCCCTCCCTCTCTCTCTTTCTCTCTGTCTCTCTCTCTCTCTGTTTCTCTCTATGTCTCTCTGTCTCTCTCTTTGTCTCTCTCTGTGTCTCACTCTATCTCTGACTCTGTCTCTGTCTCTCTGTCTCTGTCTCTATCTCTCTCTCTGTCTCTCTCTCTTTCTCTATCTGTATGTGTGTGTCTACTATACCTAGTTACCCCATCACTACATGGGACATTCTACCTGGGCCATCTTCTTGTCATCCGCACTTAGATATGTCTTCCCTCCTCCTCCTTCCCTCTACCCCATATATTTTTTCCAGCTCTGGAAATTCAGTCAAATTAATATGCCTTTGGCCTTGGAAATGGTTTATCAATCAACATTTCAATAACTGTACTCGCCATTTCCACAAATTCCCAAACCAAAGCCCTCTTCCCTGGTTACTAACCCTTAAAATGTGCCATCTCACATATAAGCACTTTGATGTCAGGGCTAACTTACTTTCATATTTGTATACACATAGTATACATAATAGGTTGTAGCATAGTGCTTTACACGTAGGATAATACAGCTTTTTTTGTTCATTCATTTATCATTTCTGGTTTCACTTTCTATTAAGTACAAATGTTTTCTGGATCTGGAATGCTCTGTTTAGACCCCCTGTACAGATATCTCACCTACCTTAATGACATATTGTTCCCATTGGGAATCCCCATCTCCCTCCAATATAGCACTTGTTGCTGCCCAGTTATTTCACTAACGCCTGACTCTTCGTGACCCCTTTTGGTGTTTTCTTGCCAAAAGTGCTGGAATGATTTGACGTTTCCTTCTCCAGCTCATTTTACAGATAAAGAAACTGAAGCAAACAGGATTAAGTAACTTACCCAGGGTCACACAGCTACTAAGTGTGAACATTTGAACTCAAGTCTTCTTGAGTTCAGGCCCAGGGCTCTATCCATTGTGCTGCTCTTTTAATGGCATGGCACACTATCATAGTGTCACATAGCAAGTCTTGAAAAAGAAGGTCTAAATATTTACAGCAATATTTACGTGAGAATCCTAAAAACACTTGTGGGTAAGTTTTAAGGATGGAAAGACTAGATAAGTCATAAATTAGGAGCCATGTAGTGATGAGCCTGGGGCATAAAGTTCAAAGTCTTTGCTTCTCTGCCCTCCATGTTCAGCTTTTTAGTCCTACTGGATGGAGTTGTCTTTGGGGCTGGCTAATTGAAAGGCTGAAGAATATATTTTTTTTTTCAAAAAATGTATTTCTATTGCCTTTTGGGTAATCCTTTATCTGTCTGTCATAAAAAGTGCATGTCAGGGCAGCTAGCTGACACAGTGAATAGAACACCAGCCATGGAGTCAGGAGAACCTGGGTTCAAATTCAGCCTAAGACACTTACTAGATCTATGATCCTGGGGAAGGAGGAAGAAGAGGAAGAAGAGGAAAAGGAGAAAAAGGAAGAGGAGAAGAAGAAGAAGAAGAAGAGCATGTCATGGAAGTTTGATTTAGTACAGATGTGTCAACATATGCCCCTAACACTCTGAAATTCAGTCCAAACCAGATTAAAATGCAATTGAGAAATGGATAACAAAATAAATACAACATAGATGATGGTAACTTGTGGTTTTCTAAGTCAATATGCTGCCCCAGGGATCCATTTCTATTTAAGTTTGACATCCATTGATATAGTGATAGAGAGCTTACATCAAAGCCAAAAAGACCTGGGATCAAATCCTGCTCCTGATACAAACTGCCTGCATTACCCTGGGCAAATTTCTTAATCATTCAGTGGTCCAAACAATTCCCTAAGACTCCCAGTTTCAGAGAAGGTGGTAGGCAGCTTCCTCAACCAGGAATTCCCTATTCAAATGAAGTCTTTCTCTATTCCACAACTAGTCCCTGGAGTTGATAAACAAAATATGACTATGGGATGATTATTTCATGTTTTGGAAAGTCTGACATCCATATTTCCTGGTTATAGAGAAAGAAAAATTGAGAGGAAAGCTGGATTCATAAAGTCCAATATATTGCTGGATATAGTAGGTTAGTCATGAAAAAAAGGAAATTCAAAGTCCTCTCTTTGAAAAAAATAAATAAGAATGTTTTTCTAAACCATATCTATATTAAAGACATGATTAATTTCCACCCAGAGGAATTTTAAAGATTTCACTTAAACTATGGGCTAATTATGAATCGGACTTCTAACTTGCCGGGGGTCCCATCCTCAACTCTCATCTATATCCTGAAAGAGCCCATTATGCTCCTGGTTTTAAAATATTGTAAAATAAATTGGGAAATTTTAGAAATCTCAGGTGGAAAAAGTAGAATGGGGTTGCCTTGGAAGACAAAATGTCCCACTTTTTTGGATGTCTTCAAGCAAAGATTAGATGACCATTCATTGACTATCATGTAGTAGAGATTCTATTTCAAGGATAGGATTGAATAAATGACCAATGAGGTCTTTTTCAAAAGAAAGGAAGGAAGGAAGGAAGGAAGGAAGGAAGGAAGGAAGGAAGGAAGGAAGGAAGAAAAAAAGAAAGAAAGAAAGAAAGAAAGAAAGAAAGAAAGAAAGAGAAAGAAAGAAAGAAAGGAAGAAGGAAGGAAGGAAACTATAGGCAGAGATAGGAGTGAGGATCTAAAGTATATGAGGGAATAAAGTGAAATCAGGAAAAGTATAGAAAAGTGGAACTGGTCTACCTATGTGGTAGGTCTCCTGCTCAAATATATCTTCTCTAATACTACCTAAAAAGTGTTTATTTTACTTTCTTGCCTAGCCTGAAAACCTAATAGTAATAATATGTATATATTTCATTTCACTTCATTTGTTCAACAGCCTAATTGTATAGGAATTATTATCCCCATTTTACAGATGAGGAAACTGAGGCTCAAAAAAGATAAGAGATTTGCCTATGTTTGAACACCTAAGGTATCAAGCAGGATTTGAACTCAGATTTTACTGACTCCAAGTCCAGCATTCTCTAATGCACCAGGCCATGCTGCCTCAAATTTTAGCTGTTGATGATTCATTTATGTTCAAAGGCATCTTTTTCTAAAACTTTAAAAAAAAAGCCTCTGGGAGAATGAAGATTTATTACTCAAGAACACTTTAGTAAGAATTTATTTAACTAAATTGTTTTCCTTCTCCAACAACTAGCTGTGATCATTTGCTCTGATAGCATAGAAGTGCTCATTGGAAAAACAGGAGGATAAGGCATTTGGACCCTGAAACTGTTGAAGGTATGGTAGCAATTGAGCAGAACGATGGATGGGAAGATAAGGAGGGTTGATTACAACATACTTGTGCTTTCTAAATCACCTA
>CM053586.1:119410291-119427169 GCA_028646515.1 Pseudochirops corinnae | reverse complement strand
GAATTTAATTTCAAAACAAATCACTTATTGAACTGTATCATTTTTAACATGAATTTCATGGAGTCATTCAGAGATCTGCATGGAAACTGAGGCATATGGGGACCTGGAGAGATTTAGCCTAGAGAAAGGAAAACTTAGGGGAGTTATTACAATTTTATTTGAAGAAGAGTAATGAGACTTATTCTTTGTGGCTCCCCAGGTCAGAACTAGGACTGTCAAGTTAAAGTTATTTGGAGGCAAGTTTTAGCTCATTATAAGAAAGAACTTCCTCACAATTAGAGACATCCAAAATTGAAATGATCTGCCCAGATAGGTTGTAACTTCACTTTCCCCCAACAGTTTAAGGAGAGGCTGAATGGCTATTTGTCAGGGATATTTAAGAAGGGAATTTTTTAAAAAAAGCATTAAGAAACCCTCATCATGGGGCAGCTAGGTAGCACAGTGAATAGAGCACCAGCCCTGGAGTCAGGAGGACCTGAATTCAAATGCAGCCTCAGACACTTAACACTTACTAGCTGTGTGACCTTGGGCAAGTCACTTAACCAATTGCCCTGCTTCCTCCCCTCCAAAAAGAAAAAGAAAAAAAAATCCTCGTCATGTTTTAACGATGTAAATCTTGTGGGTAATTTAGATGGACAACTGTCTATAAAATGATAGGGTTTAACTAAATGGCATCTAAAATCCCTTCTAGTTCTAGACTTAGGACTCTGTGACCCTATTATCACAACTAGGACTTCAGAAAGTCTCTTCGGTCATAACACCTTCAATATCTTGAGCTTATCTCAGATGCTAAGAAGAGTTGAGCCTGATTAGTATATAAAGGATAAACTAACTAGTAACCAAGGGTGCTGTGTGGTCCTTCCCTTGGGAAGCAGAGTGCTATGGTAGAAAGTGATGTATTTGAAGTTTAAGGACTTGAGTTCAAATTCTCCTTTCACCACTTACTACCGTGTGACCTTGGGCTAGTCTTAAGTCCATTGGACTCTCTTAAGTCCATGTCCACATCTAGAAAATGAAAAGAGATTAGACTAGATGGTGTCTGAGGTCCCTTTCACATTTAAGATGCTTCTACTTTAAAGTATGAAAAGAAGACAAAAATCTCTGAGTATATCCACCTTCCCTTGCCCCTAAGCCTTGTTTAATACTCGTTCTTAACCGCTTTTTTCAGCAATGGAGAAAGAAAATACCTCTGCCCACCCTTGAATTTTGAGCAGTACATGATACAATGCTATTATTCTGATTCTGCAAGACCTAGAATGCCTATTTATTTCTCTGTAGAGAGAGAGTGCACTTGAGAAGGAAAACGTGAAACCCTTTGCCAGTGTCAGATTAAAAGCAGAGGGAGGTTTTCCTCAAAATTGTAAATGATCTGCACAGACTGAACAGTAATAATGAGGTTTTTTTTTTTAAATGATGGGATTGTAGCGATCTAAAGCACTGTAAGAAATTGGCAGATTGTAAAATGACCACACACCAACAGGAGCCTGAGTGGTGGTCTCATTTTGCAGACTATCCACTTATCCTGCCTCAGTAATATGGAGGAGACCCCAGCAGCAGGAATCCTTCTCTCTCTTCCCAGGGCTGCAAAAGGTTCTAAATCACAAAATCCATGAGGTTAGCAGCATGTGCTGCATCTGAGAAAGTTAAGGGATAATGTCCACAGGGCCCAGTCGTAGTTGAGTTATCTATAAACTCATTTCCCTCAATGCTTTAGGGAGACAAAATCCTTTTGACTTTATTGAATGAGCATCTCTGTCTAATCTCCTAGAAGCCTGATGCTAACATTACCAATGTCTGCAGAGGTGACCCCAGGGCTGACCTGATCTCTCCCTCTGGACCCAAGTCACAACTTCTGAAACCATACAAAGTGATATTTCTGTACCCAGTCCACACAAGGGAGACTCTGGTGCCGTAAAAAAATAATAAATAAATAAATAAAAACCTGCATCTGTAGTCAGAGCATCTGGGTTCGAATCACAGTTGTGCTACTTATGTAACTGAACAAATCACAACCTCTCTGGGCCTTATTACTGCATCTGTCAATGAGGGAATTTGGTTAGATCCAGGTTCTTAAACTGCGGCCCATAAATTGGTCATTTTAAAAAAATATTTTGATAATTATACATCATTCTATATATTTTCATCTTATTCCTTTAAGAACATTATTCTGAGAAGAGACCCATAGGTTTCACCAGACTTCCAAAGGAATTCTTAATACAGGAATTAAGAACTCCTCTACTAGGTGATCCCTAAAAGCCCTTTCAGCTCTACATGCTGTTGGGGAAAGAGCTCCTCAAGTATCTGGAAGCTCATGGCAATTGATTGGCAACTAATTATATAAGTCGTATCAGGTCTATAACAAAGAATTTATTCACTTAAAGCAAAAACAGGTATAGGATGGGGTAAGAGAGTGTCAAAAACAATCTAATGGGAGGATAGGAGATGCTTAGGGCAGTCCGACCATAAGTGTAGCCACACTGCGATAGAGACTTGGTCAAACCCTCTGAGAACCCAACTTGTCTCCTTGCCAGGGCTGGGGCAAAAGGAAGGTTCAAGAGGAAGGGTGCCATAAGGAAGAGAACTGAAGATGGCTGCCCAAGGCTGAGTAAAGGAGAAGAGTCACAAAACACAGACTAGAGACTGCAAGGGAGTTACTATTTATTCCACTATTCCAATAAATTTGATCTCATCAATGTAGGCATTCCTTCCAATGATACCGGTTCAGGCAGAACCATGCATTAATTATTACTACTTAATTTTCCAAAATTATTTGCTTCATTTTTCTTATTGAGAAGATATAAAATGTGAATTTTAAAAAATGAATCTTTATTTTTAATTTTACTTCTTTGTTGAATTATTTTCCCCAGACATATTTTTTAAGCTCCTAGCACCTTCAGCTTGAATGTGTTTTTGCCTACAGTCTTAGCAAGTTCAGTAACAATGTTTGTTAGTGGACATTATTTACCAATGTTTTGAAATCTTCATAGATATTCGAGGAGTCCTTAGTACAGTCATACATCATCTCTTTGCCTTTTGCTTTTATGAAAAAAGCTTATAACATCCAATTCTTTTGTTAGGTTCTCACAGGATATACCAACCTCTTCCCACACTCAATGATTTTCCTCCTTTGCCCTCATACTTATGCTAAATAGCATTTTAATTTTCCCTCCTCTATGCCATGGGCTTTTGTACATTATTTCCCATATTAGAAATATGTACATTTCATTTGCAAGAAATTATAACCATAGTGTGTAATTATGTTGTAATCACTGTATCCATCCTGTTTAATGATCCCTACCTTTGCTAAGTGGAATTACATCCAGTAAACTCTTATCAAGGGCTAGTTTCAAAGATCGTCATACACAGTCTTGCTGACTCTGGTGTTTCCTAGTACTTGCCCTTTCCATAACAAAGCATGCTTATGGGGTAAATGATTTACAAAAAAAAAATCTGACAGCAGTTGAGAAAGGTGAAAAACAAAAAGCAGAGAACAAAAATTTAGTTGGGTTGCAAACATGAACGAAAGGTGAAACTGATTAGATTTACAAAATACTGGGACTAGGTGAATAAAAGTCACCTAGTGAGTTTTCACCTTTCCAAAGGTTGCTTTTTGAGTTAAAATTCTGAATTCTTAGCTCTTGCTCTTTTTTTTTTTCTTTTCTGGTATCCCTGATCTGAATAAACTTGATGGCAAAGAACTAACAGTAATATCTAATCACTTTTTTATGCCTATCATAGGAAAACTGATGATCCTTATCAATGTTCACTATCTATGACTGTGAAAGTTATAACTAAATATAAGATGGTGTGTAGAGGTTAAGACGTAGTCATGGATCACCATTCCCTTTGTTATCAAAGCAAGTCACAGTTTTCTTGTTTTTATTTCTCTAAAATTCACTTCTACATACTATGCTTATAACTAAATCTCATCTGCAGGTTCAAGTTACCCGATCCTCCTAATGGGAACTCATAACAATAGCTCTGGTACTGACTGGTGTGTCCCCAAACAATGAAGTATCCAGAAAAGAAAATTATCTTACACAGTAAGTAATACTATTGGCAATTCAACAGTTAGGTGCTTGGAGGATATGTGAGGGAGTGATAACTTCTCAGGAATGGCAGTACAGGGTGGAATATAGAACCAACATTGTATAGTAAAAGAACCCTGGAATGGGAGTCAAGAGACCCATGTTCTAATCCTGACTTAATAATTAATTCATTGTACGACCTTAGGGAATTACTTCTCTCTGGTTTCTTCCTCCATAAAATTAGAAATTTAGACTAGATGATCTTTATAATATCTTTTAGCTTCTAATATTCTATATCAGTGGTTCTCAACCTGTGGGTTGCGACCCCTTTGGGGGTTGAGCGACCCTCTCACAGGGGTCACAGCGGTCACCTAACACCATCGGAAAACACATATTTCCAATGGTCTTAGGAACTAAGAAACCACTCCTCTATCTATCTCCAGGCAGGTCCACCCACATGCAGATACACCTATATACAAGTATTAAAGGGTTGCAGCATTAGGAAGGTTGAGAACCACTGTTCTATATCATTTACCCCAGTATGGGGAGATAATTCAGCATTCCCAATGTTACAATAGGTAAGGTGAATTTTAGTGTAAGGTAGATTTTAGCATGTGTAAAGTGAATTTTTGATATTATTTCTTAGAGTTCAGTTTTCCAGGATCCACAGCCATAACAATCTCTTGCTCCCAGGTATTAGATATGAGTTCTCACAATTATGGTTCAACACATCTCCATCACACTTGTGCAGCATTATATAATGATAAATAATGTAAACATCTAACTGCAACTATGCAGTGAGATACAGGGATGAGGTGATAAAAACTTGTGAGGCTATTGCTGACAAGATCCCTTCTTTGTCTATTGCCCTGTAAAGTAGGTGGGCACTGGTCAGTGAATGGGGACCATCAGGGTTGAATGCACAAACTGGAATGCTATGCATACCTTGACTGGCTCCCATCAAGACTTGGGGGGAATCTGTGTTTTCCTCAACTGGCCCACACTGAGGCTTGAGAAGATTCAGAGGAATGCACAAGCTGTGTCCGTCTTGATTGACCTGATCGAGACATAGGGATAGTTGCCCCCTCTTTTCACCAGCCCCAGCGAGAAGGGTGATTAGGGAATGTTGTAGGAGTTTGTCCTCCCATTATCAGCAACCCTCTTCTGAGAAAACTAGACTAGAATAAAAGGGTTTTTTTTTTGTTTTTTGTAGGACAATTAGGGTTAAGTGACTTGCCCAAGGTCACACAGCTAGAAAATGTTAAGTGGCTGAGGCTGGATTTGAACTCAGGTCCTCTTGACTTCAGGGCCAGTGTTCTATTTACTGTGCCACCTAGTTGCCCCTTAGAATAAAGATTATTAACCCCTTCTTAGTGTCTTTCCTGTCTGACCAGATCAAGAGTGAACCTGTGCTAGTATCCCTCCTTTGTACTATGTTTATCTGTCTTACAAGCATATTCTGTTTTCCACTAGATTGTAAGCTCTTGGAGGACAGGAATATATTTGTTTTTGACTTTGAACCCAGTCATTGGCAATATTAGGAACTTAATAAATGCTCATCCATAACATGCTTAATAAAACCAAAAAATTATCATAAAACACCAAAAATAGTGGGAACTCATTACCTTGGGTGAACTCTTTGGGTCTCTTATTGACGTTGGCATCCCATTGCTTCATGCCCCTGACTCTTCCCTTTATACACCTCTTGGTCTGTGCACAGATAACAAGGTGCAACTCTGGCTCCTTTCACACAGCAAAAAGGAAATCATTCTTGAAACTTCAACAAATTGATTTTAGGAACTAGAGATTAAACTTACATACATTTTGCAAATTTAAAAGTCAAACGCTATTTTGGCATGCAAAAAAGCACAAATAAGTGCAGTAATAGACTATTTAAAAATAGTTTGAAACATAGGCACAATCTACACATTTTCTGATTTCTAATGGATAACACCTATTCCTACACTTTATCCATGGAGAGTACATAGATATGGATATGGATATATGAATGTATGTGATAATATATACATATATTCAGATATACACACATACACGTATACATGTGTTTCAGTTAACTTTACACAGTAACCTTTATTGTCTAGCATGGTCATTGAGGTATCATGGTAAAGATGGAACCATCACATAGGCCACCTTCCACATGAAGTTTTTTGGTTTGGTTTGGTTTGGTTTCTTGTTTTTTGAATGGGGAAAGGCAGGGCAATTAGGGTTAAGTGACATGCCCAAGGTCACACAGCTAGTAGGTGTTAAGAGTCTGAGGCTAGATTTGAATTCAAGTCCTCTTGACTCCAGGGTCAGTGCTCTAGATTCACGGCACCACCTAACTGCCCCTGAAGCTCTTCTTGAAAGCGGCTAGTGCCCTTCCTCTCAAAACTACCTTGCATTTATTTTATACGTGTTCTGTATATTCTTGTTTATACATGTTTTCTTCCCCATTTGAATGCCATTTTCCTGAGGGCAGAAACTTTTTTACTTTTGTCTTTGCACCTCTATTTCTTAGCACAGTGCCTAGGAGAACACAGCAGATACTTAATAAATGTTGATTGATGTAGCAGACATGATAGGTAAATTATTATCAGAGAATTAGAATACGATAAATCATTACCTAACACCGGTTCATTACTTAGGGACTAGTGATTTTTGTTACAGTTAAACTCGAGGTGGGAAATTCTGACCTTTAGTTAGATATCAACTGATCTCTTAGGCTCATAGAAATGTCTGAGGCTGAGTTATAGTGAATTGTTCAGGGTGACACACCTAGCATCACAGGCATAATCTGAACCCACATCTTGACTATAAATTCAACCCTCTACCACCATAACACACTGCCTTTCACATCATTGTAATCAGTATAATTTCATCTTTTTTTCTGCTGATTGGAGGACCCTTGAGGATCTTGAAGTGTCTCAGGGTGATCATAATGAACATCAATTCTCATCAAACTGAGAAAGCACAGAAGAGACAGTTGTTTGAGATTTACAATTGCAGAATTCTAGATAACAAATAATTGTATAGAGTGTGCATATATTTATGTGTGTGTATGCAGTGATGTGTGAGTAAATGTTTGATAATTGGCTTTTGAGGGGGAGTATACTAAACACATTTTAAGTGTGATCTACATTATTAATATTTTCTTCATTACTTTCTTAAATCTAGATAATCAACAAAACAAAAAGTCAAGCCCTGATTTATAGCATTTGCCAATTTCTAAAATATAAATGCTCACACTGAAAATTTAACGATCAACTCTTATGAATCAGTTCAAGCTGACTCTGTTACACTCCTTCATATGCATGTATATAAATATATACCTATTTATATGCATATATGTACAGTAATATAAAATATGCACACATGTACATGTGCTTATGCATGCACATAGACATAAATGCATATATACATTGAAGGAGACTAGTTTAAACTCCATTTCACTAGGAAAATCTCAATAAAATAATTCATATTACTTGCATCCCAGCTGCCTGTAAAGCTTTCTGCAGCTAAATAAACATCTGAGTTTTGTTTTTTCATTGTTTGAATTTACTTTCTCTCCATACTTGGGGGTCTCTTTTGAGTGTCCCCAGATAGAATCCCAAGAACTCAGTTCCTTGTAGTGTTAATAGGAGTTGAGTGTTTAATTTCTTGTGTGGTATGCCTAAAAGCACCCTTATGTGTCAAGTTACAGAAAGGTAAAATGAAAAGGAATAAACATTGGTTTTATATGGAATCTTTCATACACAAATTATCCCAAAGCACTTTCCCAACAATGAGTTAGACATTGGTCGTGCAGGGATTGTGTAAACAAATGTGGCAGCCATTAAGTGCTCAGCAATAACTCACATGGAGACCTCCTTGAAATGTCAAAAACTGTATATCTTTTCCCAGTATTTCCTTCCAAAACAGAGTTCCTGCATATAAAGCATACTTATGATAAGCAATTAGACAGCAGGGCATGCTGTCAATCACAGAACTCCACTACCATTTCATCTAAAGAAAAGATAAAGAAAATATATGCATATATAATATATATACATACATATAAGTGTGTGTCTATAGATACATGCATATATACATATATACATGTGTGTATATATGTATACTAGGAACATATATTTAAAGTCTGGTACACTGGAATGCAAGAGAACTTAAGGGAAAAGCACAATGTGCTGATACTTAAGTGATATTGATTAATATGCTACTTACTAAAAGGTGTGCAAGATGAGGTGATCTAGAGCATAAACAGAACAAACACTAAGAATTAAAATTGAGGTAGTGAAGAGGAGAGGAAATGAGGTTTTTATACAGCAAGTTTGTATAGATCACTACAACAAACCACTCATTCAACAGGTATTTTGTAGATAGCTCCTGTGATAATCCCAATGGGTTTTATTAATCTTCATAGATTATAGATTTTGAGCTAGAAGGGTCCTTAGAAGGTCATCTAGTCCAACCCAAATCCCATCCATTATATGTAAGAGGAAACCAAGACCTGAAAAGTTTGAGTGGCTTGCCCAAGTTCACATACATGCCACCCAGTGGTAGATGCAGGAATGGAGCCAAGGTTTTCTGACTCCAAATACAGCCCTCTTTCCAGTGCATCACACTTCCTCCACTCTCTATGGTGAAAAAAAGCAGAAGGTTAGACTTCAGTATTGTTGATTGTTGCTGACACTGTTGTCGTCAATGCTATAGGATTATAATATGAGCTAAAGTCCTACTCTAATGGTTCTTCATTGTATAGAAGAAGTAACTGCATCTTTTAAGTTTCTGCCAATAGAAGGTAAGGTCTTAATGGAATGACCAAGCTATATGATTTTATGTACAGGCTTGATATACTGTATGTCTTTCATCTAAAGGAACCAATTGCCTTTAGCCTACAATTTGTTCGAACATGAGAGAGGCATCACATTAGACCAATACTTTTAGTGGTTATAGTTCTTTATTTAGTAGAGCCCAGTGAGGAAACTGGAGAACCAATAGGAACAAAAACTGAAGTGGATGTGATTACCAGGGGTTTACTTCTCAGAGACCAGAAGATCTAGAGGACGGGGAGGGTTTCTGGAGGACCTAGATGGTTTCTCTTGAAGGAATCAGCTGATTCGGTCTTAGTAGAATGCCACAAAGGGTTCCAGTGAATTTCTCTTTATATTAGGCATGTAGGGTATACAGACATGAATGAAAACTGGTAGCATGGACTAAGGGGAATCCATGTGCTTTTCAGGCAGGAACTTTCACCTCCTCATGGATCAGTTAGGCTTAGGGAAGGTTTTTGGTAGGTAGGTCACTTCAAAGGGAGGGGGGGAACATAATGGGGTTAGTGAATTTGAGGGACTGCAGTCACTTTCTAAGGGTGTCATATCTTTGTCTTAAAAGGCACCAGCTCAGATAAATTCAGAGAAACTCATCACCAGAAGGACCAAAACTAAGAGATGAATTCTTTTTGTCAATAAAATTCATGAATACTATCTTGGAATGTGTAATCTATATTAGTGGAAAATTGCAGATCCTTGACTTATTGAAACATCACCATTGTACTAGGAACTTGCTCCATAGCGAACTTAGTTGTGTTTATATTAGAGGGAGATGAAGATATCTCTAGGATCATGTATCTGCCAGAAAGGAAAAGAAAAGAATAATTGTTCTCCTCTTGGGAGCCAGGCTTGAGGTGAGAAAGCATTAAAGTAGCCACCATTCTAGCTCTGCTTCGGAAAGTTTTAACATCAATTTTTCAGTGAGTAAAACTATCTCTTACAATGTCCTTCAAAGCCTCTCTGAGCACCATGCCCCACCTTCCACCACTCCACCTCTACTTATTCTTTCTTCTTTCTCCTTTTTTCTTCCATTTCTTCTCTTTTTCCCTTTCTTTATCTCAATACATAAAACACAGCTCCAGAGATTTTACCAGTAGTGATCCAGGTAATGAGAGAAGACAATCATTCAAGTTCCTTTTCATGCCCCAACTCAACTTAAAACCAACTAAGACCTGATCTTGAAATCATAGGCATGCATAGGGCATTAGTGGAGTGTTTGAGAACATCTAAACACACCTGGTCTGTGATCTATGCACGCTTTTGGTAGAAATAGTTGGGGAAACTCATCTCCGAAAAAAGTCACTCAAATTCATCCTCTTCTCTACACAAGCACGATTATCATGACAGTTCAGAACATCATTCCCTGGTACCTATTGTACTAAAATAACCACTAACTGATCTCCCTATTTCTATTCTCTCCCCTCTAAAATCTATCCTCCATACAACTGCCAGGATAATTTTTCTAAACATGAAGTATGACAACATCTTTTTCTTGCTCAATAATCTCTGACAATTCCCTATTGCCTCTAGGATAAAATGCAAACTTCTCTGTTAGGCATTTAAAACACTTCACAGTCTTGTCTCCAGTCTATCTTTGCAGATTCATTTTACATTCTCCTTCCTTCGCTCTATGTTCTAGACTAAGTGGTCTCTTTGCTGTTACCTAACCTCAGCATTCCACTCTTACCCCTTTGCCTTTGTCCCTATGTCTGGAATATATTTCTGTCTCTTAGAGTTACTAGCTTCCCTTATAGCTCAGTTCATGTGCCACGCCATTTTCTATGGGAAGCCTTTGTTGATTACATTGAGTCCTTAACCATGTGTCAGGGATCATATTAAGTGATGGTCATACAAAGAAAAGCCAAACAGCAGTCCATTGCCCTCCTTGATATCTTCCATTTACTAACTTGTGTACGTGTTATTTCACCCCCAGGAGAACATAAACTCTTTGAGGATAGGAAACATTTGTTATTTTGTCATTTTTCACCCATAGCCTAGCAGCATTTGGCACATAATAGACTCCTAACAAATTATTTTTTTAACTGAGCCAAATTGAAGATAGTGTCTCTCTTTCCATAACAAAACCTGATAGCAAGGGAACAAAGGTTTGATAGGCTGGGGCCATCTTTTAATCTTGAGAACATAAATACAAATTATATTCCCCATGTATAGTCCTCCAAAGAGGTGATATTGAATGTATAGAAGTTGAGTCAAGAAATAACCAATTTCATTCACATTTATATTATTGTTTAATCAATGACGTCTATACTCTGAACTATTGTAAGATTAGTGTCCAAAAAAGCAGGGATTAGTGGTTACTATTTACAATCTTTATAATTTATTCCCCAAAACACACACCTTCAAATATATGGACATGCTATTGCTCTAATAAACAAAACTTCCTTTCCTTCTCTTTTCTTAATTTTCAATTCAATACTAGTAATCTGTATAATTCATCTTCAGTCCAAACATTTTAACTCATTCTCCAAAAGGCCGATTTTAAAATTTGATTTGTCCATCAATTTTGTACAGTGAATTCTCTTCATAATGATTAGTATATTTGACTAGAAAAAATAAGCATACTTCACTAGCATTCCTCATTTTTGTCTTTCGCTGTTTTGTTTTGTTTAAAATTAGAATGATCGGGTGGCTCTACACTGAAAATTTGCCTATTTGCTTTCATACTTGGTTGTTCCAGGGAAGAGTGTTTTTAAGTAATCATTTTAATAGCTTAATGGCTTTAATATTTTGTGTTTTGGTGAAATTGAGTTGTCAGTTTCACCTGGGAGTCCTTCATGGCTAATAAAATTATCCCCTGTGGGTTACTGGGAGTTCGCATATGTTTGTAAATCCAAGAAAGACAGGGGGTCATCTGCTTTCTTTTACCCTTTGGGGATGTTTCTGAAACTGACTTTTCTTTTGACTGTCTTTTCTTTAGCATAATTGCTATTACACACTCGCTTTCCTATTTTTTTCTTTCTAGCTAAACTAAGAAATGTAGCAGTACTCTGTATTTCCAGAATAATGTACTGCCTAATTTATTGTTAATTATAAGAATGTAATGCTAATTATCACTGACTCCTAATGAAGCACTCTTTCCATTACATCATGTTGTTTATACAGTGTGGCATAGTCAATATACCATAACTAGTCATTTTTGTGCCAGCAAGAAACAGGAGGCATGAGGGTCACCTGTGGTGTAGCCACCTGGAGTGAAGAAGCCTGCCCGGGGATACCACAAGATTTCTAGACTGCTAAAGTACTGGCTGATGCTGAGGAGGTAGGAACCAGGGGCCAGGAATGCAGATGGGAATGGGGTTGTTGGTATTGGGGGGAGGAAATGTACCCTGAGAAAGTGCAATCTAAATTTTATACCTATACTTATAGTTGTCTGAGTAGTAGAGAGAGTTCTAACCTAGAGTCAGGAAGATGTACGTTCAAATCCTGCTCTCGATACAGTGGTTGTGACCCTTACCAAGTCAGTCATTAGGACAAGTCTTTAAGGCAACTCAATAGAATTTATTTACTAAACCATAGGCCTACACGGATGAGAACACTAATGAAGAAATCACACATATTTATGCCCAAGGATCATTTTTGTGGATATTTACTTTTCTTTCAATAAAAAAATTCCTCAATCTTCTATGCTTTCATTTCAACAGTGTGAGTACTACCTTCATCAATATGGAATGCCTTCTATATTCTCATAGCATATCTTCTCATATTATTTGATTCTTTAATTATTCAACAAGTATTTATTAAGAGTTTACTAAGTCCAAGGCATTATCCTAGGCATTGAAGATATGAAGACGAAAAAGGAAAAAAAAGTCTTTACTCTCAAGGAGATTACATGTGATTAGGGGAAACATGCACAAATTAAAAAATATGCAAAATACATACAAAGTAAACACAAGACAACTGGGAAGGACAGTTCTTTTCTAATTCTTATTCACCAGTGTTCTGGTTCTTTTACTGTCTTATTCTTGTGGGTACCAGAATAACATCTGACATTCAAAATTTTTCCTGCATAACTGTCCCACCCCCTATTCTGGTCAACCATGTGTTCAATGATTTCTGTTCAAGTCTTTCTGGTACATAAGTCAATAAATGAAATATGGTATGGCCTACTTATGCCCACCACGCATCTTTTCATTGCCCTTTGGATAATCTGCTTAAATTAAGATGCAAAAATCTGATTACCATAATCTGGGGCCAAACAATATGAAAGATTTGTTTTCTCTCAGACTTCATTTTCTGCCACATCTTGTATACATTAATTCTTGCCATCTACCTATATTCACACTGGAATGCCATTTTACTATTTTTATTCTATCAAAATTTAAGACTTTCCACCTTAAAAAGAAAAAATTTAATACCATCGAGCCCAAAAACTTGACAATCAGATTTTAAAATATAAATTATCATGTTTTCCTAAGTAAAAAAAAAGTTGAAGTTTTTTCTGAAAACTAGTCTTAAAGGCAATTATTAAAACTCATCAGGTCAAGGTTCACTTATTTACTTTATTAATAATAAATAATTCTTATGATACTTTCTACATGGCAATCTTATTTGGAATGTAGAAAAACTATTAATGTTCCCATTTTGTACATAAAGAAATTGAAGTTCAGGGGCAGCTAGGTGGTATAGTGAATAGAGTACCTGTCCTGGAGTCAGGAGAACCTGAGTTCAAATCCAACCTCAGACCCTTAACACTTATTGGCTGTGTGACCTTGGGCAAGTCACTTAACCTTAATTGCCCTTATGAAAAAGGCAAAAAAAAAAAAACCTGAAGTTCAGAGAGGCTAGATGTCCTTTATCACACAAAAAGGCTCAGAGCAGATCTGACTTCAAGGTCAGGGGCCTTTCTACTTTAACCTGCTGTCTCTCTGCTTTGGGAACTCATTGCTCGTTTCATGCATTTTCAACATTACTACCTAACAGCTTATGTGTTGCAGTTTCCCTCCTTCCTGTAAAGAGGCAACTGCAATGCATTGTTAAAAGAATTGGATTTGGATTAAGTGTGTTCAATTCTGGGATCAAGTCACTCAACTGCAACCTCTCTAGATTTGTTCACTCAATTTCTAAAAAGAGGGGGTTGAGCTAGATTATTTATTCACTCAATGAACAAGCACTGGCCAAGTACTGAGAAGGGAAGGGAAGGGAAGAGAAAGATACAAGGAAGAGGGGCAGCTGGGTGGTGCAGTGACTAGAACACCAGCCCTGGAGTCAGGAGGACCTGAGTTCAAATCCAGCCTCAGACACTTAACACTTACTAGCTGTGTGACTTTGAACAAGTCACTTAGCCCCTGTTGACCTGCCTCCAAAAAAAAAAAAAAAAGATAGAATGAACAGGAAATAAGACTGAAGATAGAGAGTAGAGCACTCTCTTTTTTGCTTGAGTCCTACCAAATTCCTCCAAACAATTTTAAATAACACCTCAAAATAAATTCTGCAGAACACACAAAAAAGGAGTGAAACAATTTTCCAGCCCAAGACAACTTAGGTCGGTAAGAAAAGTCTATCATATCAGAGCGAGAGTGGAGTTCAGTCTAGCTCAGGCTATGCCAGCATAAGCAGTTCTCCAAAAAGCAGAGGCAGGCTTTGGATAACTGAATGAGCTGTGGCAGCAACTACTTCCAGAGCTCTCAGTCCACAAACTGCAAGGAGGTTAGACAACTGGTCAAAAGGAGATTACAGAGGTCCCTATACTGGCACTGAGAGCAGTACTCTATTGCACTGCTAATACTGTGATCTAGGTCATAGTCCCAGGGTGAGGAACATTAACACATCACAACTTATGGCCATGGGTAAGTGGGTACCCTGGTCACAGTCTCGAGACAGAAAATTGTGTTTGTGGTTACTAATAGATCAGAACACTGGCCAGAAGAGTAGTAAATACACCTCTCTTTAGATTGTGCCACCTTGGAAGAACCATCTCTGAACACAGTTGCACAAAAAATCTGAAGCTTGGGACAGTGGCCCCTATGTCCCAGGAGCAGAGCCCAATTTTAATATAAAGTTAAAAATCAAGAAATAGACTGGGAAAATGAGCAAACAACAAAACATTATGCTGACCATAGAAAATTATTATATGACAGGAAAGATCAAAACATAAACTCTGAAGAAGACAACAAAGTCAAAACTGCTACATGCAAACAATCAAAGAAAAATATGAATTGGTCTCAGGTCCAAGATTCCTGGAAGCACTCTAAAAGGATTTATAAAATCAAATAAGAGAGGGAGAGGAAAAATTGAGAAAAGAAATGATAGTGATGCTAGAAAATCATGAAAAAGAGTCAACAGTTTGATAAAAGAGGCACAAAAATTGTTTACATTTCTACTTGGGAAGATGATACTTGTAACTCCTAAGAACTTTCTCATTAATAGAGTGGTGAGGCATGTACATAGATAGAGGGCATGGTTGTGAGTTGAATATGATAGGATGGTAATTTTTAAAAATAAAATTGAGGGGTGAGAAAGAGGAATTCAGTGGAAGAAAGAGAAAAGGAAAAGTAGGATGAGGTAAATTATCTCACCTAAAAGAGGCATGAAAGGGCTTTTACAGTGGAATAGAAGATGAGGAAGGTGGGGATGGAAGAGCTTAAACCTTATACTCATTGAAATTGGTTCAAAGAAGGATAATATATACACTCAGTTGATAGAGACATCTCTCTTACCCTATAGGAAAGTAGGAGAAGAAGGGGAAGGGGTGGGGCTGATAAAGTGAGGATGTATTAGAGGAGACACTAGTCAGAAGCAAAACATTTTTGAGGATAAACAGGGTAAAAGGGGAGAGAGAATAGGATAAATGGGGGAATAGGATGGAGGGAAATATAGCTATTCATCATAACTCTGAATAAATTACAGCAAGTTTATCTGAAAAGGCCTAATTTTTCACATATATAGAGAACTGAGTCAAAGTTATAAGAAAAAAAGTCATTCCCCAATTTATAGTCAAAGGATATAAACAGGTGGTTTTCAGACAAAGAAATAAAAGCTATCTATAATCATATTAAAAATGCTCTAAATCATTATTGATAAGAGAAATGCAAATTAAAACAACTCTGAGACACCACTCCACGCTTACAGATTGGTTAATATGACAAAAAAAAAAAAGGAAAACTACAAATTTTGGAGGGGATGTGGGGAAAATCGAGACACAAATGTACTTTTGTGGAGTTGTGTACTGAGTCAACTGTTCTGGAGAATAATTTGAAAGTATGACCAAAGAGCTATAAAACCAATGCATATACCCTTTGACCAGTAATTCTCTAAGTTGGCATCCCAAAGATATTTTTTAAAAAACAGAAAGGAAAAGGACTTTTATGTACAAAAGTATTTATAGAAGTTATTTTAGTAGTAGCAAAGAATTGGAAATTGAGTAGATGCTCATCAATTGGACAATGGCTGAACAAGTTGTGATTTGTGGTTGTAATGAAATGTTATGGTGCTATAAGAAATTATGAGCAGGAGTCTTTCAGAAAAACTTGGAAAGACTTACATGAATCAACTCAAAATGAAATGAGCAGAATCAGGAGAACTCTGTACACAGTAACAACAATATCGTACAATGATTGGCTGAGAATGACTTAGCTATTCTCAGAAGAACAATGATCCAAGAGAGTTCTGAAGAACTTACGGAGAAAAATGCTGTCCATCCCCAGAGAAAGAACTGAGTCTGAAT
Source organism: Pseudochirops corinnae (assembly GCA_028646515.1). NCBI lineage: Eukaryota > Metazoa > Chordata > Mammalia > Diprotodontia > Pseudocheiridae > Pseudochirops > Pseudochirops corinnae. The sequence goes on along the minus strand of CM053586.1, from coordinate 119,410,631 downwards.
GCTAATCAAAGCATACTTTTTTACTTTATTTTTATTGGGGGGGTGGTGCTGTTCTTTCTTTTACAACATGACTAATGTGGAAATATGTTTTGCATTACTGCACATGTACACACTATATCAAATTGCTTGCCTTCTCAATGAGAGAGGCTAGGAGAGAGGGAGAGAATTTGGAAGGTGACATCTTAAAAAACTAATGTTAAAAGTTCCTTATGCATATGTGTTATGGGAATCTGAAGATCTTCCCTGCCCGTAGGCCCTTTGCTAAAGTGGCTACATGACTCTGAGGACCCTTGGATATTTGAAAGTATACTCTGTTCCCTAATAGGCTGAATGTGGTCAC
>CM053586.1:119388625-119409791 GCA_028646515.1 Pseudochirops corinnae | reverse complement strand
GACTTTTCCCCCTGAACTAGGTAAATGATATGTTTGATTAAAGTAAGATTGTTAACCCATTTTGAGTTGCTTTCCTTTAGAAAAGCAGATCTAAGAACCTGTGCTAGTAGCTGCCCTAGGTATGCTATGGTGCTTGCTGTTACAATATGATTGGGGGAAAAATAAAATACTAAACAAAAAAAAATAAATACTACGAGAAACACAAGAAGGAGTTCTGTTTCCACTTGAGTGATGCCTACACACTCCCAGCTTTGTAGGAAAGATAACCAGAGGTTACTGATTCCCTGATTCCAACCAGAACTGTGACCTAGTAGAAGCAAGCTTCTGATCAGTAAAAGGTCAGAAGCTTGTACGTTGTAAGCATGCTTAATGAGCTGTTTAATATTAACCCACATATTCCCAGGGTAGAGCAAGCTAATTTAAATGCACATGCAATGTAAGACAAGGGAGGCAGAACACATCTAGGAGGAGAACATGGAATAGGCCACTCCAGAAGTTGTATCCAGCCAATGGAGAACAGGGGAGGGACCTGGCAGTAGAGAAGGTGAATTAAAAAGCTGGCTGTGTCCAGCGTTTGGTGTGTCTTTTTCCTAGAGGTTACCCATCCAAAAGAATGTAAAATAAAAATCCTTTTCCCTAAATTCACTAATGGCAAGGTGGAGTTCTTGGTAAGGTGCTTACTTCTGACTGAAGATAAGTGTTGCTCACATCGGATTTGTCTGTAATACTTTATTCACATAAAAACTAGGAACCCTCTTTACCCTCCTTGGGGCAAGGAGAACCTAGACATGAGTAATAACAGGAATACAGGTGTCCCAAAAGTTTTTGTGCAGTTTTAAGATATTAAAACACACACTAATACTTTTATGACATCTTGTATGTTAGATTTTCCCAAAGCAACTCTAGATTGGGACAATAAACCTATAAAAAATTACCCTTTGGGGGTCAGCCCCTCAGAAATGAACCCAGTCTATCTGAGGCTGGGATCTTGGGGGTCCTTGGGCTTTGGGTTACATTTATTGGTATATATGTTGTATCCCACCAGTAGAATATAAGCTGCTTGAGGGAAAGGACTTCTCTATTTGACTTTTAAAACTGTACATTGATTTGATTCTACTTTTCTAGGCTTGCTGCATAAATTCTCCTTTAAGCACACTATCCTAAGTCAAACTGGCTGTTTGCTACTTCCAGAACACAAGAGTCCATTTCTCATCTCTGTCCCCCAAGTCTGGAATGCACTTCCTCCTCACATCTGCCTAAGAGAATCCCTAGCTTCTTTCAAAACTCAATTTAAGTCTCATTTCCTTCAGGAAACCTTCCTTGATCACTCTAATTGGTTGTTAACTGCTCTTGAAAATTATATTTACATATATTTTGTATCTTACTTTTTTCATCTCTCATCAGACTGCAGTCCAGACTCTCCTTCATGCCCCCAGAAAACTTTTGATCCTGTGCAATCATTTTTCCCCGAGAATTCTCACCTCCTCTAATAGGAGAACCTCCATTTAAAGAAAGTACCCAGGCCAGCCATTTCTCCATTTCTCACCAGACTACATTGTGGACTCTTCCACCAAGCCCTGGACCAGTAGTACCTTCCTTCTCACTCCTCCCTTCCCCAGCCCCCCCTTTTCAGTTTCCTTGTACATGTTTTCTTCTCCCATTAGAATGTAAGCTCCTTGAGGACAAGTAGTCTTTCTTTTGGCTATTCTCAGAACTTAGCATAGTACATAGTAAATAATAAGATTTTAATAAAAGTTTATTGACTAACTTTCTCAAAATATATTGTTTTCCTCCCTCCCCTAATATTAGCTGCTTGAGGGCAGGAATTTAATTTTTGTCTTTGAAGCCCTGGCACAGTGTAGGTGTTTAATAAATACTTATTGAATTATCATTGAATTCGTGGGGTTGTTGTGATGATAAAATGACATCCTGGATGTCCTGGAAAGTACTTTCAAAATGCAAAATACACTAGAAATTATGAGGTATTATTAAATGTTTTTGGCCTAATTCATTTCAAGTGTAAGTTCATGAACATTTTTCATTTTTTATAACAAGGACTACGTTGTTCTGAGTTATTAATGATTTAGTAAATTTATTAGATCATGTCAGTGTCACTGACCTAGTGCTTTTAAAATATTTCTACTACTTCCAATGTTATTAACTATGCCATATTCCTGATGTTACCCTGTCTATCAAACAAAGCCAGAGAATTTTCCCTTTCAAAACCTTTTTCTGCTCATTCACCTTGAAAAACTAGTGGACAGCAGATTTCTGTCCTGCTCCCACCTCTGATTCTTATCTTTGCAACATCCCCTGTGAATCTTTGTCACATCTGCTGGTGATTTGTAAATTTATAACTGCAGAAAAGATGGTATTCTAAATTATTTCTACTTCTCAAAATTACTTTCAAAGCAGACAAAATGAAATGAGTAGCAATTTTTAACGTTATCAGTATGGGTGTCAGCAGGGTCGAACAATTTGTCTGTCGTTTCCCTTCTTTGTTTAAAAAGAAAATTCTTCATAGCTCATTTCTGAAGCTTGCTAAAAACTTATCAGGGTTTCTTTTTTTCCAGTTGGAGAATAGGTGTTTAACTCTTTTCGTGTTCTTTGAACTCTTGCTTTAATATTCTAGGGCTACAACACTGGTCATAACTTGACATTCCCTCAAAGCTTACCTTTGAAATGATAGATATCACTGGCAGGAAGAGCCCCAGATGAAAAATTATGTGAAGTATTCTCTACCTTAATGGTCAAGTATAAAGGCCTATCTATGTTGTGAATGAAGGGGAGGACATATTTCTTTCTTCATCCTCTCTCATGCATAATGTTAAAACTATCTATCCTGGAATAATTATCCCCCAGTCTTTCTCATTTTCACAAAATAGATCAGAGAAATGCTTCTTGTCCCCTAGAAAGAGCATGCATTCATGGAGGGGAGATGGGAGAAAAGGAGGGAGGGGCAGAATTTGAAACTCAAAAGTTAAAAAATGATAAAAATTGGTTGAATATGTAATTGGAGAGAATATAAAGTTTTATTGAAAGAAAGAAAAAAGAAAGAGCATAGGAACAAAGAGCATAGGAAGAATCAACAGGATAAAATCATCATCACAAATAATTGACTACAGTTCACAATCTAATTCTACATCTTCTCATGGATATTTAAACCCCCCCCCCCAACCCCCCCAACCCCCTCCCCCCCCCCCCCCCCGTCAACCAATTTAATTCAAGAAATTCTTCAGTAATGATTAATCTTCCTAAACCAGTTATCTTGTTACAAGAAAGATGTGGCATTTTATCATACATAGTCTTGGTTGAACATCCACTTTAACCAAAAATCAAAGAAAATTAAAAAGAAAACCAAATTTGAAGTCACTGGATTGGAGCTCAAGTCTCAGCAACTGAGAAAATGGGAGCAGACTCATTGTCTAGGTGAAATGTCTAGCGGTGCACGTTGCTTATACTAGGCATCCAAGGAAACACTTGTCTGATCGACAATGAACAAAAGGGACTCTTAGTAGGAGGCAGTGTCATGTAGCAGGCAGTGAGTCAGAGGAGCCAGGTTCAGATCTCAGTTCTATGACTTAAAATTTGAATGATTGGGGCAGCTAGGTGGTGCAGTGAATAGAGCACCAACCACGGAGTCCAGGGGACCCGAGTTCAAATCCGGCTTCAGACACTTGACACACTTACTAGCCTTGTGACTTTGGGCAAGTCACTTAACCCCAATTGCCCTCCAAAAAGCAAAAATAAATAAATAAATAAAATTAGAATGATCTTTGGGACTCAGTTTGCTTACCCACAAAAAGTGGAATGGGATCAAATGGCCTCTGAGGACCCTTCTAGCTCTAGATATATGATTGTTAATATAATTCTGAATTTTCAAATACTCATGGAAACAAAACTCATGTATAAATGAGTTTGTGTGGCCTCTCTCAGTTGTATGTATATTGTAGGGAATAGTACTATACTTTTGCCCCTTTCTTTTCAATTCTAGCTAATCCCAAGGAAGTTGGTTTGGTTTTTTTTTTTTGTCAGTGAACCATATTATTTTGCTAATAAGTGCGTGCTACCCTGCTTTTGGACTTCTCCGTTATGCCTTCCTTTCCTAGGAAACTCATCATTGAGAAATCTCATTATCTTGCAAGACTACTCCTATTGCATCAGTACCCTCTGTCTCTCTGATGAGACCCTCTGACTGGAGGGCATGGCCAAGGGCTCCTGGGAATTTGTTTAAGGAGGATTCTCTCCAGAGTCTTCCCTTCATTTCCCACTAGCTACATTAATTTTGGTTATCTTGGGACCTCTCAATCCTACCCCAAGCCAGGTCCCTTCCTCCCTTCCTTTTCAGTTTCCGTTTATGTGTTGTCTTCCCTTGTTAGATTGTAAGCTCCTTGAGGGCAGAGAATGTCTTTATTTGCTTTTGTATTAGTATCCGCAGTGCTTTAAGACTGTGCCTAAAACATAATAGATGTTTAACAAATGTTTATTGGCTGACAATATTAGATTTCTAGGGCCATTATAGTTTTTAAATTGACACTAAAAGAGTACCAACCACACACACACACACACACACACGCAGAATGGAAGTTAATTGCTACCACAGGTGTAATGATGATCCCAAACAAGGTTTCATACCACAACTAGGCAGTAACAATCTTCTTACTTTCCATTCTATTCAACTGGCACTAATTGAGGGTCTATCATGTGGACCCCAGGATTTAAAAAAACAAATAGCCCCTGTTTATTGAGATGTAGGATAGCCAGAGAGTTAATGGAGGAAAAAAATGGCAAAAACGTCAGGAACACAGATAAAGTATATATAAAACATACACAGAGAAAATGTATCTCTAGCTAGAAGGAAAGGAGTCTAGGCATCTAAAAGTGGCTGACATTCTCAAAATAAAAATCTCAATTTTCAGTCTGAAAGTCATCATCAATCTTATGCCAAAGAACTTTTTGCTCTTGTTCATTGAATAATAATTAATATTTACATAATATTTTAAGGTTTGTGATGGACTTACACATTTTATCTCATTTCATCCTCACAATTATCTTGTAAAGTACATTGTTTATCCCAGTTTTAAAGATGAAAAAACCAAAACTGAGCAAAGTTAAGTGATTTGCCCAGGATCACATAGTCAGTAAGTGTCTGAGATAGGATTTGAACTCAAGTATTCCTGACTATAAATCCAATACTCTAAACAATGCTTCAACTACACACATAAACACACGCACACATACACACACACACGTTTCAAACCAAAGTAATGATTTTCCCTACTATAAAATGTAAACTCAAAATTCTGAAACTTGGGATCAATAGTTGGAGGCAAAAAAAAAAAAGCAGGCAAACATGGTACAGAGATCAAATGACCATCTTCTGGATTATTCTTAAAAAACCACCTATGGGAATTCAGACAAATACATGGACTTCATAGTATCCATGTATCATGGTCGGAACATCCCCGAGAAATGGATTCTCAGCAGGCAAGAGAAGTACTTAGAAGCATGACACTTAGAACACCATTCCCATCCTGGGCTATGATTGCCTCTTTTTTTCTCTCGAGGCTGCATGAAGAGTGCTTCCCATACTTTGTCAATTCTACTTCACGTTATTATGCTGCTCACCCGCTTCATTAAAGGATGGGTATGCAAGTGATCGTTCCTAATAATAGGCTCTCTACTAAGTAGGGCTTTTTCATTTTTCACCAAATTGTGAAATAGCTTCCCATTATAACTTGGGCTCTGTATACTCCAGCCAAGACTCTTTCTCTCATCTTAAAATGCTCTGCTTTAAATGGGCCTCTAATGTATAATTTTATTGTTTGAGCATTTCATCTTCTTTTTGATTTATTTTTTTATAGCTGGTTAGACAGCACTTTGTGATCTTTTGATGAAAGATTCTGTATAAATAAAATTGAAAGGGAAGAGAGATCTTGGTGTTAGGATTAGAAAATGCTCTCTCTGACTCCACAAATTTTAGGATCAAGATTCAAATCTAGGCTGGGAGAGTTAAAGAGCTCCTTCTCCCTCTCCCTCTCTTTCCCTCTCTCTCCCTCTCTCTCCCTCTCTCTCTCCCTCTCTTTCCCTCTCTCTCTCTCTTTCTCTCTCTCTCTCTCTCTGTCTCTCTTCTTCTCTCTGTCTCTCTGTCTCTCTCTCCCTCTCTCTCTCTCTCTCTCTCTCTCTCTCTCTCTCTTTCTGTTACATATCATATTAATAAATTCTGGTGAACCTGCATAATTTTGATACAATAATTTTGATCTGCAACACACCAACTGAAGGAGTGCACAGCTCTACGAATTCAACAAAAATGTGAATGACTGTAGATAATTGTTTATCTAGTGTAAATAATTGCAATTATTGCCGAGCTGACATTGATTGAATTCAATAAGATTTTTCTTCAACCAAGTTAAAAAAACATATTCACTTTTTAGAAAATATCCAAACATATATCAATTGTTATTGTTTTCAGAGTAACCAAATTTCCCAACTTTTAAGTCTTCTTTTATGTCTAATAAGGGAACTGGCCTATGAGGGCTCACAACTTAAAACATGTGATATCATAGGAAGGCTTGGTAAATCTATTTCTGGGAATGTGAGAGAGAAAACTTTTCCCTCTCTGCTTTTCTATCTAAAATTTCCAACTTAATTTAATAAAGCAGTTGATGACTTCTTTATCTGCATATGAGACGCCAAGTGGTATAGTAGATCACATGCTGAACAGGGAAGAGCTAGAATAAATCACAACATGAACACTAGCTAGCTCTGTGACACTGGGCAAGTCACCGAACTCCTCTGATCTTTGATTTCCTCATCTGAAAAATAGTGATAAATAATGTCTGTCTCAGAGGATTGCTGTGAAGTTCAAATGAAATTAAGTTAGGAACAGTGACTTGTAAGCATTTTAAGCCATCTATAGATGCCAGTTATTATATGTTTATATTCACTCATTCCCAGGCTCCACTTGTCAGTAGCAACTACATTGCTGGTGGCTGCCTGAGGCAGTGCCTCTATGATGGTCCACCTGCAGTTACACAGATACACCTAGAGGTTTGGCTGAATTTCTTTTTACCTGTCATCCAGGTGCTTTAGTGTTCTGTAGATACAACCTGACTCTCTCAAGGTCTAAATCTAAAGTGTCCCACACACAACAAACCTTAGGAAAACAAGTTGTGAATACTGCATTTTATTTCCTGTTTTTCCTCCTCTTTGAAGAAACAGCTGGTAACATTAACAACTGTTCATTCAAAGTCCATAATGAAAGGTGAATGATATGAAAAACTCTTCAACCTTACATAAATTTGCATAGACATAGCTCTTCAGTTAAATCACATGACTCACAAAGTGGTTTCTCATTAATCTTAGAGTGAGGGGAAAAGGAAGGAAAGGCAAGGTAGTGCCATCACTAACCTGATACTGTACATGATATATCAAACTTGAAATCTGAATTATTTTTCTATATATAAATGGAAAATAAAATAATATTCCTGTGAGGTCAGCACAATTTAGAAAAAGTAGTATTTCTGAATTAAGTAAAAATTCACATTCAGTTTTTGAAAGTATGTTCTCCAACCATTCTGGAGAGAAATCAGGAACTATGCCCAAAGGGCTATAAAAAAGTGCATACCCTTTGACCCAGCAATACCACTTCTAGGGCTAAATCCCAAGGAGATCATAGAAGTGGGAAAAGGAATTGGAAATCAAGGAGATGCCCATCAATTGGGGAATGGCTGAATGAGTTGTGGTTTATGAATATAATGGAATACTATTGTGCCATAAGAAATGAGGAGCAGACAGACTTCATAATAACCTGGAGAGACATATAAACTGAAGCTGTGTAAGGATAGCAGAACCAGGAAAACTTTGTACACAATTACAGATACATCATATGTGTCGTGACTAACTTTAATTGACTGGGATCCTTTCAGCAAAAGTTTAGACGACAACTCCAAAAGACTCATGATGGAAAGGAATATCCACATCCAGAAAAACTGCAGTCTGAATGCAGACTGAAGCAAACTACTTGCTCTCTCTCTTTTGTGTTTTGTTTTGTTTTGTCCCTTCTTTCTCATTGTCCACTCCAGTGGTTATAAGATTTCTTTACAACTTGACTAATGTTTAATGTGAAGGTATTTGTAGAACCTATATTTGATTGCATGCCACCATAGTGGAAAAAGAGGGGAGAGAGAGAGGTGGAGAAATTTCGGAACTCAAGGGATTATGGAACTGAATGTTGTAAACTAAAAGTAAACAAATAATTTTTTTAATGAATTTTTTTTAAAGTATGTTCTTCACACCAACTGTGTGACACTGGTAGTACACAAACTAAGGCTCAGAAGAAGTGAGATATTTGCCTAAAGTCACTCAGTTAATAAGAAACAAAAGTAGCATTTGAACACATCTCTCTCTTGATTCCAAATACAATGCTAATTCCATTATAACATACTACTTATAATCTTTGGAACTTAAACATGAAAGAGGGTTTTGTATTTTTTTTAATTTGGTGACACCAGATGTTATTCCTTATTCCAGACCTTTCAGTTTCAGAAAACAAAATGTTTCCTGTTGCTTTATGAAAAACAAAAATTCAAAAACTGCTTTGGAAAAGTTATAAAATTGGGTAAGGACACAGCTATTTCAATATAACCAAGTTACAGGAAACATAACAGATTTAGTGTGGATTATCAGATAGATGATTGGGTAGAAAAAAGAGTGAGCAAACCATTAAATCTTCTAAATTTAACTAAAGGATATTATACTTTTAAAGTTAACAAAATTGCCCTTCGTTCCTGTAATTGTTAATGGTCTGTCCTCTCATGGGGGGGGAGAGGGGAGGGGAAGGTAACTATGTTTATCTGTGTGTGCCTTTGAAGGCAAGGGCTCTTTTGTTTTTGTCATTTGTCATTGTATCCCCAATGCCTTGTACATATTAAGCACTTAATAAATGCTTATTGAGCTTAATTTAATGTTGAATGCCAAGCTGACGTGGATTATGTAGGGGAAATTTTCTCAGGTCATGTTAGTGGATAAGTGAAATAATTTTTTTTAAAGTACATCATGAGTGTAGAAAATATGTTCAGGTAGAAATAATCTAAACTATATTTATTTATATTTATATGTTAAAGCCCTTCATAAGCTGACCCTTTCCTACATTTCCAGTCTTCTAACACTTACAAATACTTAAACTTACTCCCCCTTTGTGTATTCAGCAATCCAATTACAGTGGTCTTCTTTGATGTTCTTTGCACAGGACACTCCAATTCTTAATTTGGTTAATTGTCTTTTTCTGGCCATCCCCAGACGCCTAGAATTCTCCTCCTTCTCGTTTTCACCTTCTGAATTCTTTGGCTTCTTTTAAATTCCAAACAAAATCCCACCTTCTCCAAGAAGCTTTTCCCAATCTTTCTTAATCTTTGTGTCTTTCCTCTGTGATTGTCTCCAGTTTATTCCATATATACTTTGTACAAAGTTGTTTGCATGTTGTCTCCCCCATTAGACTGTAAACTTGAGAGCAAAGATTGTTTTTTCTGCATTATTTTGTACCCAACACTTAGCATAGTAGACACTTAATAAATCCATTGACTGATGACTGACTAACAATAATCTCCAAGTTGCTAATAATGACTGAGAAAGATGAGGAATTCATTCAAAATTATTTCCTGAAGATAGCAAAAAAGTTTTTTTTTAATCATTCTCTTACCACTATATCAACCTCCTTTTAAAAAAAAAAGTAGAAAAAATGGTTTAGGGAACCAAAAAATTATTTTTCTATCCTTCAATAAACCAATGAAGAAGTACTTATTAAGTGCCTACTCTGTGACAAGCATTGTGCTAGGTGCTGGGAATTTAAAAACAGAAATTAAATAGTTCCTGTCCTTACAGAGCTTATATATTATCAAAGGAGGTCATATGTCCACATACATATATGTATGTATGTACATATGTATGTGTCAATAGACTGATATATAGATCTTTTGAATGTGGACCCAGTGAAAGCTCATGTTTCTTTCATCAAGGGAATGGTGTGGGTAACTTTGAAGCAATTACAGTTGTCACTTTCACATCACTAGACATAGTGTTCCTGTAATCTGGAAAATCTACGTAAAATTTTTGGCCCTACTGTCACAAAAGAGAAGACTGAATTTTTTCTTTTCCTTCTATGAAGTGTTTACAGTACCTTATTGAAAAATCTGAGTTAAGTATTTGATCTTTGGCTATGGGTCGTCTGTAGCTGCCACAAAACTCCCCCAAAATTCCCATTTAATTTCTTATGCCAACCCACAATATATTGAAACCAGGATGGGGAAAGTCACAATGTTGAAGGGATAACTGTAGATCAGGAATGGGATAGCCACCAGATGGAAACTGTTGGCCACAAGAGCACAGGAAACCATCACCTAAAGTATGGAAAAATTGTTATCTGCTTTGGTGAAAGGATACACATGGATGAAAACACAGTTCTTTTGAAGTACTAAAGCATTAGAAGATATGAAGACTATGTAGTAATAGGGGGCAGTGAAAAGTGACCAGTTTCAGAGGTGAGCAATGCCTTATGTTTATGAAGTCTTGGGCACAGGCATGAGGTGACTAATGAGGGAACAAAGCAGGAAAAATAAAAGGAAAGTCAAGTAATTTGAAAGTTCATCACCATGGATGCTGGCATCACCAAGGATGATGATAGGAAATGGAGTGAATTAGAGAATCAGAAAACATTACAGCTGGAAGCGAACCTTCCCCTCCAAGATCACTTTCAATTTACTCCATAGACATTATGGTTGTCCACATTTATATACATCTCTCCCCCATTAGAACATAACCATGAACTCCTAATTTGAAAGGTTAATTGATGTCCATCTAAAGTGACATAGACAGTTAGGGTCAGACCTATAATTAAGACTTATATCACCTGACCACTTGTCCAGTACTCCTTCCACCAGGACACACTGCTATGGAGACAAAATAATGCAACAGAAATAGACTGTGGTATAATTTTGGCCATGTTAAGATTTCCATGCTCTTCAGATGTGTATCTCTATCTATGCTCCTTTTTCATAACCTGGGAGCAAATCTTAAAGCAAACTGCTATGGCAGACATTTTTGTTGTCAGAATTCTATGTCCCATAGTGAACAATGACAAAAGCAGTTCATAATATTTACAGTGGAATTAATTTCTAAATATCCCATAAAACTAAAATATGCCTTAAAATGAATCATGGATAATAAAGTTTTAGGCCACATGTGAACAAGAAAATCATTATTGTTGTTCTAAAGTTATTCTCCTTGTATAATTGATCAAACTATTCAACTCTGCTTAGAAACTATACACTACTGTTTTCTATAATATTTAAAGGAAATTCCTTTGTAAGTTCTACTTTGTAACTTTCACGATCTCTTGATTAATGTTTTATTTAAATAAACTTTAGGAAGAATTTATATTATTTATTTTGAGTAATAGAACAGAAACACTGATATCAGAGATGATAACATACAATCTATATTTAAAAAATAATTCCCTGTACAGACAATATCTTTGATTGTCTGCATGAAGATTTCAATTGAAGGAGAATTTCTGAGACAGCTTACCCTCACAGATTTGGCTTCAAATTCTCTCCCAATTCCAATGATCCTCCTCTGGAAAAGCTGCAGTTTGTCCAAAAATGTTGCACCCACAACTGATCACAATATTCCTGAAATAGTCTAACCAGGTAAATAATAGAAAGACAACCAATATCTTCATTCTAGACACTATACCTAGATGACCACATTAACTTTTTAAATTGTATTGGTCTTCCCCATACTTGGAGTACTCTCCTTCACCTTTACCTCACAGAAACCTTTACTTTCGTCAATAATCAGATCAAGCACCAATCCCTACATGAAACCATTCCTGAATCCCCATAAATGCTAGTGCCCTTTCTCCCTAATTAGAGTGTACTTATGTTTCATATTTATTATGTGTTTATGTATGTATACATATGCATATATATGTACTTATGTGTGTATGTATATGTGTGTGTGTGTGTGTGTGTGTGTGTGTATATATATATATACATATATATATATATGCATATATATCCTCAAAACACGATAAACACTTTCAGATGAGGACTTTTTCATTTTTTGTTTTTGTATCCTCAGTGCTTAACACAGGTTAACAAATGCTTGTTGATTAATTGGACTTATATTCAGGTTGAATTCCACTAACACCATTTTTTTCACATGAACTCCTGTCTATCCATGCCTATCCTATGTTGAATTTGAGAAGTTGATTTTTTTGAACCAGAGTAGAGAATGTATTCTTATTAGTATTTTTATATTTGGCTCATGGAAGTGGAGTGGGGAAGATGTTGTGGGTGGAAAGAAGAGAGTCTGTGGAAAAATGTTGGATTAAAGTAAATTTAGCAACTCCTGAAAGGTAATTAATGAATCAGTATGATGAATGAAACACATTTTTGTACATGGATAATATGAAAATTTAGTATTCTTTTCTATGGATATTTGTTTTTAAAAAGTTTTAATTTTCTTTTACTTCAGAAGCAGATAAGAAAGAAAAATAAATGATTGGTAATTAAAAAATAAATTTTAATAGTAAAAAAAGTTAAACAACAGTTACTACAGACATGAAATACTGATCTGCAAGAGAAAAAGAAAGAAAAATCTTAATTTAGAAAGAAAAAATATATCAGGGACATAAATTAAGGAGAACATGAACTTAAATGTAAATGAATTAAACAATCAAATGAAACAAAATAAGATGATATATTAGATGAAAAAACAAAAGCTCACAATCACTTCCTTGCAAGTGGCATATCCAAAAAGCACAAGCATGCATAGATTAACAATAAGAGACTAAAACAAAATTTTCTCTTTTTTCAAATTGATTTGTTTATTTACTTTTAGTTTACAAGATTCAATTCCAGAATCCCTTGAGTTTCAAATTTTCTTCCCTCCCTCTTCCCCCCATCCATGGTGGCATGCAGTCAAGTATAGGATCTGCAAATACTTTCACACTGGACATTAGTCTGGTTATATAGAAGGGTTGTAACCAATCGAGTGAACAATGGGAAAAAAGAAACAAATCCAAACATGGAAAAGAATGATAGCATATAGATTGCTTCAGTCTCCATTTAAACTCTGTTCTTTCTAGATCTTTCTCTGAATGTAGATATCTCCTTCCATGCTGCAACTTATAGAGTTGTCTTATAACTGCGTCGCTGAGAAGAGTCCAGTTTTTCAAAGTTGGTTGTCACACATACGATGTATCAGTGATTGTGTACAAATTTCTCCTGGTTCTGCTCTTCTCACTTAGCATCAGTTTGTATAAGCCTCTCCAGGTAAATATGAAGTTCATATCCTCCCCATTTCTTATAGCACAATAGTATTCCATTAAATTCATATACCACAACTTGTTTAGCCATTCCCCAATTGATGGGCATCCTCTTAATTTCCATTTTTTTGCCACCACAAAGAGAGCTGCAATAAATATTTTTGTACATATGGGTCTTCCTTCCACTTCTATGATCTCTTTGGGATACAACCCCAGAAGTGGTATTACTGAGTCAAAAGGTATGCAATTATTTATAGCTCTTTTCTATGCATCATGTGAATCTAAAAAAGCAGTAGCGAAATCATGCCATGAGACAAAGAAAATATGAAAATTCAAACATAGAGATAAGCAAAGAAATTACATTATTTATTAAAAGAAAAATAGAGAATAGATTGTTATCAATATTAAGCTCATATATTCCAAATAGTATGGTGTCTAAATTCATAAAAGAAAAATTAACTGAATTTCAAAAAGACATATCTAGTAACACAGTGATAGTGGGCATCTGATATTTCTCTCTCAGAATTTGACAAATCCAAAAAGAATGATAAGCAAAATGGAAATTATGGATGGGAACAATTTGCTAGGGAAATTACAACCAAAAGATTTGATGGGATCTTTGAATGGGACCACTAAAGAATATACATATTTCAAATCACTATCTGGCACATTTACAAAAACTGATCCCAAACTCAGACACAGAGAAATTGCAAAAAAAATGTGAAGATCAGATAGTAAATACATCCATACCATAAAGCAATAAAAATAGAATTCAATTCAGGAAGCACAAACAAAAGGCACAGACCTAAATGGAGACAACTAATGAGTGAATTCACTAACAAGTGAATCAAAGAATAAATCAAAGAAACAATTAATAATTACGTAAAAGACAAAAATGATGAAAAATAGCTTACCAAATTTTTGAGATGCAGCTAAACTGGTGCTCGGGGAAATTTTATATCCCTAAAACATACGTCAACAAAATAGGAAAAGAGAGAATTAATGAACTGAACATGCACTTATAAATTAGAAACTCAACAAATAAACAAGCCCAAAATAATACAAAAAAGAAACTTTGAAAATTAGAGAAAAATGAGTAAATTAGAAACCAAAAAACCTATGTAACTATTAACTAAAATAAATACAGCTTTTTGAAAAGAAATGTGAAATTCATAAACTATCAATCTAATCAAAAAGAAGTGGACAGAAAATCAAATCAACAAAATTTAAAAATTAACTAAGTGAAGTCACAACAAAATCAGAAGACATACAAAGAATTATCACAATCTCCTATGCAGTTAAATGCTACCAATACTGAGAAAACAAAAGAAATAGAGGTTTGCCATCAGAAATGTGTATATCTAAACTAATAAATGTCCAAATAGAGATATTAACTAATCTACTCTTTAAAAAAAAGGAAATATAATTGGTTAAAAGGAATTACTAAATAAAATAATTTCCTGATCCTAATGAATTTACAGAAGAACTCTATCAAACTTTTAAAGAATGATTGATACCTATACTAC
The DNA here is from genome assembly GCA_028646515.1 of Pseudochirops corinnae. Classification (NCBI taxonomy): domain Eukaryota; kingdom Metazoa; phylum Chordata; class Mammalia; order Diprotodontia; family Pseudocheiridae; genus Pseudochirops; species Pseudochirops corinnae. The sequence goes on along the minus strand of CM053586.1, from coordinate 119,394,938 downwards.
TCAAATTATTCTCAAAAACAGAGAAAGCATTAAATCAAACTCCTTTATGAGACAAACATAGCTTTAATACCAAAACCATGGAGGGTTAGAGCAGAAAACTGTAGACTGATGCCATTAATTAATATTGATCCAAAAACTTTAGATGAAGTCCTTTCAAACAGACTAAAGCAATTTATTCAAGAAATCAGTCATTATGACCAAATTATATTTATACCTGTGATGTAGGGATGAAACAATATAAGGAAAGCACTCAATATAATGAATCATTTTAAAAATATGTATTTTTTGTGCATATGCATATATCTATATCCAAAACCACATGACTATTTTTATGTAGAAAAATCTTTGAGAAAACATAACATTCATATATGCTTTAAAAACCTAAAAAGTAGAGACATTTTTAATATCATTAACATCTATATAAAACCCAAGGTATGCATCCCATGGAAAAGGCATACATCCAAAGCTTTCCCAAAAATTAAGTAGCAAAGCAAGGTTGCCCACTCTACTCACATTTATTTGATATAGTTCTAGGAATGTTAAAAGTAAGAACAAGATGGGCAGAGGAGACAAAAACTATCCTTATTCACCGGGAATTTGATAGTTTACTTAGAAAATCCTAAGGAATCTGCAAAAACAAAAACAAATACTGATTACAACAAGGTTTAGTTTCAGCAATGCTGTAGGCTACAAAATGCTCCACCACAACAGTATATCTATGTAATAACAACCAAATCTAAGAGACAATCATAGAAGCATAAAATATGTGAAAGTCGATCTACCAAAGCATAGTCGATATTTCTACAGATAAATTATAAAGTGTTCCTTTAAAAAATAGCTACATAAGTAGCTAGAGAAATATTCAGGGCTCAGGCTAGTCTATGCCAATATCATAAAAATGATGACCTCCAAAAGTCAACTTAGAGATTCAATGCTATACCAATAGAATTGCCAAAGGGATACTTCACAGAGCTCGATAAAATAATGACAAAATTCATTTGGAGGAACCAAATATCTAGAATATCAAGGGAAATAATAATAAAAAAGGAAGGAAATGAAAAGAGAATAATACTTTGAGACCTAAATCTTTTGGTACTGGTTGAAAAATAGAAAAGCAGATCAATGGAACATACAAGACTAGGGAGAATGAAAAATGATGGAACTCAATAGCCTAGTGTTTGATAACTTCAAAACATAAATTATTTAGGAAAGAAATTCCTGTTTGATAATTGCTGCTGTGAAAACTTCAAATCAATCTGGCAGAAATTAGGCCAAACCCAATATTTTGTGCCATATTGTGCAACAAATTCAAAATGTGACCTGAATGTTAAAGATCACACCATAAAAATATTTGAAGAGGAGAAGATCATATTCTTTTCATAGCTATAGGTAGGATATGAATTCTTAATCAAAAGATAGAGGTAATTACAAGAGATAAAGTAGATAATTCCGATTACAAGACATTCTTTTGCACAGAATTAATTCATCTAAGATAAGAAGAGAAGCAGTTGACTAGGGAAAATCTTTGTAACAAATATCTCTTATGATGGTTTGATACCCTAGATATATAAACAATTAACAGAAATATGTAAGATCAAAAGCCATTCATCAATAGATAAGTGGTCAAAGAATATGAATAAATAATTCTCAAAAGAAACATCAAAAGCTATAAACAACCAAATGAAAGAGTGCTCCAAATTACTAATAACAAAAGAAATGCAAATCAAAATAACCCTGAAGTTTTGTCTCACATCTAACAAATTGGCAATGATAAAAGATTTGAAAAGTTATGTTGGAGGGACTGTGGAAAGACAGGTATGTTAATGCTTTGTTGATGAGCTGTCAAAAACAGCCATTCTGGAAGTCAATTTAGATTTATGCAAACAAACCCCCTAAGATGTCTATACCCTTTGACCCATAGATTCTACCTCTACTCATATGCTTCAGGAAAGTCACTGACAAAAAGAAATGCTCCATATACACCCATTTATTTATTTATGTTGTTGTTCAGTCATTTCAATTGTATCCAACTCTTTGTGACCCTATTTGGGGTTTCCTTGGCAAAAATCCTGCAGCGATTTACCACTTTCTACTCTAGTTCATTTTACACATGAGAAACTGAGGTAAACAGGGTCAAATAACTTGACCAGTGTCAGATAGCTAGTAAGATTCTGAAGCTGAATTTGAACTCCGGAAAATGAGTCTTCTTGACTTCCATCATGGCTTTCTATTCACACCACCTAGCTGCCCCCAAATTATTTATGGCATCCCTTTTTGTGGTACCAAAGAACTGAAAACAAAGTATGCCCATAGATTGAGGGATGGATGTATAGTTTGTTGAGATCTAGTAACCTGAACTCATTGAGGGCACTTAGAGGTTCTCTCAACATGTCCTCACATATCTTGAGTTTCAACCCAGTTAACTACTTTTTGGTTTTTTTTAGTTTTAAGACCACACTTTTTCATAGAAAAAGATAGAAGTAATGAGTTTGGGAATTTCTGTCTTTTCTCTGCTCTCAAAAAATTATCATCACATGATCCATCTCAAGTAGTGATCCTATCCATTCTTTGTCCTTTGTCTTATTTCCAACACAAGTTAAAAAAGAAAAAAAGAGAAAACAATTCTTATTATTCTCAGTATTCATTGCAAATTCAGCTCATTCTGAGCTTCAGCATTCCTAACATTTTTTAAAGGACCAAGCCACTAGGTTTTATACTTACTCTTAGTTACTTTTGTCCTTGTTTCCACCTCCTGTAGAGATCATTTTAAGAATTTAAGTTTGTCTATGAGAACTTCGTGCATTTACACATGTTGGTTTAAGTCACTCCCCAGTATAAATAGGAATCAAGATCACTGGAGAAGGAATCACTGGATTCAAACTCTGTTTCTGTTTCTTACTGCCTACGTGACCTTGGACCAATCACTTTCCTTCTCTGGACCTGTCCTCAAGAATAAAATAAAGAGGTTGGACCAGATTGTCAAAAAGGTCATCTCTACCTCTAAATATTAAGAAACTTGATGTTTTTTCTTCAACAAGAGAAAGATTTATGTTGACAGAATTTCACTTTTTAGAGCACTGTATTCACCCTGGGAAATTTACCACATAGAATGTTAAGCTAAAGAAATCTACACATCCTTTCTCTGACCTCTGAAACTTATTCTCCCTAAATCTCAGTTGTACATCAGACTATGTCACAGCTTTTCCCTCCTATCATTCCCAAGAAATGCATCATGATGAGGTGATTAGATAACTGCCCTTGCAGTCAGGAAGATATGCAACCAAATTCTGTCACTGACACATCCTGTTTAAGTGACCCTGGGCAAGTCACTCCAACTCTCAGTGAGCTAAACAACTCTCTAAGACTATAAAATGCATGAAAAGCACTGACATGAATTTGTAAGGTGAGTCATAGCTCAAGCATGTATCCTTATCTATTACAAACTGTAAAGTGGAGTGGCCACTTTTTTTTTTTCCTTTCCTTGGTAACTCGTAGCACAGTGAATAGAGCACTGAGACTGGAGTCAGGAAAATCTCAGTTCAAATCCAGCCTCAGACACTTACTAGTGGTGTGACCCAGTACAAGTCTCTTAACCTCTGTTTGCCTCATTTTCCGCAAATGTAAAATGAGAGTAATAATAACCAATTACCTTGCAGGGTTATTGTGAGGATCAAATTTGATAATATTCCTAGGAAACATTTATCACAGTACTTAGAATATAGTAGGCACTATAGAAATATTTATGCCTTGCCTCTCTGAAGGTTTCCATTATTTTTACTTTGGCAGATACTTCCTCCTTATCAGTCAGTATCACATTCAAAATGAAAATTAATCCTCATCACTTGCTTCACCTTTGAGAGAATATTGTCACTAAGGAAAGTCACCAATGTATCAGTTGCTCTGTTTTTGGTGGCGCCATCAAGCAAATGTCTGTGGAGCTGAAACTGAACTCCTCCTTCCCATAATGTCTCTATTCCATGGCTGTTATCTCTTTCTTGAAGATTCATATCCTCTTTTTGGTTTGGTGGTCTGTCATATTTCCCCACAACTCCCCCCATTCTCCTCTCTTCCTCTTTCTTCTCCTAATCTCTCTATCCCCTCCTTTCTCTTCCCCCCCCATCTCTCTCTGTCTCTGTCTCCGTCTCTGTCTCTGTCTCTGTCTCTGTCTCTGTCTCTGTCTCTCTCTCTCTCTCTCTCTCTCTCTCTCTCTCTCTCTCCCTTCCCTCTTTCCTTCACTGATCCTCACCTAAATGTTTTCTACATTCTTCTCCCTCAAATTCATGGACTTTCTCACGTATTAATGTTGGAAATATGTAATCCCATCCATTACCCCTTTTATTTAATCTGTTCCTTTTGAATAACATCCTTTCCATAATTATATTCCAATCATGAGTTATAGCCCATCAAATCTCAGTGGTATCTGCAAAGTCAATTTTAACACCTTAGGTTAAGTTCCCTAGTAAGAATCATAAATAGGGATTTTTGTGACAGAAACAATCACCACAAACTACAATCGGGACAAGTGGCAGGAAAGGTACTCTGATTTGGGTGACAGAAAAGAGGGTGGCAAGCACTAGGGAGTGGTAGTCAATGCCTTTTGGCTTGCTATTTTAAAGAATTAATAAATTTTTTTAAAATTAGAAGTTTAAATTAGTTGGGTTTTCTTCATATTTGAAATCTAAGAATTATACTAGATTCCAGACTACTACTCTTATTACTAGGGCATCCAACTCATCTGCACCAGGCCAAGATCAAGCATCCCTTCCCATTATTAGGCCAGCATAGCATTTATGTCCCATCAACTGCAACACCCACTTTTCCTAGAGAACCCCAACATGGCAAAACCAGAGTCTAAGTCATTTCCTATTCCTCAAACAGAATGCTCTTCCTACTCCTACTCTCATAGTCCTATCACCTTCTCTTGCCACAGTTCCACCCCTACCTTTTCCTTAGAGGTATAGAAATTCTATTAGCCCTACCCACCCCCATCTAAATGCTCTGTCTTAGACAAATTTTCCACCTATGGAAAATCCCTGGTTGCCCTTACCCGAATTCTGGCAGTCTCTTGGTTCACCTGGTTTATTACTCATACTTTGCCCATTTAGATGCAGATATCTAAAGCCATATTTATTACCATCCCTGCCCTAAAAGATTATTTTCTATAAATTACCATTGTTTTCTGCTGTTATTTTTCTTCCAGTGTAATACATGCTGAATTGTCTTACTTGATGGATACTCCATATGGGCTCGGTTTACTCCTTCTTCCATTTTATATTTCAAATCTCATTCCATGAGATTTCTAAAACTCCATTCATATACATATATGGGTGTATATAATATATACATGCCTATATATATACATACATATATGTATATAAATATGTGTATGCACATTGTTCTTCATTCTTTGTTTTCAAAGAGGGCCAGCAACATCATGGAGTGATGTCTTGACTCATGCATGAATTAGACTTAAGTGAGGCAGAGTTACACAAAGTCATCAGACTCACTCTCTCTTCCAAAGTTATCAAAGTCAAATGGCAAGACTAAAGGCAGAATGACTGGAGATAGACTGAGATGCACTGGGTGACCTAGGCATCTTCAGTCTCTAAACACTCCACAGTGCCTGTTTCTGCTGTCTTCATGGTTGTTGGAACAAGTTGTTCTCATCCACCCATTCTGACAGGAGAAGTCTTCATATACTTGGGTAGATAACCCTTCAACTCACCCATGAACCTGAGGCCATTCAGTTATCCTCAACCTGGTTTAGCCTGTCTGCAAAGAAGGTTTACCAGGGTGTGGCCATTGCAAATACTAGAGCTTCTTGGAGCCACAGGGGAGAATTGAGTCCCAGATGGACACCAAAGGTGGATGAGCAACCCTGAAAGGGGGTCAGCAAGCACTCACACAAGAGGTGTTAATCCTTCTTGAAGACCCCATACACCTCAATATATATGTCTATGTATGTATACATAGACATATATGTATGTATAGGTATGTATACATATATAGACCTATATGTGTGTATGCATGTAGACATAGACATACAAACACACACACACACACATATTGCCAGCTCTTATTATATGTACTCCATCTCTGGCCAAGAGTTCATTGCTACTATTTAACCTATAGCTCTGAAATTCAAGTACCCTTCTGTAGCAACAAGCCCCCTAGTATACCCAGGATGGCTGCTAGCACAGGTTCTTAGATCTTCTTTTCTAAAGGAAAGCAACTCAAAATGGGTTAACAATCTTACTTTAATAAATCAAACATATATCATTTACCTAGTTCAGGGGAAAAAGTCAGCACCCTG
>CM053586.1:119328267-119388125 GCA_028646515.1 Pseudochirops corinnae | reverse complement strand
TTCACCAAGATTCTGATGGCTTAATAGCAAACCTTCTTTGCAAAATACAGATAGGAAAGAGATTCACTATTAACGGAAAGGTACTATATATGCTCTTTTTTTAGAGAAAACATTGTGCTAATTACATTGAGTCCTAAAACACTACAGTCCCTCCTTAAAGAGATCCATGATTACTCAAAAGATGTAGGACTAACTATCCAAACTGAGAAAAGCAAGCAGATGAGAAACATCTAGATCATGACACGCATTGTAGAGGTAATAGATTTGGTAAGTTTACTCATCTGGCAGACAGGATCATAGAGTTATAGTCGGAAAAAAAAACTTACAGATCAAGTTTAACTTCCTCATTTTACAGATGAGGACACTAATAGCCAGAAAGGTTAAAAGACTTGCCTGAAGCCACAAAAGTAGCAAATGATAGAATTGGAATTTGATTACAAATCCTATAACTTCAAATATCACATTCACTCCACTGTATCAGACTGACCCATGCATCCTGAATCAGTGCTGTAGGCAGACAATAAACCAGGTTCTAAATAGAATAGGAAGAGGAGATTTGACAGGCTCACATTTGGAAAAATGCAATATTTCCATGGATTGGCTGCTTGTTGCCACAAAAGTCCATCTTGTTAATACCAAAATTCTCCCAATGGTACCTAATGATTATAAATCATGGAATGCCAGGGCATCAAAAGAACCACAATTTCAGTTGACAAAAAAGTTAATGTCAAGATACATGGCAAGATACAATGTTCATATAAATGATTTTATGAAGATTTCAAGATTTTATTCATAGTTAATTGATAAAATAGAATTACTGTTGTATGATAGCTTCAAGAAACTGGGAATGAAGTAACTTCAGACTAAGTAGGCTAAAGGTTACTATCACCACTGACTTTCATGCAAAAATGACCTTAAAATATAATCAAGAATATTATTAGACTAGAAAAGGAGGTGAACTATTCCTGGAGTACTAGTGAAGGATAACACTAGGTGATACAGTATCAATTAAGTTCTGGACCTGGAGTCAGGAAGACGAGTTCAAATCTCACCTGAGACACTTAGTAACTGTGTGACCCCGGGCAAGTCACTTAACTTCTGTTTTCCTCAGTTTTCATATCTCTAAAATGAAGATTATAAAAGCACCTACCTCCCAGGGTTGTGAAGATCAAATGATATAGCATTTGTAAAGCAGTCTGCAAACTTTAAAGCACTATGTAAATGCTATTATATTCAGATAACTTAGACAAAGATGTACAGTGTATTAAGTATACCTCCTGTGGAAGATTTATGAAAAGACCTGGATAAAAATTGCATGTGATGAGGAGAAATAGATGGGTTGTAATCTGCCCTGGTAGATTACACATGCTCACACTGAAGAGATCATAAATCCACTTGATTATTGAAATGTTCATATAAATAAATTTATGAAGATTTTTGAGATTTTCTTCACAGTTAATTGATAAAATAGCATTACTGTTGTATAATAGCTTCAAGAAATTGGGAGTGAAGTAACTTCAAACTAAAACCTGATTAAGAGAAGGCTGTGGAAGGACATGGTCACTGCTTCCAAATATCTTCAGATTAAAAGATTAATTTAAAATATTATAAATGTTGGCCCCAGAAAGCAACAATTCCTCTCCATTACTTCTATTACTAATTCAGGAATTGACATTTTTCTGGAACTGCAAACTGTTCACAACCATATGAAAGAATACTCCAAATCACTAATTGTAAGAGAATTGCAAATCAAAACAACTCTGAGGCTTCATCTCACACCCTGAAAATTGGCAGAGATGACAAAAGATGGCAAGGGTCAGTATTAGGGGGTTGATTGATACATTATTGGTACAGCTGTGGAATGGTACAACTATTTTGGAAAGCAATTTGGAATTCTTCAAATAAAGTGACTATGAACCAGAAACTCCATTACTGAGCTTATACTGCAAGGAAGTCATTGATAAGAAGAAAGTCTCCATGTACACTAAAATATTTCATTTTTTTGATAACAAAGAATTGGAAATAAAGTAGATGCCCATTGATTGGGCAATAGCTAAACAAATGTCAGTACATGAACATAATGGAATATTACTGTGCTGTAAGAAATGATGGATGTAATGAGTATAAAGAAGCATGGAAAGATCTACATGAACCAGTGCAGAGTGACATAAGCAGAGCCAGAAAAACAACATGCATAATGGCTACCAAAAAGAACTACACACATAAAAATAAAGAGTAAATTAACAAAATTTTAAAGCATAAGCATGGTGCAAATAAAGATCTATGAGAGATTACCCCCCAACCTTCCCTTTCATGAAGATGGAGGTCCACAGGTATTGTACATTACATATATTTTTTGAGTTTGTTCATAGTGATATGGTTTTTTTGTCTTAAAAATCATATTTTTCATATAGATTATTCTCAGGGAAGAGGAGGAGAGAGATAATATTTTAAAACTATGATGATATAAAAACCGAATACATCAATCAAAATATTTTTAAATAGTATGAGAATGTGTTGCCAAAATCTAAATAGATCACATTTACAGAATAACTGCAATGTACTTATTTAGTAATCATTTTTAAAAAAGAAATTAGGTCAGTCTAGCATGACCTGTTCTCGAGAAAACTTTTTGTAATCTCCACTTCCCTTGATAGATGATTCTTCAATCATCTTTTTCATGATTCATTCTGCAATTTTCTCAGGAATTTGAAGTTATGTTCACTTTAGTCTATAATTTGAAGACTTCATTGTGTCCTCTTTTGATGAAAATTGGGACATTCTCCCTTCTCCAATCTAGTGATTCCTCTGTTTTCTATGATCATTCGAATATCACTGATAGTGGCTCAGCAATCACAACTTCCAATTTTTTCAGTACCCAAGGATGCAGTTCATCTGATCCAGGCTATTTTAATTCAAGGGCAGAGAGATACTCTCCTGTCTCTTTACTTATCTTGGGTATCAAGTCCTTTTAGTCATTTTTGTTGTCACTTTCAGTGTAAAGGTCATTCACCTTTGAAGAGAAAACAGAAACAAAATAAAAAGTGAGCATCTCTGCCTTCTCTTTGTCATCAGTTGTAATCATCCCATTCACCCAAAGCAAAGTGACATCCCTATTCTGGACCTCTTTTTTCTCCAAAAAAACTCTCTTTTTTAAAGCCCTTCTCATTTTTCTTAGCTTCCTTCACCAATCTTAGTTTATTCTAATCTTTAGCATTCCTGACATTATGTTTGCAGAACAATGCTTATATTTGTTTTCTGTTACACAGCTTTAATTTCATTTTTAAATATTTCTTTTAAAAGTTCATCTTTAGTACTAGATTCCAGATGTATTCACTTTAGTCTCTTTGAACAAATGTAATTTTTCCTCCTTGTTGTAACTGTTTCCCTTTTGTTCTTCAGAATTTTATTCTTCAGCAATGCCCACCCCTCAGGAGCAAACTTCCTCTAGTACATTTTAGTCTATGGGATCTTAGGTATATTTTCTCCAATCTGTTTTCCAGAAATCTTGGCTATATATTAGCCTATTCCCAGATCTCTCCTCCTCCATCACAAACCATAGGATGGAGTGATCACTTCCCCCTAAGTTTCCCAGTATTATCATCCAAGAAACCATCTCCTCTGGGCTATCAGAATAGGATTTCTCCCTGTAGTTTCCCCTTGACTTTTTTAAGGATGAAATTATCACTATGATAAGCCAAGTTGCTATGATTTTGAGAGAGAGAGAGAGAGAGAGAGAGTATTCCTGCAGATGTCTGGAGTTGACAGAATTTGTTTTGTCATGCGTACAAAGTGAATAAGAAACATCATTTCATGGGACACTTAGTCATCTCATAATATAGGACAAATAATAACATTTGCACAAAGACCACCATGAAAACAATTGCAAATTATGTGCCAACTTCTATTTCAAAGAATAATGAGGCAAAGTCAAAAGAGAACTCAAAAAAGTCCTTGAAATTAAACAGAGAGACAGGGAGAGAGAGAGAGAGAGAGAGAGAGAGAGAGAGAGAGAGAGAGAGAGAGAGAGAGAGTTCACTTCAAAGGGGATCATAGGGGAAGAGAACCAAAAAATGTTGGAAAACATGTTAAGGAGGAATAAATGAGATGCCAAAAGCTTATAGACTGCACGCAAGCCTCATGTCTACAAATCATAAATATCTTATTCAAGAAGAGAATTGGGAAGCACTGGACATAGTTACTACCCAACAGTATTGCTAAAATTGAAACTGATTTCATTTTTGGTGAACAGAAACAGCTGGTTATGGATGAAGAAGTTATTTCCAAGTCAGCTGTCTTTATATAGTCTTATTAAAATAAATATTAAAATTAACACTACATTAGAAAATTAAGGCATATGGCATACAATTAAAACAACTCAAACCTGACACATTTGTTTAAATGAGGTCTTCCTGCTGAAAAAAGGGGGAAGTGGAAAATGACTAAAAAATGGACATTTACATAGACTAGCACCATTTTCTAAGAAAATTTAACCAGTATAAATCAATAACCACAAAAAAGAAAACAAAAGAACCTAAAAATAGTCTTAAGAAGTAAGTAGTTGATCTCATTGTCAAACAGAGAGAGACAGCAGCCATTGATTGTCAACACCAGTTTTGAATTTCACTTCAGTTATATAAATCTTAAAGAAATGCAAAATGGATGTTCATAACATCCCAGGACTGAATTGAGACCCAGGAGATGGGCTGTATGAGTTGTAACAGTTGAACAGCACCTATTCAGCAGTTTGGAAAGACAAATTCAGAGACTGAGAACCTATACTCAATGATGATGAATAATCATGACAATGATTACTCCTACCAAGGGATAGGCCCAAATCTCATGACTCAATCAATCGCCAAGCTTTTATTTATCACCCACAATGTACCAGGTACTATACTATACTATCCCAAAGGGGATACAAAGACAAAGATGAAATAGTCCTGCCACCTATGAGTTTACATTCTATTAGGGGAAACAACATGTATAAATGATAAATATACAAAATATATGAAAAATAAATACCATATAACGGGGAAGGTAACTAACAACCAAGGGAACACAAAAAAAATACATCTAGGAAGTAGAACTTGTGCTCAGCTTTGAAAGATATTAGGGGGGGCAGAGTCAAGATGGTAGAGTAAAACCAGGAGCTTGCTTGAGCTCATCCCCCAATCACCTCCAAATACCTGTGAAAAATGACTAAACAAATTTTCGAGCTGCAAAAACCCACAAAATGACAGAATAAATACATTTCCAGCTGAAGTCAGCCTGGCAAGTCAAAAGGAAGGGTCTATTACACTGGGCTGGGAGCGTAGCACAGTTCCATGGTCACAGACAGGCAGCAGGCCTCAGGGGACTGAATCACTGGCAGCTGTGGTAGTTTCCAGACTTCTCAACCCACAAATGCCAAAGAGAAAGTAAAAGGTCAGTGGGAAAACCCTTTGGACCTGGGTAAGACAAGAGTGTGTTTGGGCCCCTGGCCCCCAGATGGCAGAGGTGGTGATGGCTGCAGCAGCAGCAGCAGCAGCTACTTCTGGAGCTCCAGGCCCATACATGGTAGAAGGACTAAGCAGTTGATCAGAGGGCAATTGCAGGAATCTCTTTGCTTGTGCTAAGGCAGGATTCTCTTGCTTTGCCCTGCTTGGATCTGGGTCATAGTCTTGGGTGATGGTCTTGGGGTGAGGAGTAGCACTGGCAGAGCTTGTGGCAGCTGTGGAGAGGGAGTTCTCTTCACAGTTACGAGGCAGGTGGCTATAAGTAGCTCTGACAACAGCTGCGCAAAACCCTAGAAATTTGGGAAATAGCACTCTCCACTCTGCAAGCAGAGTTCTACCATGGCAAAGAGTTCAAACATCAAGTAATTGGCTAGGAAAATAAGCAAACAGAGGAAGAGGAAATCATGCTATGGAATCTTTCTATGGTGACAAAGAAGATCAAAACATAGAATCAGAAGAAGACAACAAAGTCAAAACTCCTGCATCAAAAGCCTCTGAAAGAAAAATATGAATTGGTTGCAGGCCACAAAGGAGCTCAAAAAGGATTTTGAAAATCAAATAAAAGAAGTAGAGGAAAAATTGAGAAGAGAAACAAGAGTGATGCAAGAAAATCATGAAAAATGAGCCAACAGATTGCTAAAGGAAACCCCAAAAATACTGAAAAAAATAACACCTTAAAAAATAGATTAACTCAAATGGCAAAAGAGGTCCAAAAAGCCAATGAGGAGAAGAATGCCTTAAAAAAGTAGAATTGGACAAATGGAAAAGAAAGCTCAAAAACTCACTGAAGAAAATAGTTCCTTCAAAATTAGAATCCAGCAAATGGAAGTTAATGACCTCATGAGAAATCAAGGTATTATAAAACAGATTCAAAAGAATGAAAAAATAGAAAACTATGTAAAATATATCCTTGGGAAAAAAAACTGACCTGGAAAACAGATTCAGTAGAGAGAATTTAAAAATTATTGGACTACCTGAAAGTCATGATCAAAAGAAGAGCCTAGACATCATCTTTCAAGAAATTATCAAGGAAAACTGCCCTGATAGTATAGAACCACAGGGTAAAGTAGAAATTGGAAGAACCCACTGATCACCTCTTGAAAAAGATCCCAAAAATAAAACTCCTAGGAATATTATAGCAAAATTCCAGAGTTTCCAGGTCAAGGAGAACATTACAAGTGGAGAGAAAGAAACAATTTGAGTACTGTGGAAACACAATCAGGATGACCCAAGATCTAGCATCTTCTACATTAAGGAATTGAAGGGCTTTGAATATGACATTCCAGAGGTCAATAGAGCTAGGATTAAAACCAAGAATCACCTACCCAGCAAGACTGGGTATAATACTTCAGGGGAAAATATGGATATTCAATGAAATAGAGGACTTTCAAGCATTCTTGATGAAAAGACCAGAACGAACAGAAAATTTGACTTTCAAATACAAGAAGTAAGTGAAGCATGAAAATGTAAACAGGAAAGAGAAATCATAAGGAACTTATCAAAGTTGAACTGTTTATATTCCTACACGGAAAGACAATATTTGTAACTCTTGAGACTTTTCTCAGTATTAAGATAGTTGAAGGGAATACATATATACATATATATGTATGTATGTATACACACATATATGTGTATATATGTTTATATACATATACATGCATACATATATGTATATGTGTATGTATACATAGAGGGTACAGGGTGAGTTGAATATGAAGGGATAATATCTAAAAAATAAAATTAAGAGGTAAGAGAGGAATATATTAGGAAGGAGAAAGGGAGAGATAGAATAGGATAAATTATCTCACGTAAAAGAGGCAAGAGAAAGCTGTTACAATAGAAGGGAAGAGCAGGGAGGTGAAAGGGAATGAATCAGTCTTACTCTCATGGGATTTGGCGTAAGGAGGGAATAACATACACACTCAATTGGGGATCTTACCCTATAGGAAAGTAGAGAGAAGAAGATAAGAGGGGGTGATGATAGAAGGGAGGACAGGGTCAAAACAGAAAATAGAATAAATGGGGGGTGAGATAAGATGGAGGAAAATATAGTTAGTCTTTCACAATATGACTACTATGGAAATGTTTTGCATAACTACACATATATAGCCTATATTGAATTGGTTGTCTTCTCAATGGGGGTGGCTTAGGAGGGAAGAAGGGAGAAAATATGGAACTCAAAGTTTTAAAAATAAATGTTAAAAAATTGTTTTTACATGCAACCATGAAATAAGATATACAGGCAATGGGGTATAGAAATCCATCTTACAAGAAAGTAAGGGGGAAGGAGGTTAGGGAGGGATAGAAGAGAGGGAAGGCTGGGTGAAGGGGTAGTCAGTATGCTTGCTATCTTGGGGTGGGAGGTAGGAGAGAGATGGGGAGAAAATTTGGAACTCAAAATCTTGTTGAAATGAATATTGAAAACTAAAAATAAATAAATAAATGAATACCAAAAAAGAAAAAAAAGAAAGATATTACGGAGTCTAAGAAGCAAAGGTAAGAAGAGACATCAATGGGAACAAAGGTATCTAAGAAAATATCAAAGATAGTCCATGTATATTTCAATCCTGTATATTCAATAATGTAAACACTCCTGCTTTAAAGAAGAAATATGTGTTATTAGGTAATTTGCCAAGATGTAAAACTGTCAATGTTAAGATTCCAAATTCATAGAAGTCTCAGGAATCTAGCCCAGAAGCCATTAGTGGGGTCTTGAAATAAGTATGTGATTTGCCTTGGCAGAGATGGCAAGAGATATAAATAAAGGTATTGGTGCAGGTGTGGGAAAATGCAAGGTGTATTTATGGGACAGAAGACTGAATAAAGCTGAAGGTTCCAGTAAAGAATCTGTAAGTGGTAAAACTGGAAAGGTAAACTGGGACTAGATTATGGAAGGCATTCAGTGCCAGGATCAAGAGTTTGGAATTTGTTATGTAGGAGTGAAAAATGCATAGAAGATTTTTTTTTTCCTTTTGAGTAGTTAAGTAATATGGAAGTAGTATTTTAAAAAGATTGATTTGGTGCCTAAGTACAAGAAGTATTGAAGCGGAAAAGCCTGGAAGCAGTTAGTAGGTTACTGCAGAAGCTCATTAACAAGTTGATAAGAGCATAAACTAGGATGGTGGCAGAAGACATGAAAAGGAAGGAATCACTGAAAGAGACATTTCAAGGGAAGAATTAAAAGGGCTTGGTAACTGATTTATGTGACAATGAAAAAAGAAGGACCTAAAGATGATTCTAAAAAAATCTATGAAAGATAAAATGTGAAGAAAGGTAGAGTACTGAACCTTATAGAACTTCTATGGCTTATATTATGGGGAGGGAGAAAGAAAAGTATGCAAATTAGACAAGAGACAGAAAGATAAAAAAAAATCCAGATAGTGTCTGTTACAGAAGCCAAAAGAGAAGTGAATTTCAAGGACAGATTCAACTACAATGTCAAATGCCAAAGAGAAGTCAAAGAGTAGGACAACTAGGAAAAGATCAATTGACTTCTTTGCAAGGAAGCCAACGATGTCTTTATGGAGTTAAGTTACAATGTAGTGGTAAGGACACAAAAATACTGCAAGTATTTAAGGAAAGAACTGTTGTGACAAGGGTAGACTTCTCATTCTAGAAATCTAGCAAGGGAAAGAAGAAGTAGAATGATGGCCACGGAAAGAAAGAGAATCGAGCAAGTCTTTTGTTTTCCAATATGGACTGGATTTGTGCATGTGAAGAAGGAAGAATCAATGATGCTGTCTGGAGAGAGATCAAAGTCTCAGAAGTCACAGGAGAGAATAACACTGAGGACACAGGTAGAAAAACTGCAAATCATCCAAAGAGAACAATGCAGTCCCAACCCAAACGAATAAATCATCCAGTTTTCTACTATCTATGCCAATGTTCTATTTTATCTTCAAGTAGAACTCATCGCCTGACTCCAGTCATTTTCACTGACTGTCCTTCATGCATAGAATGCCCTCCCTCTTCATCCCAGTCTCAAACTTCCCTGACTTCTCAGGGAAAATATCACATACACATACGTATGTGCATGCATGTGTATACACGGTATATACAGTTTTTTGCATGTTGTCTCTCTCCTCCTCCCCCCGCACAGGACCGTGAGGTCTTTGAGAGCAGGGACTGTTCCTTGCTTTTCCTCTCCCCATTGCTTACCACAATACCTGGCACATACTTAGTTGACTGACTAACTATACGAATAAATATGTAATCATCAGGCCCCAAAATGAGTACCACTAACTTATCCTTATTTCCTCTCATATATTAAACAATGAAACCTATATAGATACAGCACACAAAATCAATATTGTTAAGAAGAATATTGCCTCATATAGCAAGAGCAGGAGAGAAATGGATAGCATGGGTGCTCCATTGGTTACACACAATGTCAAGAGAATATAAAGAAGTTCCCCGGCACATTGGGCAGACCCTCTGTGACAAATTTATAGAAAGACAAGGGTAAGAGTTACAAAAGATGGACAGACAGTAATCGATTACAATCTGTGTGTTTGGAGAAAACACTACATCATTGAGACTACGGATCCACTGAAATAAGTTTATTATGCTGATAAAATCACAAGACCAGGGTACGTATGTATATGTATGTATGTTTTGGAATGTGTATGTGCCTGTAATATGTATATGGAATATGTACATAGGGTGCTCCCAGAATCTTAGTGCATTTTACGTGTTAATGGTTTAATAGTTTACATTAGCATCACTTAATATAGTGATGTAATAATACACCTGTCCTGATTTGTACAAATAATGAATGCTTTAAAATAGTCACATGTATTCAGATTCACACTATTCGAAGTAATAATTATTTAAAATATGGTAATTGATTCCAATCCAATGGAAATCTAAAATTCAAATTCAAATAATGGAGCCACTTTCAGGGGATTCATCGTTTACATTAATTCTGACCTAGCAGTTCATAGGTAGGTGAATATGGTCATGTGAATTGAAGAGAAAGTTTAACAATTAAAACACAACTCTGGAAATCTAGAATTCTATTCATACTTTTGTCATTAACTGCCACATGACTCTGGGTATGTTGTTGAGCATTTGGAAGCTTTTTCATAAAAGAATAATGATTTCCTTCTTCTTGGAAAGAGACTGTTATTGTCTCAGATGCCAGTTACTTTACACAGGCAAAGACATGCAAATAGTAGCTAAAATCCAGAAAAATTCTAATTCAAATACCCATCAAGTCCAATTATGCCCAGATTGGGGATGGGAAGGGGTCTAGTGGGAGGAATGATAACATCTCCTGATGATCAAATCTACTATCTGTAACTACTGGGAGAATGAAAATAAAAGTAAATTATTTAGAATAGAAAGTAGGAAAAAGAACAGAGAAAAATAGTTCTCCCCTCCCCGTCCAGAAGGGGCACTGCTTAGGCTTCCCTGACCACTAAGGGGAGAATTAATATTTATATTCATATCATTCAGCTAACAAAAGATTTCACATACTTGAATAATAGATTCATTTCTCTTTTATGGGCCTTGTCCATTAAGATACATAAAGATACATCTATTTTCAGTTGGAGATGAATGACAATGGTGTTATAAATCCATTCCCAGCATCCATATTTTCAAATGAATGTATCAAAAACATCAATGCAATAGTTTTATAATGAGAACTGAATAGTCAAGTCTACACAAGTAATACCAACTGGAGTGCTGAAAAATTATCAAATTAATTTAGGAAGAGACAGATGGCAACTCCATTATGTCTAATTTGAACAGAGAATGACTGAGATATTTACTGGTCCCCTCCAAGTCCAGCAGATAATACAGGTCTCTAGGAAGGAAACTTCCAAACTCTGATAGAGTAGCAGAGAATGACAGCACCAGTAACAGTGTATCCCAATGAATATAACAAGGTGTGAACTCTAGCCTGCATTAGTCTCTATGAAGTTATAAGAATTGCTAGCATTTATACAGCTCTTTCAAGTTTGAAAGCATCTTACATATGTTACTTAGGCAATTTGGTGTCACAATGGATACTGTGCTGTGCCTGGAGTTGGGAAGAACTGAGTTTAAATCTAACCTCATATATTTATTAACTGTGTGACCCTGGGAAAATCATTTAAATTGTCTGCCAAAGCTTTCTCAACACAGGACTGTTGTTGATTGAATATTTGTAAAGCATTTGGCATAGTGCGCAGCACTTCTCTTTATTTAATCACCACAAGAATCCCATAAGGTAAGTACATCCCCATTTTCACAGATGTGGAAACCAAGACTAAGAGCCTTGCCCATGGATGCATAGCTAGAAAGTGGCTCCTGAGGGAGGATTCAAATTCGGATCTTCCTGACTCAAGCCCAATATTCTATTTACTGTATCACCTAATGATTAGTTAGGTGATATAATGTAGATACACCACTGATTTATGTAGACAATTGATACAAGATGTCCCCAAAGTCTTATTGCACACTTAAGCTTTAATTGCTGGGCCTGTTCTCAGTACTTCATTCCCTACTTCCAGTATATCACACCCATCACTGCACCATGGCATCCTCATCATCACCTCAGCATAGTGAATCAATACCCAGACCACAATTTTAAAAATTTTACCACCTCTACCCTCATAAGTCTCCAAAGGGCCTGTTCTCAGTACTTCATTCCCTACTTCCAGTATATCACACCCATCACTGCACCATGGCACCCTCATCATCACCTCAGCATAGTGAATCAATACCCAGACCACAATTTTAAAAATTTTACCACCTCTACCCTCATAAGTCTCCAAAGATTGATATATTTGGGGACTCGAGGGAAGATATTGTATCACCATTATGACCCAAACTCCTCTGGTATCATCTCATTAAATCTAAGCTTTAGTGGCTTAAAACTGCACTAAGACTAAAACCCCTGTATAATATAGACACAGAAGTAGAAGGTCAGAATGTGCATTTCCTTTCCTACATAATGATACAGAGGAGGTTTCCCTCAAAACTTCAATCTACCGGTTGAAAAATCAGTCGTTCTATTCTCTAAGCAGGCATTACCTGAAAATATAATTGGAGAAGTACTTGATGAGATCAACTTCTGTTTTCCTTAAAGTACTTGCAAATTATCTTGGTTTGTAAAGTTTTTCTCTGCCTCAAAGCCTTCAAGAAAAAAATGTAAATTGGACATCTCAAATATGCAAAATAGTTGTCATATAGAGGAAGATTTTTTAACTTTTCTAAACATTCAAGACTTTTATGAGTCATAAAAACAAATACATTTAGCACATGAAGATACCATAATACTATATAAATAACCCAAATAACTCAGTCTTTTAAACAAATAAGTTATGGTTTATGTCACATGAAAAACAGAAAAACTAAGGATAAAGACTTAAGCATACACTTTGCTTTGACCCCCATATTAAATATGCAGCTCAAAGATGCTAAGTCCCCAGTATTCCAAAGCTAGCTTCTCTACATTTCTCTAAGAAATGAAGCCAGATAGATTTCTGCAATGTTTTCCTAATTTTCTCCCCATCAAAAGTGAAAATGGTAATTAATATATTTTAATAAACTGAAGGATTCTAATTTCTACATGCCGTGTGGATTAGATTTTATTTTAGTAACTTTAAAAATGTACCAGTTTTATATTAACCTAGGAGAATGGAGGACAAAGCACATCTCCCCTCTCTGTAAAAAGACGGGGTATTACAGGTGAGGAATGTTGCTATCAGAGTCAGTTACTATGTCACTAATTTAGTTTAACTTTTTCTTCGTCACAAAAAAGGTTTATCAGAAAATGACTGTGGTCTAAAAACAAATTCAGCAGAACCAGGTGAACATTGTACACAGTAACAGCTACAATGTGTGATGATTAACTTTGATAGATTTATCTCTTCCTCGGAATGCAAAGATCCAAGACAACTCCAAAGGACTCATGATGGAAAATGCCATCCACATCCAGAAAAAAAAAATAACAACAAACAACTATGGAGTCTGAATGTGGATTGAAGCATATTATTTGTGCACGCTCTCTCTCTCTCTCTCTCTCTCTCTCTCTCTCTCTTTCTCCTCTCCTTTCTTCTCTCTCCTTTCTCTCCTCTCCTCTCCTCTCTCTTCCTCTCTCCTCTCTCTCTGTCCTTTCTCTCTCTTTCTTTCTCTCTCTCTCTCTCTCTCTCTCTCTCTCTCTCTCTCTCTCTCTCCCTCTCTCTCTTCTTTTCTTTTTTTGTTTCTTCTTTCTCTTGGTTTCTCCCACTGGTTGTAGTTCTTCTTCTGACTAATGTGAAATTGGTTCAATATAAATGTATGTGTAGACCCTATATCAAATTACATGCCACCTTGGGGTGGGGGAAGGGGAGAGATAGGGAGAAAATTTGGAACTCAAAGTCTTGTGGAAGTGAACGTTGAAAACTAAAAATAAATAAATAATTTTTTTAAAAAAATAAAAGAAAAATAAAATCTTAAAAAAAAAAAACTACAGGTCTTCTGATGGCAGAGCTAAGATGGTGGAGCAAAAAAAGCACTCATCTCAGCCTTCCCAACATTTCCCTCCAAATAACTTTAAAATAATACTTCGAATTGAATTCTGAAGTAGCAAAGCCAACAAAAGGTCAGAGTGACACGTTCTTCCAGCCCAAAACAACTTAGAAGGTCAGAGAGATCTGTGACATGGGGAAAGAGGCTGTCTCAGAAAGTACATGGATGAAACACCAATGATGGGACTAGCTGGTGGTGATAGAAGCAAGAGCAGTTTCAGGAGCTCCCAAGTCAAAGACAGTAAGGGGATCTGGCAACTGGCCAAAAAGAGACTACAGGGAACCCCAAAGCTAGCACTTGATGCAGGACCAGAAACTGTCTATTTGGCAACTCCATTGACTATACCCTCTTCTGGGTCATAGTTCTAAGGCAGGGAGAAACACTTTCAGCCAAATGGAAATGGAAGCCATTGAGGGGCAACTTTTTGACAACACCATTGTTTATAATCACTTCTGGACCATAATGCAATGGCAGGGAGGAGATTTTTTCAGTTGGGAGGGAGTGGAAGCCCAAAGGGACAATATCACTTCCAGTTCCAAAGGATCAGGGAATCTGAGGTACAATATTGATCAGTCCCAAGGGAACAAGGGCCCTTTCTGGGTAAGAATCACAGTGCAGATCAGGAAAGCAGTGACCACACATCTCCCCAAATCACACCACCTTGGAAGCACCAAAAACTTCCAAACCCCCAGATCTAGCTCTGAAAATAGTACAAGAAAACCTGCACCTTGAGACAGTGCCCTTCCAGCCCCCACACCAGGAACAGAGTCCAACATTAAAATAAAGTTCCAAATCAAGAAATAGAGTGAAAAATGAGCAAACAAAGAAGGAGGAGAAGGAAGATAACAAGAACAAGAACAAGAACAAGATCAAGAACAAGAACAAGAACAAGAAGGACTTGACCATTAAAAAGTCACTATGGTGACAGGGAAGATCAAGACACAAACTCAAAAGAAGACAATGAAGTTAAAACTGTTACAAGCAAAGCCTCATAGAAAACATAAGAACTGGGCACAAGCCCAACAAGAATTCCTGGAAGAGTGAAAATAAATTTTCAAAATCAGAAAGGTAGAGGAAAAATTAGGAAAAGAAATGAAAGCAAAAATAGAAAATTATGAAAAACAACTGCTTGGTAAAAAAAAGGCACACAAAATTGAAGAAAATGACACCTTGAAAACAGAATTGGTCAAATAGGAAAAGAGATACAAAAACTTACTGAAGAAAATAATTATTTAAAAATTAGAATTAGGCAAGTGGAAGCTAATGATTCCATGAGACCTCAAGAAACAATTTAAAACATGTAAACCTTTCAGCTGTGTCTTTCTATAAAGTACAAAGAATTTTAAAAGAAAACACTCTACAGGAAACAAAACAGGCTATAGAATTTTCTATCAATAACCTAGTATAGTATACAACTTTTAAGGTAAAACTATAGTGAAGGATGGTCTCTTATCTGGATGCAATGTAATGTGTTCTTTCCTTGCTCTCAACTTATCATCCTATTTATCAATATTTCAAACTTCACATCAGACATATTATTCCAGCTCAGGTTAGCATCATTTTAGCCATCTAAAATTTTTCCTGAGTGCTACTGAATAACACATACAATGTCTTCAGTCTGGGTAGGAGAAACATAAAGTGAAGTAGTCTTCTGTACAGATAACAGATCTTTTAAATGACGATAAGTCAGCACTGTGACTGCCCCTGTCACATCTATAATCTTCAATATGTAGGTTGTTTGGGATTGACTTGAGCCTGAGCACCTCTTAGTTCTCCTCCACAACCCATGTTACTTTCTGCACATGCCACTGTCCCATAAGTGGAAATGTGAATCTGGATGTTCTGGGTCAGTAAACATTCCCTTTGCCATGGTGCTTTTGAGATCAAGTGCCATGATTAACACACTGTCCTTAATGATGGGCAAAAGGACTGAGCATTCCAAAATTGGCCTGGATTTTTGCCAGAAGGGAAAGAAAGGGGTCTTTGTTTATAGACATTTGAAGGGCGGGCATCAGCATGTTAACTGACACTTAACACCCCAAACTAGTGCCAAAACTGTTGGCGGCCCTCAACAACTCACCCTGGATTCAACTGTCCATTGCCACAGAATAGCCACCTCTGATTATAAAACTCGTTCTTTCAACTTCCTCAGAGGAATTCCCAAAATAGCAGCTCTTAGAAGCAAACAGATTCTAATTCATTGACATATGCAGACCTTTTAATGTTTTTTTTTTCTAGAGACAGTTCCATTTTTTTGTACCTACAAGATGATCTATGCATTTTTAATAATTACCTTGTATGTTACACGATGCAATTCCTTCAGGCACTAAAAAAGAGAAGCCACAGAATTCATATTCAGATGCAATTGTTAGTTTTGCTGCAAGAGGCCCAAGCTAATTTATGTAGTGAATTTTTTATACAGCTTCCCCCCACTCTGGTTTTCCTTCCCTGCTGTCCTCACCCCCTTTCTTCTCCAGTACATTAAGAGATTCTGATATGCCTGCAGCAACATCCGCTGGAGGTAGCTGTCTGTAGTGATGCCAGTGCAGGCTTCCCTACCGTGGAACTCAGACATGTGTGCTGTCTCAGCAGTGCTCACTCACTTAGAATACCCTCTGGGACCTCCCTTCCGTGAGGGCTAGATCTCATTGCATACCTTCAATAACTTTTGTGGGCTCATTTTTGTTCTTGTAGACAACCACCTATGTTGAAAAAATTCTACATGGAAAGTAAGCAATCTCTTATCTCTAGAGAACCATTGGTTGAACAGGTTACTGCCACAGCAACTGCAGAAACTTCATATTAGAAGTATCCACATGTTGCCTGCTACAAGAACAAGATAAAATACATTTCCATGACATAAAGTTCCTTTTGCTTCATTGTTAGTTACATTAGCTCTCTAAGGATTCATGATTTCATCGGTATATCTGCAACTAAAGCAAATCTTTTTAAGCTACTATAGTCAGAAATTTTCATTACTGTTCTAGTGTTGAACCCCTCCAAACTAAGCTAGGCCAGTTCTCAAATACCAGATTTCCATCAGTTTGTTGTTCAGTCGTGGCCAACTCTTCATGACACCATTTGGGGTTTTCCTGACAAAGATACTGGAGAGGTTGGCTCTTTTCTTCTCCAGTTCACTTTACAGGTGAAGAAACTGAGGCAAACAGGGTGAAGTGACTTACCCAGAGTCACAACTTAGGAAGTGTCAAAGGTCAAATTTTTACTCAGGTCTTCCTGACCCCAGGCTCAGTGCTCTATCTACTGTACCACCCAGTTCACCCTACCCCAAAATCTAAGTAGGTTTCATAAAGTTATTATAAATTGTGAAGATGGCATTGTATTTAATAAAGATACTTTTTTTCAATTTGAGATAAATGTTGAGGAGCAACCCAAATCTTTGTATTGGTATCAATAGCCATTATTTGTAAAGGGAAAAAAAAACCCAAATATTTCAAATTTAATGAGTTTTTTTAAATGATTGTATTAGAATATATTAGTGAGGGTACCCATTTCTAGTTTTCTGCTCCATTGGAAAGGTCACTCCAATCACTGGCTGAAAAGCTGAAGCACAGAGGCAAAGTGTTAGCAAAGAAGACGCTGGAGTCTTTCTCAAGTGAAACTGCCCAACATTCAAGCTCTACTACAGAAAGCCCAATTTCTGTGGGCTGGCCATGTTGTTCAAACACTGTTTACCTAAAAGACTTTTATGGAGATCTCACACAAAGCAGGTGGTTCACATGGTGCTCAGAAGAAGCAATACAAGGACACTCTCAAGGTCTCTCTGAAGAACTTTGTAATCAATTGTGAAACATGGGAGATATTGGTACAGGACCACCCAGCATAGTATGTCCACATCAAAGAAAGCACTATGCTCTATGAGTGAAACAAAATTGCAGTAGCTCAAAAGAAACATGAGATGCACAAATTTAGTGACATCTTCACTCCAAATGTTCATATGGACTGTTTGTGCCCAACCTGTGGTAGAGCGTTCCAAGCTCACATTGGTCTGATCAGTCACAGTTGGTCACACTGTACCTTGATTCCAAAATAGTGATATCATTTTGGTCCTCTTAAAGAATGAAGAACAACCACCACAGATTGAATCTATTTTGGGTCTTTAATATTATCAGCATCATTAGTTATGGAGTCTAAGAAGGGAGTAATTTGTAATCAGCCTGGAAAGATAGGTTGGAATCAGATTTTTCATATATAATAGTAACAGAATCATGGGCTTTGGGGGCCTTAAATAATCTTTATAGGTCACAGGCCTCAACCCTTTCATTTCTAAGATTAGAGAAACAAAGGTCAAGCATCTTTTTAAAATTCAAATCCAAGTTTTACCACTTTCTATTTGTGTGACCTTGGGCAAGTGACCTAATCTTTCTGGGAGTCAGTTTGCTCAAAAGTAAAATGAAGTGACTGAAACAAATGACCTCTGAGACTCTTTTTAATTCTGGATTTATGTCCTATATTCTAATTCTAACTGAACCGCTCTAGTCTCAAAGCAGGAGAAAACAAAAGTAAGAGATGTATGAAATACCTGAGTATTCTCTTTGCCACAGAAAGGTTGGTTATCACAATCATGAATGAAGTTCACATAGTTTCTGAAAAATCCCAAAATGTTGTTGTAGTGAAAACTGCTGGGGCATGGGGAAAGTTCATATTTAAATCAAAATATCTCCATAGCTAAATGACAAATTTCTGCAAAATGTGACTGTGCCATAACATTTTAAATGTTTTTCTGAGGGGTGGCTAGGTGGCACAGTGAATAGAGCACTGACCCTGGAGTCAGGAGGACCTGAGTTCAAATCTGACCTCAGACACATAACACGTATTAGCTGTGTGACCTTGGGCAAGTAACTTA
This sequence comes from Pseudochirops corinnae, assembly GCA_028646515.1. NCBI lineage: Eukaryota > Metazoa > Chordata > Mammalia > Diprotodontia > Pseudocheiridae > Pseudochirops > Pseudochirops corinnae. Next base: position 119,369,264 of record CM053586.1, on the reverse strand, counting down.
ACCCCAATTGCCCTGCCCTGCCCCCCTCCAAAAAAACAAAAAGTCAATGTTTTTCTGAGAAAAGAATCCTCTTAATCCAGCTGATACTACTCTAACATAAATACAATAGATCACTAACTGAGAACAATATCTCTCTGGATGTCTTTGTATCCTTAAGCACACACATAAACCTTAAAGTCTTTCAAGAGATACCAAAAAATTAAAGTTACTATATATAAGGATAAACTAATATCTGAAGTAAATTAAGGCATAGCTTCAAAATACTTTATTTTGTAAGCATGAACAAAAATGTTGTCAAACTTTTATTTAAGACACTGGGTATTACATATTAATCTTTTTGAACATAATAATGATCTATAGTAATCCTGGGCAGCTAAGTGGCACAGTGGATGGTACACCAACCCTGGAGTCAGGAAGACCTAAGTTCAAATTCAGCTTCAGACACTTACTAACTATGTGACCCAGGGCAAGTCACTTAATCCTGTTTGCCTCAGTTTCCTCATCTGTAAAAATAAATGAACTGAAGAAGGAAATGGCAAACTAATCTTTGCCAAGAAAACCCCAAATGGGGTCACAAAGAGTCAGTCGTAACTGAATTGACTAAACACCAGCATAGTAATCTTTGCTATATGAGACATAACCTCTCTAGACCTCTGCTTTTCTAATCTTAAAAATTAAAGGGTTCAGGGCCATTAGGCGGCTCAGTGAATAGAGTACCAGCCCTGGAGTCTGGGGAACCTGAGTTCAAATTTGACCTCAGACATTTAACACTTACTAGCCATGAGACCGTTAAGTGGCAAGTTACTTAACCCCAATTGTCCTGCCTTCCTGCCTCCAAAAAAAAAAAAAATTAAAGGTTGACCTATAAGATACTTTAAGTCTCTAAAAGCCTATGATTCTTTTATTCTCGTTAAAAAATCTGACTCTAAGCTGTCTTTCCACCATGATTACAAATTACTCCCTTTATTCATGGAGTGTTCCTGCCAAACTGGCCTATTTCCATGAGTGACATCCCATTTCCTACCTGCATGCCTTTGTACCTCCCATTTTCACCTCTGCCTCTTGGAAACTCTAATTCCTTTCTAGGCTCGACTAAAGAACAACCTTCTACAAGAACCATTTCTTGTTTCCATCACTTACCATCCCCCCCCAAAAATTACTTTTTATTCATTTTTCATCTGTTATATTTATATACATATATGTGTATATGTGATATACACATGTGAATGTATATGCATGTGTGTCTATTTATGTATATGCATAAATGTATGTGTATATGCATGTGTTATATGTGTGTGTGTGTGTATCCCTCTTTAAAAAATGTAAGTTCTTTGAGAGCATATGCTGTTTTGTTTTTGTTGTTGTCTCCCGGCATAGTGCCTGGCACATGGAAAGTATTTAATAAAGGCTTCTTGTTATCTAATTTTAAAAATTCACTTTATTGCTGGCTGAAATTTTCTAATGACAGGAAAAGCACTCAATTTAAGCTTAATACACAAGAAGATAAGGACGACCTAAGACATCAGAAAAGCACCTAAATTTTGTAAACCATTTGTTATGACCTTTCAAAAGTTTACCTTAAGCAATCTATCCCATTCAACTGAGAATTTGGTTCAAAATCAGTTCAAAAGCAAGTGCCAGGGGAAGCTAGGTGGCATAGAGCACTGGCCCTGGAGTCAGGAGGACCTGAGTTCAAATGCAGGCTCAGACACTTAACACTTACTAGCCATGTGACCTTGGGCAAGTCACTTAACCCCAATTGCCCTCCAAAAGAAAAAGAAAAAGAAAAAAAAAAAACAAGTGCCATCAAGAAGTCTAAAATAAATAAACTATAAAGAAATTTTGAAATGAAAAATATCATATGTGTATGTTATCTAGGTCAAGTCATTTCTTCTCTCTGGGTCCCAGTTTTTTCCCCCAATTGTCTCCATTTTGTAGAGGGGCCAGGATGGTCTTCATTTCTTTCCCAGGCTTCTTCCTGACTTCTGGACTTCAAAACCATGCCTCTGGTGCCATCTCTGAATGAAAATTCTGAAACTTCTCTTGGCACTTAAGGTCTCCTCACCCTGGAACATCCAATCATCCCTGCATCCCTATCAATCTGAAATGTTGTCCTCTGTAAGGCCCATCTTTTCTTCTACTGGAGAATTCCTTCTGGGACCTTCATTTTGTGAAGAGACTCAAGCTTGCCTTCATTCTCCCCTGGTCCTATTCCTGGCTTCTGGACTTGAGAAGTCCCACAATGGTTAGTTCCTTGGTTTTTGTCTTTGTTTTGTTTTTTTGTATTGACTTTCTTCATTAGAATGTAAGCTCCTTGAGGGCAGGGGCTGTCTTTCTTTTTGCTTGTATTAATATCCTCAGCACTAACCACAGTGTCTGGTATATAGCATGGACTTATTAAATGTTTGTTTCCCTTTTTCCTCTGTAAAATAAATGAAAAGTTGCCAAATAACTTCTAACATATGTCTCAGCTGTAACAGTTTGGGTTTTTTATTCTTTTTAAACAAAATGTATAAATGTCCTCTCAAATGGCAAGAATTATAACCCAATCCTATAAATCACAGTTGAATTAATTAATAATTCATATTCTTATATGTATAGGACTAAATCTTAGTTAATATCTTTCCACGAAAGTATTGCATAAACAAGGAACATAGCTGGTCCACATTTTACCAAGAAGGCAATGGTAAATTTCTTAAGAAAAAAGTTCAAATTGCTCTGTACCTTTTCTCTAAAAACTATGGCTTCATTTTCCTTGTGCTCACAGCATCTCCCAGAAGTAGTTGGACTATAGGAATTATAATTCCTGTTTTACAATTATGGTAGAACACAGCCTAGTGCAATTGCAACTTTGAGATAGTTATATACTGTGCATCCTCTTCTACTATGTTGTTTTTTCCCAATAAATTCTCATAACTTAATCTTACCTCTCCTACACACACCAAAACAAACTCATCATAGAATATGTCAGCTGCTTACACTTTGAACACACATAGTTAAAATAAGGGGCTAAAGCAAAATCTTGTGATTCAAGTGAAGTCAAATAGGAAGGAGATATCAGTCATGATCTTAGACAAGGAAGCAGAAAAAAACAGATTTGATTAAAATAAAGAAACACTGAAACATATATGCATATATTCATCAAATGGTATAGCATTCAAATGCTTAAAAGAAATTTTAAATGAGTTGCAAGGAATAAGAGAGTAAAATTATAAAAGTAGAAAACATACTGTACCCTTTTCAGAACTAAACAAATCTAACCAAAAAAATGAGTAAGAAATAAAAAGAAAATTTGAATAGAATTTTAGAAAAAAAAATAGCTACCTTTGGTAATTATTGAATGAGAATAGAAAGGAATACACATTTTACCCAACATCATATGGCACTTCTGAGGGAGTTAGTTGGCACAGTGGATAGAGTACCAGTCCTAGAGTCAGGAAGACCCATCTTCCTGACTTCAAATCTGGCTTCTGACAATTACTACCTGTGTGACCCTGGACAAAAAACCTAACTTGTTTGCCTCAGTTTCCTCATTTGTAAAATAAGCTGAAGAAGGAAAGGGCAAACCACTTCAGTATCTTCATCAAGAAAACTCCAAATGGGGTTACAAAGAATTGGACACAACTGAACAACAATATTGGAACTTTACAAAATCATTATTATTATATCATAAAAATCTGACAAACAAAAGTAGAAATATTAAACATATGCTTTATAGGCCACAGTGAGAAAAAAATCAATAAAAGACTGCTAAATAAAAGAGTAAAAATTAATTAGAGGCTACATGGTTGTAAACAGTGAGTCAGGATGTCCATCATTTGGGGAATGGCTAAATAAGTTGTGGCGTATGATTGTGATGTAACAAATGATGAGCTGGTTGATTTTAGAAAAACATGGAAAGACTTGCATGAAAAAATGAAAAGTTAAATGAGCAAAACCAAGAGAATGTTGTAAACCGCAACCACAATATAATTTGAAGAATAATTGTGAACAGTGAAGTTGTTTTGAACATTACAAATACTCAAATCAGTTATAAAAGATCAATGAAGAAAGATGCTAGCCACCCCTAGAGAAAGAACTGATAAATAAAAGTATGCATAGTATGGTTCTGCACATATTTATAAATCTGTGTCAAATAGTAGTCTTTTCTACTGCAGGATGGGGAAGGAAAGAGTTCAGAACTTTAAATGTAACAAAATAAATTTTAAGAAAAAGAAACAGCAAGTCAAAGAACAAATCATACATATGGTAGATGATTTCATTAAAGACAATGATAACAATAAGAAAAGAGATCAACATTTTGGGCATCCAACCATTGCAGGCCTCAGGGGAAATTTTATATCTTTGAACGCTTTGATCAACAAAAGAGATAGAGTTTTGTTTTTTTGGTTTTTTTGTTTTTTAATGGGCATACACCTAAAAATCAACTCTAGGGAAAAAAATTAAATCCCAAAACAAGCTAAAGTAAAAATTCTGAAAATCAAAGAAGAAATTAACAAAATTTTTAAAAGCAGTGAATTAACAAATAAAACTAGAATGTAGAATGTAATGAAATAGATAAACCATTAGCTAATTTTATTTTTTTTAATTAGTGAGTTTCTTAGAGGAAGTGATGATAGCAGTCATGTTCACTCCTAACTCACCTTTAAACCTACTGCCTTTTCAAGCTAGATATGACTCCACCCTGATATCCCCCTCCTGCAACTGCCAAGTTCATATCTAGAACTTCCATCTGAGGAAGAGGCCATGTGCCAACCATGACCATTCAATCCAACTCTACTCATGATTCTCTGGACTTTTGCACTTTGACTTATGGAAGTAACTTCCTTCATCACAGCTTTTCAGCTACACTTTCTATGTTCTTTTCCTCCATTAGAACATAATCTCTTTGAAGGTAAGGACTTTTCTTTCCTTTTGCTTGTATATGTATTCCCAGGGCTTATCATGGTCCCTGGAACATAATAAGTACATAATAAATACTTTGATCAAATCTTTAAAAAATAAGAAAACCAAATTATCAATATCAAAAATGAAAACGATACATTCACATGTGAAGAAGAAATAAAGAAAATTAGTAGAAACAACTTTGTCCAATTATATGCCAATAAAATCAACAATGTAAATTAAATGGATTAATATCTACAAAAACATAAACTACTATTAACAGAACAAGAAACAGAGAACTTATATAACCTACTCTCAAGGGGAAAGAAATTGAACAAACCATAAATAAGTTCCTAAAGAAAAAGATTCTGGGAACAGATGAATTTATAAGTGAAGTCTCTCAACCATTTAAAAAACCATTAATCCAATATTAAATAAACTATTTTTTACAAAGGAAAATAATTTCTTTCTATGATACAATTATGGTCTCAATGCTTAACCCAGGGAGAGTCAGACCAGAGAAAGAAAAGACCAATATCCCTAATGAATATGAAGACAAAAATTTTCAGCAAAATATTAGAGAAGAGATTATACACTATGAACAGATTGGATTTAGAGCATATATTTTAAAGGTTTGGTTTAAAATATTACTAAACCAGCCACATAATAGAATATATTAATAAAAAGAATAACAAAAGTCATATAATTCTATCACCAAATGTAGAAAAAGTGTCAGTCAAGATACACTACCTATTCCTGCTTTAAAAATGGGGGGGAAGGGGTGGCTAGGTGGCACAGTGAATAGAGCACTGGCCCTGAAATCAGGAGGACCTAAGTTCAAATCCAGCCTCACATACTTAACACTTACTAGCCATGTGACCTTGGGCAAGTCACTTAACCCTAATTGCCCTGCCTTTCCCCCTGTAAAAATAGAAAAAAATAGGAATATATTGATATTTTGCAATGTAAGTATTAAACTTAAGACCAAAAGTTAGCATTACATTTAATGAACATAAGCTAGAGGACTTTCCAATAATATCAAAAGAAAAGTAAGACTATTTATTATCATCATTAATATTTGCAACGGTGGAGAAATGCTACCTTTAGTAATAAGAAAAAGGAAAACTAAAAAAATAACTGAAACAATAACTTAGCAAAATTTCAGAATATAAAATAAATCCATATAAATCATGAACATTTCTATATGTTACCAACAAAATGCAGCAGGAAGACATAGAGAAATCCCCTTTAAAATAACTATAGAGTATACAAAATACTTGAGAGTCTATCTGCCACAGAACACATGGGAATTAGATGAATATAACTATAAGACACACAAAGACAGACATAAATAACTGAAGAAATAGTAATTGATCGTGGGAAGGCCGAGTCAGTTTACTAAAAATGAAAAATGCTATCCAAATGAAGGTCAAAAATCACAAGGAAAATGATGGAAAAGATGGCAGTGGGGATGAACCTTGGGGTAATCCACAAGAGAAGACTGGAAAGAATGGAATCAATGGTTCATGCAGTGCATGTTGACTTTGGCAAGAAGTTGCATTACTCAATATTTCATTACTTATTTATGTTAGTAATACTCAACTGATAATAGCAATTACCTTCTAGATTTACTGGGCAGAAAAATGTTGCTTTTGGCCATTTAAATTATATCAGGAATCATAAAGTCACTATAATAGCATATTGCGGCCTCAGCTCTCTTAGGATTGACGTGGTTCCTAGAAATAGATGCTTGGGCTCTGCTTCCAATTGCTGACTACCAATAGATGAAAGCCAAAGTGAACTGTAGCCACACCATGTAGGCCTGGATTTGTCCCACCCTGAAAGTGTCCAGTCACCCCACCCTCAGCCAGTTGGATGGACCACCATGCCGTGAGAAGGTAGCACTGGGGCTGAGCCCAGAAGCAGAAGAGAATGATTTGTGAGGAACTATAAACAAACTTGTATTCAGGAATTTACCTCACATAGAGTATTCAACTACTGTTACTGTTGTGAAACTGTATTGTTATTAAGTGACTTTTGAAATAATCTATGTCCCTCAGTCTACCTATCTGTATATCTGTCTGCCTCTCTCTTTCCTCTACTCTCTCTCTCTCCTTCTCTCTCTCTCTCTCTCTCTCTCTCTCTCTATCTATCTATCTATCTATCTCTCTCATACACACATACACACACACACACACACACACACACACACACATACATTCTTCTATTTACCAGGAAAGTCTTAAAAATGTTGGGACGTTCTCAAATCTGGGGGACACACTTTCCCATAGGATTTTAGTAATAATAGGATAATAATGAAATTGCACAGCAATGTTAATAGAAGACAGACAAATTTCCAAAGTGATAAAAGGAGGCTTATGAGTTTTCACCTTTCTCTTTCTCTCTAATGAAGATGATAATCATGTTAAACACCACATACACTTGTCTAATTACATCAGGAAACATTGTTCTGTATTTGCTAATGAAATGTGATAGTATTGTATTCACTGGAAGCTAAACCAAAGTGAAGATATAACATTCTAATTACAAAAATGCTATTGGTAAAATGGTCATAGGCTTTGAACTGTAGTGAAAATTAATAAAATTATGTAAATACCAAAAAATAGTCACACAAAACATCCAACTCTCATTTCAGACAAGCTACGTAATATAACTAATCCTTAAAGAAATTTCAAATGAGAAATTCAGTGTTAACTTCTGGCTCTTCTAGGGGGGGAGACTAATGCCAGAATATTTGTCTGAACAGCTAAATGAATTTGTGGATCAGAGAAATCTAATGGTTCTTATTTGACCGTATAGAAGCATAGAATACACCTACAAATCTTGTTGTGAGTTATCAGGAAAGAAATTCTAAATGAACAAATAAAGGTATAATCAGTGTGGCTTTTCCTACCAAATATACTTTCAAAGTCTCAGTTAAAACACAATTGATATATTTAGGATAAATATCTTAATATCCTGACTATATAGGATCCCGTGATAATGCAAGAGTCAGGCCACTAACAGCATAATAGTTACCATAACCTTTCCAAATTATAATGAGAGAGATGTGTTTCACATCACTATGTACACAAAGAACAAGATCTGATCCCCATAACTAAATCTATGATCTATCCAGGTGCTTAATAATGGCTTTTTACAGTATGTGGTATTTAATCATTGCTTACAATAGGCCTGGTACTGTAGTCATTTTTATTTTCTTACTTTAATGTCTTCATAGAATTTATATTTACCCAAGAAATGCAATGCCTTCAAAATTAACCTCCAGAATATATGTTCTATTAAATTTCCTTATAATTTAAACACAAGGCTCATTATTAAAATTCATGTATGGCCTACCTCTACATTTTAATTATCAGAATACATATTTTTATTCTGTTTGACAGGAAGCAGTGAAATGATAGGCTTTCTAACTTTCAACACTTAACAAAATCTTGGTCAAAAAGTGTATATGGCTCCAAACCAAACAAGCAATTTTGAAACTCTGATTGTTGTGTCTTTGAACTGTCTGAACAAATCCTGTATTCTTCACTAACAGTCATCAATGATGAATGTGCTTATTTGCAATACACTTACACAAGGAGTTATAAAGGGACCAGAGATAATGTAAAAGATCCCTTTCTTGCCTTAGTATGCAGGAAAAAAATTACTGCTTCAGGTCTGAGAATATATAATGGACAGTATATCTTCAATTTGGTTCTGATTACTTTTTGTAATCTACTGGAAAGTTAATATAAGAGCAGAATCACATCCTCTGTACTTCCATGGGTGAATTCTCCCCTAAGGAAGGAAGAATTGTATCAGTTGCTTAAGACATGATTCTCCCTCATCATAATTGCTACTAATACAGTATCACTACACACATATATACCAAAAACTTTTCATTTTCAGCCACTTTCAGGCTTTGATTGCTTTCAATCCTGAAGGACTTATTTAAACCATAAGAGCACATCTCTTAATTGTGTTTTTGAAATTTTATTTCAGAACCAAGAAAAAAAATTCCAACCACAAAGGAGATATGTTATAGCAAAATGGGGGCAATACTGAAAACACCCAGATTAAGCATCTAAATGATAAATATTTCACACTCCTTTACATCTGTTCTTTGTAACACTTTTAGCACAGCACAGTACAGTATTTCAGCAAACCAATGCAAACATAAGAACTACTATGGAGCAAAAGCTTTTGTCATTGTTTGTGATTGTCTAATGATCTAGGGTTCAATAATAAAGGGCAACTGACAGGCTGGATAAGAAATGAATTTTCTTCTTACTGACACATCAGGGCAGGGCCCCCTGTTGTAATGCAGAAAATCTTTTATGCAAAAAGAATATAGCAACTTGGAGCACATGATTACTATTCAGAAGATTCTGATGGGGGGGGGGGGTTGGTGTGATTTTTATTTTTTATTATTGATTCAAAATCAGAAAAAAAAAAAAAAAGACCAAACAAGGCCACAATTATCATCCTATCTCTTCCACTTAGCAATTATGGGACCTGAAGCAATTTTTTTTTCTCTTCAATGCCTCCATTTCCCTATCTTTGAAATGGGGATAATAATAATAAATCATGGTTCAATGCCTAGATCAGAATGAGAATAAATGGTATTTTATTTGTAAAGAGTTTTCATCTCTGCAAAAGAAAGGTATTACCTAACTACAGGGTATTTTGTTGACATTGTTGTTGTCTTTTAAATACTTAAGAAAAAAATGTTAAATACTCGACCTAAAATGAAGTCTTGCACAAGGTTTTTAAGATTCAGGTAATGCTGGAAGATCAGTTGAATTCTAGCTATTGAAAGTAATTTCTCCTTGAAAGCAAAATTCAATGATAAAAAGACAATGGGGTCAGACAGCACAAAACTGTTTGGAATTCATTCATTCCAAGAAAACAAAAGGAATTCTTCTTTTGCTGCAGATGTCATTCTAGCTGCCAAAGGATATAAAGAGATATGAAATGCAATTCCTTTCTCCAAGGGATTTACCATTTAATTGGAGACAAAGTATACATATATGAAAAGTTAAATGACCATGCACTTCAGCACCTAGTTTACAAATTATAGTATCCCAAAAGTTATTATGTGAATAGGCAAGGAAATACTATATGTATCCCCCAGTAGATTAAAAATTCCACGTATAGATTCCTTATATAATTTCTCCTTACTTGATGTGTTTACTGAATTGAACATGAGTTAAAATTTTTCTCTCAATTTATTTTTTCTCAATTACACATAAAATTTTTTTAACATTTTTTAAAATGTTGAGTTCCAAATTCTCTTCCTTCCTTCCTCCCCTCTCTGATCTTGAGAAAGCAAGCAATTTGATATAGCTTATACATGTGCAGTATGCAAAACATATTTCCATATTAGCCATATTACAAAAGGAAACACATACCAAAAACAAAAAAAAAAGGAAAAAAGTATGCTTTGATCTGCATTCAGACTCCATCAGTTCTTTCTATGGAGGTGGGTAGCATTTGATCATCATACTGCTGAGAATAGATAATTTATTCACATAACCTGATCATCGCACAATATTGCTGTTACTGTGTACAAGGGTCTTCTGGTTCTGCTCATTTCACTTCCTATCAGTTCATGTAAGTCTTCCCAGGTTTTCCTGAAAGCATCCAGCTCATTATTTTTTATAGCACAATAGCATTCCATCACAATCATGTACCACAACTCTGAATATGAGCTAATTCAGTTCAGTCAGTTGAGTCATTTGTCAGTTGTGTCCCACTCTTCATGACCCCATTTGGAGTTTTCTTGGTAAATAAACAGTCTATATAACTTATTTACTTCAGGTGTAGTACTGCATTTATAGTCCACTAGGTGGAGCAGTGACTATTAGCATGCTGTCACTGAAATGAGAAGACTTGAGTTCAAATTTACCCTCAGTGCCTTAACTAGTTGTATGATCCTGGGCAAGTCACTTAACCTTTCTCAACCTCAGTTTCCTCATAAGCAAATTGGGCTAATAATAGCACCTACTTCCCAGGGTTTTGTGAGGATAAAATGAGATATTTGTAAGGCACTTGCACACCTTAAAGTACTATATAAATACTAGCTATAGTCCTTTAGAATCTAAATACAATCTGCAATTGTGCTTGTATGGGAAAATTCCACCTTGGGACAACTGAAACATATTATCTGTCAAGCAGAAGGAACTGGGAATGGAATCTACCCCCTGGACCTTTGGTGATGGCTCTTTGGACTTGGGCATGAATTGTAGAGATGAGAGGTAAAGAAAGAGTCTATGTAATTAGAAGACATGAAATGGAAGAGAAAACATAGATTACATGGGGTCAGTGAGGTAGTTCCCTAGTCCCTGTCTTTTCCTTAGGGGGGTCCCAGGGATTAACAAGTTCCAGTAGCCCGTAACGGCCCCTTGTTCTTATCTGGGAATCCAGCTCTTGATGGAAAACAATCCAGTTTATGGAATTCTTAACAAAGTTCTGCATGAGCTCCAAGAAAGATAAAATTTCACAAATGCCAGTAAAGGCCATGAAGTTAGATACAACAAATTTGCAGTTAATGACAGAATGGACTTAATTCTTTCCCCCTTCCTTTTCTACCTCCTTTGCCTTCTTTTTAGTCTTGCTTCCTTTGCTCTCCTAATGCTGAAAAAATCTTAAGACATAGAAACAGCTAACATCTCTCTACAATCCTGGAGACTGGAAGTCAATAGGCTTTGAGCTAGGTGTTAGAAGTGGCTGGCATTGAGCTGCCACTGAGAGCTTAGAGGTGAAGCACAGAAGGCTGTGGGGCTGCTGCCTGAGCCCCACGGGCAGTAACCTATGGAGTCAGAATGGGACAGTAGTAACTGACTTTTCATTTAGTGGAACATGCCACAGACTGAGAATTATGTTCTCACCTTCCTTCTCTCCTTCCCTAACCAAATAAGGATGAAGTAGATTCCATAGTTTATTCTATTCTGCAAAGTTACTTTTGCATTTAAGTAATTTTTCTCATCTAGAAAAATCTGAACAATTTAACTGCTATTGATCTTTGCTCTGCCTTATTTGTGAATTGGGAAAGAGGAAGGCCATAACAGGAAGAAACAATATTGGAGCACTGGTAATACAGAAATACAGAAAAGTCCAGACCCCCAAAAGTGCCAGGCTTTCTCCCGGCTAGGCTCTAAGTCAAATTGATATTATTTTAGATTAACTGATTACTTTATTACCTTATTGTTTTATTTTCTGATTATTTTAAATAACTTCCTTTATTTAAAAAAATTCTGAATTTAAACACCAAATAAAATGAGAATTTCTATATACAAAGTAGAATGAACATTAAACTATTAATTTCAATTATATGCCATTTGCTTCTCCTTTACGTATATAATAAATTCAACATGTAACCATCCTGCGTCTGTGGTTTTTTATGGCTTTCTGATAAACTTTTCAAAAGGCAAAATGAAACTGGATCTGGAGAATTCCCTTTCCTTGATCCAAAAATAAATGAGACCATCATTTTGCTGTCTGGAACAGGCCTATCCCTTAAGGAGCTTACATTCTACTGGAGAGGAATATGTGTGTGTGTATGTGTGTGTGTGTGTGTGTGAGAGAGAGACAGAGAGAGAGAGAGAGAGAGAGAGAGAGAGAGAGAGAGAGAGAGAGAATCTCAGTAGAGAATGCTAACAACTACAGGGATCAGAAAAGGCTCGTGGTAGGAAGTAGCAAGTGCATTGAGCCTCAAAGGAAGTTAAACATTGTAAGAAGCAGAAGTAAGGAAGGAGTGAATTTGAGCCCCAAAAGACAGCTTTGATTGGTGAGTGGGTAGAACACAAATTTAATTAGTCCACTCTAGTCAGCTCCAGACCACCAGAGTAGAACATGCTTCTCATCCCAGCCAGTCATCCACTCCAGACAACACATATGTATCATTCCATCACCACCCTCCTCACTTCCAGTTTCTTTCTCTTGCCTCAATATCAGTACTATCAGAGTAAGGCATGTCAAGTGACTACCCAATGGATCAATTCACCATCCTTCCAAACACCCCCTTCCCTAGTCACCCTGTCCATATATGTGATTACTAGATGATGATGACAGCACTTTAAGTGCAGATCGCTTTACAAATATTATCTCACTTAACTTTCACACTACCTTGGGAGGTGGTCGTTATTATCCTAATTTTTCATGTGAAGAAGCAGAGGTCTAGGGAGGTTAAGTTAAGCTCAGGATCACATAGCAAGCATCTGACTTAGAATTATTTTTTGCACATTTGAAAGGCAGTGTGGTCTCTGTTTATTTAAGACAGTGGTTCTCAACCTGTGGGTCATGACCCCTTTGGGGGTCGAACGACCCTTTCACAGGGGTTGCCTAAGACCATCAGAAAACACATATTTCTGATGGTCTTAAGAATCGAGACACTGCTCCTCTATGTGTCTCCAGGCAGGTCTGCCCCCGTGCAAATACACCCACATATGATTATTAAAGGGTCAAGGCATTAGGAAGGTTTAAAATCACTGATTTAAGAGATCCTTGAAAGACAAAGGTTAAAGATTCACAAAAGGGTCTTCCTGACTTCAGGTCAAGCACTCTATCCACCATGTCACCTAACTACCTTAAATATAATGCCATTAGAATGTAAGCTCCTCAAGGAAAGGAGCTATAACTTTTGTATTTGTATCCCTAGTGCATAGGACAATAACTGCCCCATAATAAATGCTTAATGAATGTTTTTTCTAAAAAATTCATTCATTCCAAAAGCATGGAGGTGAAAAATGTAGTGCCATGGTTGAGAAACCTATCAGAGTTTCATTGAAACATATTATGCATTAAAGAGAACAACATCAAATAAGTCTAAAAAGGCAGGCTGAACCAAGTTGGGGAGGATTTTAAATACCAATGTGAGAAATTTATGTTTTATTCTAGAGGTAACAGTAAGTGTCTGAAGATTTTTGAACAGGAGAATAAGCAGATGCACTGTAGGAAGATTATTTTGGCAGCTGAGTGGATGATGTATTGGAAAAAGAAGAAATTGAACATCAAGAATCTCCTTTGGAAGCTACTCCATAATCTCAGTGGGATATTATAAAGACCTAACCTAGGGTGGTAGATAGCCTGGCCTAGGGTAGAGAAAAGGATAAAAGGATCCTTTTCTTGATAATTAGATATGACATGTGAGCAAGAAGGAAGGGTAGATGATTAAATGGAAGATGAGAACCTAAATGACTCTTTGTGAATCCAAGACCCCCCGAAAAAGAAAAAAAGGAAGTCTGTGAAAGATGTTTATTTTAGAGGGACAGAAGTGATGGGAAGAGGCTAATTAGTTCTGAGTTGGGACATCCAACTAGCAGTTGTTGGACTTCCTGACAAGATGGCTCCCTGAAAAGGTAAGCTTCTCAGCTTTCTACATACCTCCTCCAGCAGAATCCTGAATTTTTCATCATATGGAATAAGGATCAATAAGTCCAATGAAAAAGTAGATCAAATTACTTCTTCTACTCCAGTACTGCACAAAAAAAAAGTCAGCTGAGTCCCTGAACCAGCAAAGACAGTGCCATCCTGGGAAGCCTTTCCAGCAAAAATAAAGATGGTCAGGGACACTTATAAACTGCAAGGCTCTGTGTCCAGGAGAAGCAAGAGTGAAAGGATTATCTGGGAAAGCCTCACTGTGGTCATACACCCCAGAATGGGGACCTTGAAAACTCTAGGGAGCAGAAATAGGCAGTAACAAGCAGTGGTGCCAACCAGCAAGGTGATACAGCATTCAGAATAGTCCATATCCAGGATCTCTCAGGTCCCTAAGACTATCCATAGACATGAGGGAAGGCCCTAAAGATGCAGCACTCTGTATTTCAAAGACACAGGAAAAGTAACCCCAGAAGGTGATCAGTGCAAGAAGAGAACAGAACAGGAACAAAGAGAAGCAGAGTTAACCACCTTATTCAAAAGTACAAAAGAAGATAGAGGTTGACCTTGTAACAAAACCCCAATTCAGGGACTAATGTTGGAGAGATAGGGAAAAAAATGTAGGGAGAGGCACCAACCAGTATCAAAAATTCTTGAAAATCTAAACTTATGACAATTTCAATCAAAGATTCACAGAGAAAAAATTTATTTCCTACAACATCTACATAAATATCTAGAAGAAATGAAGCAAGAGTTTGTTTGTTTTCCAAATAAAACAAAAGTTCCTGAGGAAAGAATTGGAAAGAAAATAAATAGCTTAGAAGAAAAAATGGTAAACTCAAGTAAAGGACTCCCTGAAAACTAAAATAGAACAAACATAAATCAATGACTCCATGAGAAAGAAATATTAGAACAAAATCAAAGACTACAAACAAGAAGAAAATATAAGATCTCTGACATAAAAAATAATGTGTCTATCAAGACTTACCTCGGGATCTTTTGGCTGATTAAGGAGATGAAGAGGCTCATTTCCTCAGCAATCACTAACCTTACCAATATATTGAACACACTTGGAACTTTGTGTCTCAGTTTGCCTTAATTTCAATCATGACGTGACCTACAGGTCAAGGAGACATCATTGAAGAACTGTTGGGTTACCTGAAAAATATCATTTTTAAAAACTTTCAGTCTATTTCAAGACACCAATTCAATTCAATAAACATTTATTAAACATCTGCTATGTTCCAGAAACTGTTAAACCCTAGGGATACAAGATTAGAAGACTAAGATGGCCCCTGCCCTCAAAAACCTTACAATCTGACAGGAAAAGGCAATACACAGATGTATCCATTAGAGTCAAGGGCAAAGTAAAGATGGAGAGCATGAACCAATCGCCTCCTAAAAGGAAAGGGCAGGTTGTGAAGGGTCTTAAAGGTCAAACAGAGGAGCTCATATTTTATCCTAGAGGCAATAGAAACCATTAGGGTTTAACAAAGAGTAGACTGCCATGGTCAGTCCTACACTTAAGGAAAATCCAGGAATACCAGTGCTGGCCTGTACCGAAAAGAAGGCAAAGAAAGAAGAAAAAGTCCTTTATGTACAAAAATATTCATAGTCACTCTTTTTGTGGGAGCAAAAAACTGGAAACTGAGAAGATATAAGTGTGACAGAGTATTATTGTGCTGAAAGAAATTAGGAAATAAATTATTTCAAAAAGACATAGACTTATTATATGAATGGATGCAGAGTGAAGTGAGCAGAACTGAAGTACTTTTATGCCATGACACCAATATTATAAAAATGAATAATTTTGAGGAATGTTCTAAGCTAATGAAGAATGAAATGCACAGAAAACCAGGAGAACAATTTATGCAACAATATTGTAGAAACATACAACTTTAAAAGTTGAAAAAACTATGAGCAACGTAAGAACTATTCATGATGCTAGAGAATGATAATGAACACACTACTCATTTTGGAGAGGTGATGGACATTGGATGCAGAGTGTGAAGTACATATTTTTATATACAGTCATGAAGGGGTTTTGTTTTGCTTGACAAAATTTTTATAAGACATTTGTGGGAGGCAGTTTCTTTTCTTTTTTCCAATGGGATGGGAAATGAGAGGAAGAGAAAATATATTTCTGTTAATTTCCTTTAAAGAGGTGAGGGTTTACCTCAGATGTGAATTATTGCACAAACTTTCAGATGAAGTCACTGCATTATTAGTTTTACTTAGCTGTTTTACTTTGTGACAAGAGACTGCTCATGAATCAAGAGTAATCTGTAATATAAAAACAAAACACATCAATAAAACTGAAAACTGTAGAAATGGGAAAAAATCACTCTAGCAGAATTTTTGCCTATATCATCAGTTTCTACTGAGAAGGATTAGAGGGAAGAGACTTGTGGCAGAGATATCAATTAGGAAGCTACTTTAATAGCTGCTTGTTAAAGTTCAGTAAACAAACGCACTTGACTTGTACCAAGGTGTTTGTAGTTCTATCAAACATTACTAATTCCACAAAAAATACATAATTTATGCCATTGCTTTAATCAAGAGTTCTTGTTGTTGTTAAGTTGTTTCAGTCATGTTGGACTCTTCATGGCCCAACCCAGGGTTTTCTTGGCAAAGTGGTTTGCCATTTCTTTCTTCAGCTCATTTTATGATGAGTAAAGTGAAGCAAACAAGATTAAGTGACTTGCCCAGGGTCATGCAGCTAGTAAGTATCTGAGGCCAGATTTGAATTCAGGAAGCTGTCTTCCTGACTTCAGGCCTCGTACTCTATCCACTGTGCTCCCTAGATGCCAATCAAAAGTTCTATTTCTATAGAACAGGAAAAATTGGATTGTGTGCTCAATGCTTCTGGACTCATCTGTCCATACCTGAGAAGAAGAAGTCATGAAGAAGCATGATACATTCTTTTTAAGAAACTGTATGAAAAAAAAAAGAAATTGTATGTAACAGAAGTTCAATTTCTTATTCATTTCTATTTCTTGTTCTTTTTTGTACCCTGAAATGTTTGTTGGTGACTGATAAGGTAACAATTATATATGTATGTAACAGAAGTCCCAAAGCCCACGGGTATGTGACTCTCTTATCACTGGTGGAGATCAATGCTCTGAGCAGAGCAAATGGGAGTGGGAGAGAGGAGAGCTTTCAGATTTTAATTGGTTTGAGTCTCTCTAGGTCACTTCAGGCATTTCTGGCTTCCAACTTGAAGAGAGAAGAAGGAAGAATCCAACCCCACTTCAGTTGCTGAAGCAAAAGCCTCTGGGAACAAGCTGACATGAGGGGAACTGTCCATCTATATCATATTCCTACCCCCAGTTTGCCACACCAGAGACTTTTGGGAACTTCTCCTTGGCTGAGACCTAGGACTCTCTTAATTGAGCTGAGTTACCTCTCTCTCAATAGGAGAATGCCTTCACTCTGTTTTGTCTGGTAAATATTCTCATATATATATACTTCCTTTGATTTTTGTTTTGCTATAAATTGGATAAATGGATTTCTTATCTAATTCTTATGCCTGTTTATTATAGAACTGGTAATGTATTGGAAAGAGAGTCAAGATTTACATATAAACTTTGGAGTCCTACTCTCCCCTCAATTTATGAAACAATAATAAAGAATCAGATTGAAGCTGAAAAATCACATCCCCAAGATCAACAGTATTTAAGTGATCAGACAGGTATAATTTTAGTCCAGTACCCCTGCTCTCTGAGGAAAACGCAGTAGCCTCCCCCCTCCTGTTAACCTATTAACCTCCTAGCTAGAAGAGCTCCTGTTAACGTACTAGCAAGAGTTAAAGCCTCCCTTGTAAAAGGGTGGAGGAGAAGATGCTAGATATTTCTATTCTGCCTCCCATTGAGCTGTACAATAACACCCTATGCTACATGCTGAGGGAAGCTCCTTGCTACAACAAGTATATATAGCTATATAATTATGTAAATATGTATATACACATATATAAACAAAGATTGTATTTATATATTTTTAAATGCAAGATATCACTGTTCCTTTGGTATAAAATACCCAAACTTTCCTGTGCCTAAGAAAACATTCAACCCTTGTAAGGCTGGCCTTCAAAAAGCAATCATAGTAAGGGTGTTTGGCATAGCAAGTGATAATCTAGTTACATTACTTTAAAAAATTCCAATTGCTGGAACAGATGCAGAAAGATTAAGACTTTACAAATCTTTCAACATTCAACTCTCCCTTCTGAGAAATTAAAATTTGAAGTTTATGAATGTAAACAAATCAGCTCAGGCCTGAAACATTTAGTTTGTCTGATTTCCTAGGTGCTATCCTCTTAGTGCACATATGACACAGTTGGTATTTTGGAGTCCCTTGTGCTAAACAATGTATAGACCACTGTGAATTAGACAGGGAGAATCTGATTCAGTTGTTGGTAGAAAGCCTATATCTTCATGTACTTGTATTTAGTTTTTACTTGTTTAATCTGTATCACACACTGTACTATTCTTGGGAGCTAAGTCCTTGGGGCCTGATCATGAATTGATTCTGAATGCAAAATTCCAATTAAAGCCAAGCAACTATACAACTCATTACAGTGAATACAATATTTGTTTATTTCTTAGGCAAACCTTCCAAGTGTTTTTTTTACTCTTCTGTCTCTACCTTAGCTGATTTCACACTATCCCGTAAGGCATCTCTCAGATTTCTTAAAATAATAAACTATAATCATGATGGAAATTTAATTTGCTTTTGTCCCATCAACTCTAGACATCAGGGAAATGGTTTTCCAGGGCAGAGACTAAATGGTATAGAGTAGAATAATCTCAGAACTTGGAATCAGAAGATCTGGATTCAAGACCTTGATTTGCCATTTACTAGCTATGAGACCTTGTCTCCTCTCCAGGCTTCATTTTTCTCATCTGCAAAGTAAGAGACTTGGACTAGATATGTAAGGTCCCTTCTGAGCTCTGGAATTCTGGGATCATATGTTATAAATATATTAAGCCAAGAAATTAAACTGTAAAATACTTCTGGAAAATTGGTCATCTTAAAAGTTATATTATGGCTCATTATACTGGGCATCCTTTATTAAGCCCTTTTTTGATGTATGACATGTGAGGCATGACAGTGACCCTGGGTTCTCCAAGGATATGCCAGCAAAACACAAGGCCTAAAAGGTCCTACTAGCTAGAGAGGCTTCTGAAATGAGCTCAACAAAAGACTGCTTGGCCATCCGTCCTCTGAGGACAGCCTAGCTAAATCCATTACTGACTAGAAATAAAAGTGATCAATCAATCACCAATCAAAGCACCAGAACATTACCAAGCACCTATTATAGAACTTCACTGTACTGGATCCTATGTATGCTCCCAGAAAACAAAATAGCACTGCCCACTACAAGTTAACAAATGTCACTGAGAGATAAGTTTCACTGAAATGAAACATTTGGTGAAAATTATAAAATATGTAATTGGGCACTGAATGGCATAAAGTTTAAGTGCTGTTGGAACTCCAAAATAGGGAGACATTGTACAAAATAGGATCATTGTACAATGGGGCAGTTGGTAAAGGAATTGTGGAAGAAGTCATTCTTGAGCTGAGGTCTAAAGGACAGGTCTCATTTTAGTAACCATAGAGGAAAAAAAGAGAGTAAGACAAAGAAGACTAAGAGAAAGGATTGCAAGCTCCTTTCGCAACACTAAATTTATGTAATTTTCTGTCCCCCTGGGAATCCTCATCTCCCTCCAATATAGCACCTGTTGCTATTCAGTCATTTCAGTCCTGTCCAACTCTTCACAACCCCATTTGGGGTTTTCTTGGCAAAGATACTAGAGTGGTTGACATTTCCTTCTCCAGCTCATTTTACAGATGAGGAAAGTAAGGCAAACAGAGTTAAGTGACTTGCCCAAGATTACACAGTCAGTAAGTATCTGAGGCCAGATCCGAACTCAGGAGGATGAGTCTTCCTGACTCCAAGGCCAGCATTCTATCCACTAGTTGCCCCTCCAATATAGCAATGTGGTGTTTTGTATATACTAGGCATTTAATAATTGTCTGTTGAATTAGGGTAAACCATCAGTCTGATGACTGGGGAAGAGTTTGTTTTGGGACGCAATGGAATAAACTTAAAGGTATAGGGCCTTGAAAACCAGGTAGAATAATTTTCAATTATTGGGTCACAAATTTAGAACCAGAAGAGACCTAAAAAGACTTCTAGTTCAACTCTCTCATTTTATAGAGGAAAACATTGAGATCCACAATCATATCACCTGCCCAAAATCTCACCTCTAATAAGTGAAAGAATTAGGAAATGAACCTAGATCCTGACTCCAAATCTAAGACTCTTTCCACTGTACCACACTGCCTGCCAATTTAGACTAAATGCAGTGAGAGACAGTGAGCCATACACACATCTTCCATTGCTACTGAAACTTGATGGGAAGAGAAAGGAAAGACTTTTCTGAGAGCTAAATATAAAAACACCAGCACCACCATGGTATAGTGGACAGTGGGCTAGTCTTGGAATGTAAATCTAGCATGTGCAAGTCAATTAACCTTTTAGTGAACAGTATTCTCTAAAACTATAAGGCACACATGAATTGTGGATCTGCTGTGATAAAAGGAGTTCTCCACAGTGATGAAACCAGGAATCCCCATAGGAAAAAAAAAATGTGTGCAGAAATCTAATTCTTTGGGAAGTGTACCAAGCTTCTGGACACACTAAATTCAAACCAGATAGAATAATGAACAAGAAATCTAATCGAACTACAGAAGGTCACTTCCTTTAACCCAAAACTGCATAAAAAGACAGGCAGAAATGTGTAGGGAAAGTCCATTAATGTCCAGACAAACAAGCCCTCCTTCCAAGCTCAACCGTCAAGGGCTAGACTAGAGGCAGGTGTAGCTGTGTTTAGAAATAGAAAGAGTGGAGGACCCCCAGAAAAAGCCTCTGGCTTGGGACTTCAGAAGCACTAGAGTAACACTAACCATCAGAGTTGAGGGCAGAGTTCATACCAAGACAGCCAAGATCTAGGATAGTCCCCAGATGACATAGAGAACCCTGAAGCTCCACTGCTCTGAACCTCTAAGAAAGATCCAGGACTAACTTCCACAGGTTAAGATAAGCACGGGAACCAAGGGAACTCTTGGCGAGATCAAATATGGCCAACAATTCCACTCAAAATCACATCAGGAGATAATGCCTGACCCTGACACAAAGCTACAAAGAAAGAACTAAAGCTAAAGTAAATCAAAGCAATATCAAACAGCATCAAAAATTATTTCAGAGGACTCACAGATCAGAGGTAACTGCCTGGGTAGCAGACCACCCAGCTCCCATATACGTACTCCAACAAAATCCCAAATTTTGAAGCAGATTAAATAATAATCAATAAATCCAATAGGAAACTACTGTAAATGACCTCTCCCAACACAAATCTGTACAAGAAGTCATCCAGAAACCCATACATAAAAGAAAAAAAGTGGCCTGCAGTCCAAGGGAGCCTCACAATGCAACCAGACACTAGCAGGGACACTGCAGTCTATAAGGCTCTATGTCTGGAGACGGGCAGCAAGAGCAGAAAGACCCTTTGTAACTCTGAAGTCCCTAGACACCTATCCTGAGGCACCAGAGACAATCCTGAAGATGGAACTCTTTGAATGTCAATGATCTAGGAGTGAGAACAGGAGGAGAAATACACAGAGCAAGACCAGTAGAATCAACCACTCAAAAGGCACAGCAGGAGATGAAATATGACCTTGGCATATAGGGTCAGTTCAGGAACTTAAATTGGAGAGATAAACAAAACAAAGAAAATACTAACCATTATAAAAATTAATTAAAAGAATTCCAAAAAGGAGCAAGTTACTCCATAACAACTGAAAGCAAAGATTTAAAGAAAAAATTGACTTTTCACAACAATTTTAGAAATACATAGAAGAAATGAAGCAAGAATTTTTTCAAATGAAATAAAAGGTTTTTGAGGAAAGAATTGGAAAGAGAATTAATAGCTTAGAAGAGAAAGTGGTAAACCTTATCAAAGTAAAAGACTCCTTGAAAATTAGAGAGAAAAAACAAACAGAAATTGGTGATTCCATGAGAGAAGGCAAAATATTAAAAGCAAAAGGATTAAAATAAAAGAATAAAATATAAAATATCTGATATTAAGGCCACTTGACATGGAAAAGACCTCAAGGAGAGATCATTTAAGAATCATTTGGTTCCCTGAAAACCATGCTAAAAGGAAAAAAAACCTGGACACTGTATTTCAAGAAATCACAAATTTAAACTGCTCAAATCTACTAAGACCCAAAAGGAAAAATAGAAATAGAAAGAATTCTCAAATCACTTTCTAAAAAGGAACTCGAAAGGAAAAGTCACAGGAATGTCATAGCCAAAATCGAGAGTTCTCACTTCAAACGAAAATACTACAACCATTCAGAAAGAAGCAGATCCAGTACCAAGAAGCCAAAGCAAGTATCACACAACACTTGGGAGCTTCTCCTATGAATGAGAGATCTTGGAATACAATGTTCCGAAAGGGAAAAGAGAGAGGCTTCCAAGGAAAAATAACTTACTCTGCAAAGCAGAGTATAATCTTAGAGGAGAAAATGGATCTTTGATGGAATAGAGGACTTCAGAGAGGTCATAGAATCCTAGGAAGCTAAGCATAATCAAAGAATTAGAAGAATCTGCATTATGATGCACTACAAATATTTACTGTAGAGAAGAAATAAAGAATCCCTTCAGAATCTTAGTATCTTTAAAGGATATTAAGAGAGTAAAACAAGAAGAATACAGGAGCTGAGTGAAGATTGGTGATAGTCTGAGGGTTTGAAGAAGAGAAAAAGGTAGGAAAAGGAAAAACTAGTGAAGAAGAAGGGGCAGCTAGGTGGTCAGTGGATAGAGTGCTGGACTGAAGCCAAGAAGATTCATCTTCCTAAGCTCAAATCTAGCTTCAGACACTTAACCAGTTGTGCGACCCTGAGCAAGTCATTTAACCTTGTTTACCCAAGTTCCTTATCTGTAAAATGAACTGGAGAAGGAAATAGCAAATCACTCCAGTGTCTTTCCCAAGAAAACCCCAAATGGAATCACAAAGAATCAGATGTGACTGAAACAAATGTACAACAGTGAAGAAGGAAGAAGATAGTGGGACTTGCTATTTCTCATAAATGGTGTACAAAAGAAGAATATGAGGGAAGGGATAGAAGAATGGGAATCAGATGAACCTTGTTCATGTGAAACAGATAAAGGAGGGCTGAATACCCACATATAAACTATTGTGGAAATAGATCATATTAAATAGGCAAACAAGGAGGGAGGGACAAGGGGAAGAGAGAGAGTGGTTAAGAGAAAAGGTCATACATGAGTAAGAATAGCTTTAAAAATAATAATAATAATAATCTTTCTGATTCTGAAGAGGGCAGTAACAGGAGGAAAAAAAGAATAGAAAATGAGAATCTAAGACAGAGTCTTAGGTTTCCTCTTAGACAACTGGGGAATGGCTACAGAAGAGAGGATTTAAAAAAAGAGCTAGAATCTAAGAGGGTGTCCATCAGTGGGGAATGACTGAGCAAAGTGTGGTACATAAAGGTGGTAGATTTTTGTTACATGATTAGAAATCACAAAGGAGAAAATGTTAAAGAATTTGGGGTAGTATGAAGTACATATAGAGTACTCATGTAGAGTAAAGTGAGCAGAATGAGGAAAAAACAGTGTTCAAGGATTGAAGAACTCTAAGCAATGCAGGGACCAACCGTGTCTCCAGAGGAACTAGGATGAAGGACATTAACACGCCTCCTGACATAGAAGTGACAGAGTCAAAAGTCAGAAGATTTTTTTTGGTCAAGGCCACTCTGTGGATTTGTTTTGTTTGACTGCCCTTATTTCTTAGAAGTTCTTTTTCTTTCTCTCTGTTTTTAATGGAGGCAGAAGGAAAAAAAAGAGTAAGCAATAGTGAATGTTATTATTTTTCAATTACGTCCAACCATACAGTCCATGGGGTTTTCTTGGCAAAGATACTGAAGTGGTTTGCCATTTCTTCTCCAGTGGATTAAGGCAAACAGAGGTTAAGTGACTAGTCCAGGGTCATAGAGGTAGTAAGTGTCTAGGGTCTTTGAACTCAGGTCTTCCTGACTCCAGGACCAGCATTCAATCCATTGAGCCACATAGTTGCCTCAGCAATAGTGATGCCTCCCCGCCCTCTCCCCATTACCCTCACCCCCAAAGGAAGACTGAAATATTTTTAAGGGCCTTGAAATAAACAGAAGGAAGTTCAGAAGGAAATCCAGGGAAGCAAGACCATTTTCAAAGTGCAGAACTTAATGTGTACATGTGTTTGTGTGTACACGTGATTTAAATGTATATGTAATCCATATGTGTCTATAAATATACATATATATTTAAAGCAGGTACTATAAAACAAAACTTCATTGTTTCATAATGCTATTTTTTTGTATCTGTGTTCAAAATAAAAAAGTTTTAAAACACAAAAATAGACTGTATTGTTGGTTCTAAGAGTGCGGACAGGAACAGAGTCCACAAGACTGTTTCAAGGGGTCTGTGAGATCAAAACTATTTTTGTAATAATACTAAGATGTTTTAATTTCTAATACAGTACACATAGATAGATACAACACATAGAAACAAGATCTTTGGGCTCCTAAATGATTTTCAAAAATGTGAAGGGGTCTGGAAACCAAAAGGTTTAAGAACCAGAGAACTAGATGATCACCAGACTAACACCTCCAACACTAACAATCTGTGAATGAAAAGGGAATTTGGGGATATGAAAGGAACCCAGACCTTTAGTATAGCCATCATTTCACAAATTTCAAGCTATTATACTCATTTCTCCCCTTTACAGACTTATCTTCCATTGGTGCATTCTTCTCAGCAGCTTGCTTTATCTCAATAGAACGAAAAGTCTACCTAAATTTGGTTTTGTTGAGTTTTGTTTGTTGTGAGAGGGGAGATCTAACAGTGTTAATAATAGAAAAGGTACAATAGGAATATTGCTTTAAAAGCTTCAAGAACTGGTTTAGTTTATCCCAGTTCCAATCTAAATTATTTGAAGGCTAACTCTAGCTATGACATAGCAGCCTGCTACTTGGGGCTTGTTACCACTACAATCTATTATAAAGAAGCAAATTATAGTCCTACAGAAAATCAGTTATTAGGAGAAAAAATGCACAGTTATCTCAAATTCATTTCAGAAGGCTAGTATCGCTTTTCCTTTTAGAATGTATGCTCTAATCACACTTCTACTTTCTTTGATACAAGTCATACATTTGTCTCTTCTGAAATGGAGAGTTGGAAGGAGGGAGATTGGGGGCTGGGAGGAGAGAGAGGTGTGTCTAGATGACTAGGCTTGTTTCCCAGTGCTTTATAGAATGTGGTTAGAAATTCTGCTTCTGGACTTTGGAAATAAAAAATTGATGGAATCCTACTTTGGAAAAACCAAAGCGGGGATGGTTTGTTTTTTTGTTTTGTTTTGTTTTTGCCGCAGTTAATACAAAATTTAGGTTGTTTGGAGAAGGCTTTCCACCAGTTGCGTTTTCCCTGCCTGCAGCTCCTTGTTCCTTTTCCACTCCCGCAACTTTGTTCCTAAGCTCCCTGGTTGCATATTGCATCCGCACTGACCTACACCAACAATATCTTTACCTCCTGCTGCAACATGCTCAACCGCTGAATTGTGCCAACTGTCCAGAACGCGTGAATTATGCATCTCTTTGGAGAGATTTCTACAAAAGAAAAGCCGAAAAACTAGCCGGAGAAAGAGACTTTCTTCAGTTGCGTCTCTCGCCTAACACAAAAGCCGGACCATGTGCAATGTGCCAGCTGGTATAGGGGAGAGGGAGAAACGCGAAAGGATGACGTGACGTGCTGCAGCAGGCCCCTCCGACAAAGCCCCGGGAGAAAGGAGCCCTGCAAGCCCCCCACCCCTGTCGCTGCTGCACCGCCAGCGCTCTGCGGCTTCCAGCCTGAGAGATAGTGCCCAGTCCCACCCGACGCCACCCAGGTGCCTCTCTCCAGAAAATCCAACCCACCCTGCTCTAAGACTTGGACGTGCCTCCCAGAGCCCTGTTCCTCTCTGGGCTGCCCAAGAGTCCAGCTTCCAGCGGGCAGGCACGGGGAGGGGTGCTCGCACCCCACAGACCTGCCCGTGCTCTACCACCAGACCTTACTGAACAGCCTCCTCAGGTTCCAAGCCAACCGGGGAATGGGGACGAAGCAGGAAGAAGGCGGGCAGGCGCACAGCACAGACGCGCAAGGTCGCTGGTTCTGGATGCTGGTGGAAGATGCGCTCCCTGAGGCAACCCGGTCACAGCCTTGAGAAGGAAAGAAGGAAAAAGGCATTGACACAAATGATTATGGCCAGTAACCTGAAAAGAAAAAGGCGTAGCTCTTGTCTCAGCTCACCCATCTGTAACTTACTGGTACAAATGTGCACCTGATACTCGGGGCATCAAATTTTTATTAGTGCAAAATAATTTGCCAGCCTAATATTAAAGTGATTTCGTAAAAGGCATATAGACGGGTATCTTGCTCAAATTCTCCCTCATCAAATTCCTTACATCTCCCCTTTGTATCTATCACATACTCCTTAAAATTACAGCTATTTGTGTACTTTCCTTTCATTAGGTTGCAAATTCCTCTGAATAACGACAACAAACGAACAGCGTTTATAGAGCATTTTAAGGTTTGCAAAACGTGCAACGAACATCTTATTTTTTCTTCACAACATCCTAGGGTGGTAGGTGCTAGTATTCTGCCTGTTTTGCAAATGAGGAAACTTAGCTGAGAAAGGTTAAGTGATTTACCCAGGATCACACAACTAAGTAACTGCATTTGAACTCAGGCCCTTACTGACACTGGGAATAGCAATCTATGCGTCATCTAGCTGCCGTTAGAAATTGGTTCAACAATTCTGGAGAGCAATTTGGAATTATGTTTTAAAAGTCAACAAGAATTTATAAAAGCTTATCATTTGTCAGAAGCATGTGCTAAGCCCAGGGAATACAAATACAAAGGAAACACAGTCCCTGTCCTTAAGGAATTTACATTCTAATAGTTGTTCAGTCCGTGGTTCTGCTCTTCCTGACCCCACATGGAGTCTTCTTGGTAAAGATACTCGAGCAGTTTGCCATTTCCTTTTCCAGGTCATTTTATAAATGAGGAACCAGGCAAAGAGGATTAAGTGACTTGCCCAGGGTCACACAGCTAGTAAGTATCTAAGGCCATATTTGAACTCAGGTCTTCCTGACTCCAGGTCCAGCACTTTGTCCATTTCAACACCAAGCTGCCAACCTTCTGATAGAGGAAAACAATGTATAAGAGAGAAAAAAGGAAAATGACTAAAATATCTATATTCTTTGATCCAGAAATTCTACTCCTAGACATATCCCATTAAACCAACATCTATTAAGTTTCTACTATGTTCCAGTCACTGTGCTAAATACTGGGGATAGAAATGAGAAAATATCCCTGCTCTCCAGGGCCTTCCAATCTGGGGGAGAAAATACTCAAAAGAAAACTAAAAGGAGGGGGCGGAGAATGGAACACCAATGTGTATGCCATTCCCTGGAGTTGAAACCAACTATATAGCTGCTGATGGAAAAACGGACTTACCAGGAAGGTTGTGAGCCCTCTAAAAAAAATTTTTTTTAAAGTTTTGGGTGGAGTTTGCCTCCCTACTCTCCATCTCTCCAGTTAGAAGAGAAAGTTAACTGGGTTTGAGTTGAGGTGAAGAATGTTAAAAATTTGAGTCATGCTTCACATACTCCAAGGAGGTCAATGTTGGAAAGAAAGGTCCAGTATACTCCAAAATATTTACTGGTTCATTTGTTTGTTTTTAATAGTAGGAAAAAAACTGAAAACAAAGTAGGTGGCCATTAATTGTAGTATAGCTAAACAAGTTGTAACATGTTAATGGAATGGAATATCACTGTGCTATTGGATAACTATGAAAACACAGAGACACGAGAAGATTTATATGAACTGATTAAAAGTGAAGCAAGCAGAAATAAGACCATTACCCATAAGGATTACAAAAGATTCTGTTTACTTTAAAATTGTAATGATAGAGCTCAAGCTCAAAGAAGAGATATACATGTGGTGCACTATAATATAATTACAGACTTTTTCAGGGAGTTGATTAGTTTTCTAATGTATGGTTAACTAAGTGTTAAATGTTTTAGAAAGGTTTCTTACTTCAAGTGTTGGTTGGTCTTAGCTCTCTTAGCATCATAGGTGAGGAAATTGAGGCAGAGAAAAGTTAAGACATTTGTCCAGGATACTCACATAGTAAGTGTATGATTGCATTTTAATTCAGGTCTTCCTGATTCCAGGGCTGGTATTCTATCCACTGTGCCACCTAAATGCCACTAGAAAGTGGCCCAACCATTCTGCAAAGCACTTTGGAATGTTTAAAAATTCAACAAATATTTGTATAAGCTTATCAGGTGGCAGGAACTGTTTTAGGAAAAAAGAAAAGCTGTAAAGCTGAAAGGTACCTCAGAATTTGCCTAGTCCAACTATCTTATTTTACATAAAAGGAAACTGGAATCTAGGGAATTCAGATAAATTGCAGAAGTCCACACAGGTAGTAAGTATCAGAGGCAAGAGTCAAACCCAAGTACTCAGACTTTAGGGAGGGCATTTCATCTCTCCAGGACTCATTTTCCTTACCTGTAAAATTATAGTTCTGAACTAGGTGATCTCTACTGGAAGGTCCATTCAACCCTTAAAATTCTGCAATTCTGTGATTCTATGACCTTGGATCTATAATTAATCCTGTCCAACTTTGTAATTGTCAACTATTCTTCTAGAAAGCAGAGACTTAGTTGTATGGGTTGTATGGGTTTTAAAATATCCCTTTTAATGGATTTTCATGACAATTTTTCATTAAAAACATTTGTCATATGTATGGTTCATATCTATCTCCTCTGAAGAACTCTGGATTCATGCAGACTAGGCTTGATCCTTGGTGCCTCACCCCAAAGGAGTCACTTTTTCTTTGGCTCATATCCCACCCCAGAAGTTCCAAGGAAATCTCCTGAATAAAGCCTAGGTATATCTAGTTTTCCCCAGATGTGAGTGAAAAGAGCTCCTAATTCCTAGAGAGCACTCAATGTACAATATAAATGTCAGGAGTTGAAGTGTCTTTATTTCGCTCTCTGTAGAAAATGAATGATGCAAAGCACTTCTAAGAGCCCATGAACAAATAGAGAAGAATAAAACATTCAAAGATTGAATCAGTATATTCATTCATCTCTTCCACCACCACCACCACCACCATCCCTGAAGGTAAAAACATTTTTTGAATATACTAAACAGCTATTTTTCATTCACCTTCCATCTGTAAATA
Organism: Pseudochirops corinnae; assembly: GCA_028646515.1. NCBI lineage: Eukaryota > Metazoa > Chordata > Mammalia > Diprotodontia > Pseudocheiridae > Pseudochirops > Pseudochirops corinnae. The sequence goes on along the minus strand of CM053586.1, from coordinate 119,339,649 downwards.
CAAGAATTCAAAGTAACATTATGTAGAATTGACAAAGTCCTCCTGGCCCCTCATGGCATAGTTTTAGACCTTCACCTACAAGTCTATCACCGGCAAGGATCCCCTTCCTTTTCCAATAGGTATTCTGTTAAGAAAATCTTCTACCCCTGAAAGGCCAGTCTCACACTCAAGAACTACCTAACTCAGGAACTCTTGAATTCAGTATTGGCCACAAGGTAGCTCTCAATACTGGAAACATCATTTCCCAGGATCAGTAGTCTCTGATCAGTGACTCAAAAAATAAAAAGGAATCAGACAGAAGAGACAGACAGGAATTGATGGTCCAAGAACTCACTTCTCAAGTTCACCTAAGCAAGCATATACCACTTGCCATGTACTTCTGCAGCTTGAAATTTTCTGTCCCTGGGACTAGGAATAAAGAGAGAAATGTCATCTTCCCCTTCCTCCCTCATCACCCCAGCCTCCTACTCCCATACCCCTGCTTTGCTACACTCTGGTCTGGAAGTCCTAGACTGGGGATGGGAAGGGAATAATTTCCTTCTCCCCTTTGCTGTACTCTGGTCTGTAAATCCTAGAAAGAAAAAATGGAAATAAAAATAAGGCAAATAGATAAGTCATTTTACAGCTCACTCCTACAAATCATACAGGGATAACTCCTCCAACAATAGTCCATTTTTCTGATTATCAGTCTTGAAAGCACATCCAATAACTGGGGTGTTTCCTGTGTCCTCTCAACAAGGAGTTAGAGTGTGTACATTTCTCCATGGGAAGTGTCCTTCTAACAAAGTAATCTCATCTAGTTGATTGGAAGTCTCATCAAATTAATCCATGCTTTCTTGATGACTACCAATATACATCTCTTTTTAAAAATGAGATTTAAGTAACTAAGTTTGACTCTACAGAAAAGATATGGAAAATGCAGCCCCCATCCTTCTCTGAAAAGGTGGTAGGCTGTGGATGTGGAACTTTGCATATACTTTTAGATTTCAGATTAGTTTGAAGAACTTTCTCTCTCTAGGTCTCTCTGTCTCTCTGTCTCTCTCTCACTCACTCTCTCCCTCCCTCCTCTTTTTATGTGTTGTTATAAATGATCGCTTTCTGAGGAGGGAAGTGAGAGGGAGAATAATATATTTAGAAATTATGGTGATATTAAAAATTAAAGACAAAATAATTGTTAAAAAGAATGAGATTTAGGCAGATATTTGTGCTAATAAGGTTATTTTTAAGTAAGATTTTTAAAAATTTTGTTGCTGCCATTTGAATTTGGTTTGGGGCGCTCAGGCCACAATCCTTTACATATAGACTTTGTGACAATAATCCATGATAGTTTTATAGTAAGAACAAAAATTAATTTCTGAAAATTGTTGTTGTTAGTATTTAGAATTCTAAAGATTTAGAAACACACGGTCTCTACCAAATAAGTCAGATATAAAACAATATCTCCAGGCATCCAGATAAAATTATTATACAACTTCCCATGGAAACTTGTTCCAAAATTTCAGAGTATCTAGCATCAATCTCTCCCTTTTTAAAATTAATCTGTTCCTCCCCTTATGTCTTTGCCCACATGAGCAAACAAAACATTTTAAATTTTTAAAAATGAGAACAATCAATACATAGCGTCATTGTCTAGTAAAACAAATTGCCATGTTGGTCATATCCAAAAAGGTATGCTTCTTTCAGCATTTTAAGATCATCATCTTAAATCAGGAGGTGTCAAATAAAATCCCACCTTCCACAGAAAACCTTTCACAGTTCCCCTTAATTTTACTGCCTTCTCACTATTGATGATTTTTCTGTGTATCCTGTATATATCTTGCTTGTACATAGTTATTTCCATGTTGTCTCCCCATTAGATTATGAGCTTCTTGAGGGCAAGGATACTCTTATGCTTGGCATGTAATAGGTGCTTAATAAATGCTTATTGACTGACTGAATTCACATTCTTTTAGGTTCATGGTTTGTCATGAGTCTAAAATTATCTTCATTGGTAAGAGTTCTAAAATTTTTCAATGTTCATTTTCTCTACAATATTATTATCATTATATAGATTGTTTTAGTTCTCTTTGCTTCACTTTGCATGAGTTCATTGAGGTCTTCCAGATTTTCTCCAAAACTCCAAAATTTCATCATTTCTTATGGCATATATTTCATTACATTTGTATTCCACAATTTGTTTAGCCATTCCAAAATAGGAAAGCCCTTTAATTTTCAATTGTTGACTACCACAAAAAAGAACTGCTATTAATATTTTTTGTACTTAGAGATGCCTTTCATGTTTCTTGAATTTCTTTGGAGAATAGGCCTACTAGTGCTGTAAATGAATCAAAGGGCATGTTCATTTTCTACATAGTTCCAAAACACTGGTGCAATGTACAGGTCCACCAACAATGTGTAAGTTTATCTATTTTCCAACAGTCCCTCAAATATTTGTCATTTTCCACTTTTGCTATCTCAGTCTAAGTGTACAGAGGAACATCAAAGTTAGTTTAATTTGCCCTTCTGAAATTATTATTTATTTAAGCATTTTTTTGCATTTATTTATTGATAGTTTAGATTTCTTCCTTTGAAAACAACCAGTTCATATCCCTTGATATTTAACTTTTGGGGAATGGCTTATAAATTTGAATCACTTCATTACTTATCTTGGATATGAAACATTTATCAGAGAAACTTGTTGCAAAGATTTATTTACCAATTATCTGGTTCCCTTCTAATTTTCTACGTTAGAGTTGTATTACAACAACTTTTCAAATTTTATATAAAAATGTCCATTTTATCTTTTTTGATCCTCTCTGTAACTTCTTTAGTCATGAACTTTCCCCTTCTCTGAGAAGTAATTTCTTCCCCATTCCTCTATTTTATTTGCATATGATGTATCTAGATCATATATCTATTTTGAGTTCATTTCAAATTTAGATGTTACTGGAAGCCTAATTTCAGTTAGACTGTTATCCTTTTGTCAGATAGTGAATCTTTGCTTCCAGTTTACCAACGATGAGGCTTATGTGTTTGTTTGCTTCTATTCATTGTATACCTAATCTGTCACACTTATTGATCTCTCTTTTATTAACCATGACCAAAACATTTTAATGATTACTGAATCCCCTTTCCTTCCCACTTTTTTTTTACTAACACTTTTGTCGTTTTTTTACCTTTAGTTTCTATAGATCAATTTCATTATTATTTTTATATGTCTACAAAAATTCTTTCAGGAGTTTGGTTTAGCCCTAAAAAAACTAAATTAAATAATGCAGTGATTTTATTATATTACCTAAACTTCCTCAGGAGCAATCAATATTTCACCAATTATTTAGATCTGCATTTTTTGTTGTCTTTTTGGAGGGGAGAAGGCAGGATAATTGGAGTTAAGTGACTTGCCCAAGGTCACATAGCTATTAAGTTTCAAGTGTCTGGGGCTGAATTTGAACTCGGGTTCTCTAGATTCCAGGGCCAGTGCTCTGTTCACTGAGCCACCTAGCTGCCCCTAGATCTATATTTCTGCAAAGCATTTTACAGTTAGATTCATATAGAGTCTGGGGACAGATCTTGGTAGTTGAAATGTTAAATATTTTCTAGATTCTATAGCTACTTTGGATGGAATTTCTCTTTCTAGCTCATCCTGTTGGATTTTGTTAGTTATATGTAGAAATGTTGATTATTTATGTAGATATATCTTATATCCTGAAACTCTGCTGAAGATATTATTTCAATTAATTTTTAGTTGACTCTCTAGGATTCTCTAAGGAAATTAACAAACCATTTGCAAAAACTGATCATTTTTCCCCTCTTTGTCTATGCTTGTTCCTTTTATTTCTTTTTCATTTTTGCTGTTGCTAAAGCTAGTACGGTCATTTTTTTTAAGGGTGCTATATACAGTTTAAAAGAATATAAATACCTTTATATTCCTATTCACCAATTGCCAGAGATCTATTACTTTTTTCAAGTTCCATTTAAGATTTTCACTTCTTTTAGTTTATCTTTTGATTAAACTTAATCTAGGCATGGAAAAACTACATTGAAGTCCTCCACTTACTTACCATCCAATTCAACTAAATTTTCCTTCCCTTTCCTTTTAGATATTATGTTATATGAAGTATTGATAGTGATTCACCATTATCTACATTTTTAAGTAGAATGTATTCCTTTGTTTGTCTTTTTTATCTTATTGATACTTACTTTAACCTTATCTGAAATAATGATCTCTACATCATTTTTTTTTTAGTTCAACTGAAGCATAATAGATTTTGCTCTAGCCCCTTATTTTAACTCTTACAACTCTTTGTATTTCAAGTATGTTTCTTATAAGCAACACATTGTCAGATTCTACTTTCTAAGCCATTCTATCCTCTTTTGTTTTATGGATGAGTCCAACCTATTCTCATTCATAGTTTTCGTTGTCAAGTATGTATTTCCCTCATCTTGTGCTTGTTTCCTCTCTTTGCTCCTATCTCCCTCTTTACAAACAACAAAATGGTAAAATAAAAGTTTACCTGATGCTTGTCTTATAAAACAAAACAGCCTGTTTTCTCTCTTTTGCAGCTTTTTTCTCTCTTTATGCTGACCTTGATCCCAGGTTTTTATTCTCCTTTCTTTTCCTTTTAATCCTCCCTTCATGTTCTTCCTTCCAGCATTTCAAGATTGTTATGTATGAATAAGTTTTTACCCATCTCACTCTTTCACTTAGACTTCTCTCTATATCCCTCCTTTGTTATTTTCCCTCCCTATTTACCTTTTCAGTGTAATATATATTTCTATACCAAAATTTCTATATGGGGGGAAGGAGTGGTTAGCAGAGTTGGAACCTATTCAAGGTTATTCATGAGAGCTGATAGATAAATTTTCAATGCGAGCATTTACACCTAAGAAACAGAAATACTAAAAATCAGAGCTTGATGTATTATCTTGTTAATTGTTTAGATTTAATAAATTTATGGGAAAATATTAATGAGGGAAATTAAAATTAAATGTGTATTGTGTATATTCCTTCCAGAGAGTCTGTTGTTAACATTTACCAACATACTACTAGTGGTAGTAATTGTGTTCAGTATTTTTTTATCCAATTCAAATGAAAATATGGCCTATATGATGCTTATTTCTTCCCACCCCTCCCTTTGTGACTATATACTCTTCCTCTTATGCACTTCTATTGTGCAATGATTTCTCCTCTGTCTTCCTCCTTTCCTCTCAGGATAGTTCCGTCTCTCCTATTTTTGTTGTCTCCTAAAGCTTATTTTTCTAAGACCTATTAAAACATAAAAAACTACCCATAGACTCTTTGTCATCTTAACTTTTAGAAATGGTCCTTAATGATATTAGAGTTCTGAAGGAATATTTGTTTTTATCAAATCTATTGCCATTCATTCCCCTTTAAACACACAAATATGTGTACCTCTCTGTATTTCTCTTGGCACATACTTTTCCATTTCAAAAGATCTTCTCAGCTTTGGCTTTTTCAATTAGAACATTTATAAAACCTGTATGTCATTGAAGACCTATTTTTTGTCTGTAAAATTATACTTAGTTTTGCCAGAAAGGTTGTATTTTCTTGTAAACCTTCCTCTCTTGCCTTTAGAATATCATATTCCAAGTTTTTCTCTCATTTAAAGTAGTAACTAAGTCTCCTTTTGTGGCTCTGTGGTATTTTGACTTATTCATTTTGGGTGCTTGTAGTAATTTTTGACTTGGAACCTCTGGATTTGACTACAATATTCCTGAGTATTTTTGTTTGGGGGAGGGGGGGTTCTTTCTGGAGATAACTAGTGAATTCTTCCTATTTTCACTTTGACCTGGGGAAAGATTATTAGTAGCAGAGTTGGATCGGACTGAACCAAACTCTTTTCTCAGTAGAGTGGTCTTTCAATTATATTGTGCTGTAAAGGTTCTATGAACTTGATCATTCATGAGGATGTGCACTTTGGTGCTAGTTTTAATTTTCCACATCAGCTAAAAATACTCACAAGACTCCTGGGCAATTTTTTCATTTAAAATTTCTTGAAATAAGTTACCAGATCTTTTTTCTGATCAAAGTTTTCTGATAGTGTGATGTCTTAGATTGTTTCTCCTTGATCTATTTCCCAAGTCATTTGTTTTTGGCATTATATTTCTTAGAATTTCTTGGTTTCCCTAATATTTTCACTTTGCTTTTATATTATTTTTGTCTTACAAAGTGATTGATCCTTGTTGGACTATTCTCATTCTCAGTTTTTGAGTGAGGTTTTCTACCACCTGTTCCAAAATGTTGATTTTCCTTGTTGTCCTTTCCTCCCTCAGATTTTTTCTGTATCTTTTGTTTTATATTTTCTGGGTATTCTTTCAGTCCCTATGGCCAAGGCATTTTTTTCTTGAAGGCTTTAATTTCACTGGTTGTGAAATTACTATCGATTTTGAGGTTTATGCCTTCAGCATCTCTCCAAAGATGTAATACCTTGGGGAGAAAGTGCCTTTGAGAAGCCAAGATATTTGCTCATGACATTCAAAGTTTTCCTCCATTTACTCATGGTGGGATCTGACTATGTATGGATTAAGCTCCACAACTGAATAGCATAAGCAGGGTGTGCTTATTCCTGTGTATAGTGTACTAGACTAGGCCCTACTTCAAGGGACTCTTAAATGCTATGCTATTCCTAGGGGCTATCTTGTCAAAGGACTCCAGACCCCTCCCTGCTGCAGGCTATACCTGGGGTTCTTTCCCCTTCTGCTAGACTCAGGTGGTACTCCTGTGCTGGCTTCCCATCACAGACTTCATGGAAATCAAAGACTAGATTTTGCATAGGATCTTCTCCCACAAGTAAGCCCTGGACATGAGTGCCACCTGGACTTACTGAAATTTCCTGAGGTTTCTCTCTCTGAGGCTAGGACTGGGTTCAAGAGCTCTTGGCCAAAGCAGTGAGTGTCATGTTAAACACTTCCAGAATGTTTCCTTGCATTGGTTATACCCCCTCTCCCTTACTACTGGGCTCAGGAGTGGGTACTGTCAAGCTAAATCAAAAAGTTTGGTGTTGCCCTGAAGTCCATTCATACTGGACTAACCTTGGCTTATTTTTCCCAAGATCTCTGTAAGACTTCAGGATTTCCTCAATTGATTCCTGGCTGGATAGGGGAATCTCTAAAAGTTATTCTTTCTATGTTTTAATAGAGTATTTCAACTCTAAGACACTTAGCAAAATGCTATATTGCCTAGCATGATTCCTTTTGTAAATTCCACTTCCATCATATATTACTTCCATTCCCTTACTTCAACTTATATGGTCACCACCTACTCCATATTCTCATTACCTCTTGCCTAGACTATTACAATAGCCACCCTTTCTGGTCTCTACACCTCAAGTCCCTTCTGTCACTAATTCATCCTCCACACACAGTAGCCAAAATACTATTCCTAAAGCATAGGCCTGATCTACCTGTGCTGAAGATCCTGCTCAAGAAATTACAGTGTTGGGGGGCAGAATCAAGATGGCAGCAAAGAAGCAGGAGAACTCTGCAGCTCCCCCCATAACGACCTCAAATACCTATAAAATATGACCCTAAACAAATTTTAGAGCTCCAGAACCCACAAAAGTATAGAGAAACAAGGCTCCCACTGAAGGCAGCCCAGCAGGCAGACAGGAAGGGTTCATCACAGAGCACTGGAAGCCAAACCAGCCCAGCCTGAAACCACGACTGTAGCCCCAGGGTGGCCAGGACAAGTCTTGGCTGGAGTTTTTAGGAGAGCAGATCACTGGCAGCTGTGGCAGTTTCCAGAATTATCAACCCATAAGAAACAAGTACAAAGTGAAAGGTCAGTAGAACTCAGCTAAATTTGGGGGAAAGGAATGTCCTATCCTAACATCATCTCTAGACCTGATTTCTAGTCATGTTTTGACTATTTGTTAGCTTCCATGTAATCCTCAGGAGATAGAATAAACTATCCAATGCTCAGCTTCCTCATCAAAGACGGGGGTAGGATTGGGCAATCTTTAATTCAAACTTTAGAAAAGATTCCATTGTTAGTTGTAAAACCACTGGGGGTATTCCAAACATGACATATTTCTCTTCTTTCTGGAACTGTAGAAAAGTAATATAGACATTTTCCCCTAAGGATTTCATTGAGAATGGGGCCAGATATCTAGGATAATAGCTAGATGGGATTAGTATAGGATAGGATGATAAAAGTTTTTAAGAATGGGGAAGACTTGGATATGATTGTAGACAGCAGGGAAGGAGCAAGTAAAAAGATTAAGCTTGAAGATGAATGGGGGAATGCCAGTAGTGGGGCAAAGATGATGGAGATGTCAAGAAGGTATGGGATTGATGGTACATGTAAAGGAGCTGGTCTTAACAAGGAAAGGTACTTCATGATCAGAGACTAGAGCAAGAACTAAAGATATAGAAAACTGGAGAATAGGGAGGGTAGGATGAATGGCCTCAATTTTCTCAGTAAAATCTGAGGAGAGATCTTAATTGAAAAGATGAAGGAAAGTAGCACTATATGGGAGGCTTGAGGAGAGGAGAGAACCTTGGAAAAAAGACACTAGGGGGAATGGCATAGAGAATCAATTAGGGAGGAGTAAAAGAAGTGTCTGACTCTAGTGAAGAGTCAATTGAGATTAGATAGCTGTTATGGGAATCTGAAGATCTTCCCTGCCTCTAGGCCCTTTGCTAAAGTGACTACATGACTCTGAGAACCTTTTCTTATTTGAAAATATACTCTGCCCCCTAATAGGCTGAATGTGGTCACATGGAGCCTGTGGCGGGCAGCTTGTTTTTCGGGAATGCCCACACCTTATTACTTTGTGATTGGAAAGTGGGTTAAGAGGGCTGTGACAGGAGAAGGCTATATATACCCTGATGTGAGTTTTTGCTTTGCGGCTCACTTTGAGAAGAGTTGTGTGAGTTGGCCAGATGAGACTCTGGGAAGCTGTTGAGCCCCCCAGCTTTGAAAAACTCAGATGTTGGTGCTTCCCTCTCTGGTAACTGACTAGGTATGAATGTAATGGTCAGATGTTAGAAGCCCATCTGCAGATCTGTTTCTTTGTCTACTTGTGACCTTGTGTTTGCATTCTCTGAAGTTCAGGGTGCTGACTTTTTCCCCCTGAACTAGGTAAATGATATGTGTTTGATTGATTAAGGTGAGATTGTTAACCCATTTTGAGTTGCTTTCCTTTAGAAAAGCAGATCTAAGAACCTGTGCTAGCAGCCATCCTGGGTATGCTAGGGTGCTTGCTGATACAATAGCATTAATTTATAGTGGATCAAATCAACATTGTTATGTGACTTTCTCCACCTCTGATCATAACATATGTGTAGGAGCAAAATAGGCAGATGATGGGAGTAATCCTGGGTTGGGTTTAGCAAGGCATGAGCAGGAGGAGGTAATGAAACTTGCCCAAAATATGGCAAACATCACCCATCCTGAATGCACAGCTTTTCTGTAATCCAATGTGGTTTTACATAGATGTCAAATAGAGTTTATTTTAATTCTTTGTTAACAGTCTGGAAGAAGAGGATTTTAATTAAAGTCTGTGAAAGATTATAAAGAGGAGTGTGAAAGCAAAAAGAAGGAGAAATTAATTTTAAGGAAAAAAATGGAATACGAGGGGCTCTCTCTCTCAACCCCATCTTTTTAAAGTTAATCCAAGTACAAAATGACAATTCAATTAAGTTAACCAATTTTGACAAATACTTCTTAAGCAACTACTATGCAAAACATTCTGGGGAAGATTCAAAGTTTAGATGCTGCAAAGTCTTTGTCCTCGTGAAGCTATCACTCTAGTAAGGGGATATATCACACCATAAATACTATAATATAATCTAGGTGTATTTAAAAATGCAGGATATCATATGCCCTTTAAGGTGAGATTGTGTTCTAAAGTTCCTCTCTTCTTCATAAGTACATAAAAATTTAGTGGATAAAATAAAGAAATCAAAATGACTTGCTTGGATCCAAAAAGAAATAAAAACAAAACCATCACCTGAGGAATCAAACATCGTTATAACAAATATCACTACAATAAAAATCTACATGGCAAAAATCCCCCCTCCCCACAACTCGAAGAAATACTTATTTTAAGAAAACTCTAATAAAGTACATTTCAGGAATGAAGGAAGTTTGTTGAGTTCAGTCCCCTGGAGATTTAAACTGTAATACTAGTAGGAGTCAGGATAGGTGGGTGGGAAGGAAAACTGAAAGGTTAAGATAGGCATTAAATTAAATATTACTGAAATTTTTGTCTTAATGCAAGGAAGAACTATAACTCTCAAGGGAAAGAGGACTAAAATATAAATAGGTCCATGAAAGGTTTAGATAATTTCATGGATGATAGCTCCATAATTGGCTCTCAAAAGGAATCTAGGAATGTTTGAGACACATCCCTAATCTTTGAAGTACAACAACATGAAGGGCATTAGTCAGATTCCCTAGGGCCATTTGAAGAGACAAATTTGTGAACTCAAAGCTAGTTTGGGAGGAGGGAGAGACACTGGAAGGGAAAGGAAAATTCTCGTGTGCTTCCAGAGATGTCAGGAGTGGGGAATAGTGGAAAAGAAAGAATAAGAATCTTTAAAAGGACTAATAAGAATAGTGAATAGCAATATCTTGTGAGCAATACATATTAATATGTGTCTACAATGACTTTGGAGTCCAGAAACCAACCCCATCATTACTCTGACACTGACCTAACCTCCCTGAGATTGTTCTGGCCAGGAATTGCTTAGGACATTACAAACAAGCTTAGACCAAACTTAGACCTTAAGTGTAAGCTAGAACAATGAAAAGCCCAGAATTGGGTTGGGGGAAGACAATACTAATTAGGCTATGTTGACCCATTCCATAGGATGAAAAAAATCTGGGACTACAGATTTTCATAGAATTCCTTCTCTTTTAATTACCCTTCATTTTCTAAAATTTTTGGACAACATTGTATAATTCTGAGTCACACAGACAGGTATCACGGATTATGAGATTTCTTATAGTGATACCTTAGTTTAACTATTCTAATAGAGAATGAATATAAAAGTATGGGACCTTATCTATGTAATGGACTAGAGTGCCTCTGCTTTGGAGGTAGACTATTGAGTGGATACATCTCCCAAAAAGCTTTAGAATATAACATGAAAAATGTTTCTGAAAAAGGAATTACAACAAATATCACAATAAAAATCTGCACGGCAAAAATTTCCCCTCCCACAACTCTAAGAAATACTTATTTTAAGAAAACTCTAGGGGCGGAGCCAAGATGGCGGCGTAGCAGCAGCAACATATCGCAGCTCTCACATAGCCACCCCAAAATACCCATAAAATAGGACTCTAAACCAATCCTAGAACCCCAAAACGCACACAAGGATACTTCCCACTAAAGTCAGCCCGGCTACGAGGAACCATATCAGCACTGCGAACCGAAA
>CM053586.1:119291338-119327767 GCA_028646515.1 Pseudochirops corinnae | reverse complement strand
GGGGGTGGGATAGGAAGGAGGGACACATAATCAGTCTCTCACAATATGCCCGCTGTGGAGAGTTTCTTCATAATTACACATGTACAGCCTGTATTTAATTGCTTGTCCTTCCAGTGGGGGTGGGTGACGAGGGAGGAAGGGAAAGAATCTAGAATTTAAAGTTCTATAATCAAATGTTTAAAATGTATATGTATACATACATATAATTATAATTATTATTATTAACTACATCCAACTGGGAATTAAGATACACAGTTGTAGGGAGATCCATCCTGCCCTACCAGAAAGTCAGAGGGGCAAAGGGGAGAACATAGGAGAGAGCAGATTGGGGGAGAGGTTATACAGTGGGATGGCTGTTTTGAAGTGCTGGGTAGGGGAAAGATGGGGAGAAAATTTATAACTCAAAATCTCGGGGAATGAATGATGTAAACAAGAAAATAAATAAATTAATAAAAAATAAACTAAAAAAACAAATTAACCTTCCCCCATTAAATATCAAAATAAATATCCAAAAAAAACATAAAAAGATAAACAAAATTAAAAGCTGACTAAAAACTGTTGAACTAATAAATAAAATTAGTTTATTTGTTTTGGGGGGAACAACAATAAAATAGATATGCCATTAGCTAATTCAATTTTAAAAAGAAGAAAACCAAATTACTTTTATCAAAAATGAAAATTGTGAATTCACAGCCAATGAAAAAGAAATAAAAGCAATTAGGCATTATTTTTCTTCAATATGCCATTAAAACTGAAAATCTAAATGAAATGGATGAAAATAAAAAATGTAAATTGCCTACATTAAGAGAACAGGAATTAGAACACTTGAATCATCCTATCTTAGGAAAAAAAAATGAACAAGTCATAAATTAACTTCCTTATCCTCCCCCCACACACAAAAACAGAATCAGATGACTTTATAAGTAAATTCTACCAAATATTTTGGTAATAATAATATTAACTTTTATATGGGGCAGGTAGGTTGCACAGTGGATAGAGTGCTGTGCCTGTAGTCAGGAAGACTCATCTTCCCTCATGAGCTCAAAGCTGGCCTCAGACACTTACTAGTTGGGCAAGTTGCCTTACCTTTTTTCCCTCAGTTTCTTCATCTATAAAATGAGCTAGAGAAGGAAATGACAAATCACTCCAATACCTTCACCAAGAAAACATCAAATGGAGTCAGGAAGAGTCAGACATGACTGAAAAAACAACTGAACAACAAACATTTATATACACTACATAAATATTGTTACTATGTACCAGGCACTGTGCTAAGCACTTTACAATTATTAGGTCATTTGATCCTCACAACAACTCTAGGAGGTAGGTTCTACTTTTATAGATGAAGAAACTGAGGCACAAATAGGTTAAGTGATTTGCCCAGGATCATACAGCTAGTGTCTGAGGTCAGATCAGAACTTAATTCTTCTTGACTTCAGGCCCAGAGTATCACCCTGTTGAATTAATTGTTAAGCAACAATTAATTAAAATACCACATACACTATTATAAAGCCAAGTATGAGCAGCTTTCCAGAGGACTGCTGCTGTGAGCGGCTTTCAAGGTTCTGATTACACAGTATAGTGAACTCTCTATTTATTCAGTACCAAATTAAGGCAAAACTTTCACAGAAACCAAAGTACAGCATTTACAATGTTATGTCTTAGCAATTTATCACTAAAGTGGTCACATAGGTTTCACCAAAGTGGTTGCATAGTTTTAAACAAAGTACATTCATTTAATAACTCAATCATTCTTAAGGAGGGAATTCATTGACACAAAGTATGAGGTCAAAAGTTTTCCACCCCTAGGTCACATTGTCTTAATCTCTTCAATCAAAAAGTCTTCTTTCTTCTTAACTGGAGATTAGTTTCCAATCATCCTCAATTAGTAAATCCTTAATTCAATCATCTAAATGTAAAGGTCAAAGTTCTCCACCCCTAGTAAATCATGATCTTCTCAGTTTGCATTAAATACCCAAGGAGAGGTCTTTTCATCTTAACTCAAAGTTGGCTTTCTGCTTCCATGGTTCTCCTTCCATGGTCCCAGCTCCTGCCAGCTCCTTGTTGTGCTGTTCCTCATCCAGTTGCCATTCCACACTAAAGTTAACAGTGTCTGGTCCATCTCAAGTGTTTCACAGTTTTTGTTCCTGGGAAGATAAAGCTTAAGAAAGCCACAATAACATTCACAAACATTGCTGGCACCCTCATCAATTCACTTTATACCTGTGAAATCAACATAGACCCAACAACAAGGTCTGAGGAATCAACACAAATCATCAGTATAGTTCCAGGACCTCTGAAATTGTCACCAAACTCTCCTCCAGTATTTTGGTAAACATACAACAAGAAAATCCTATTTCAGGGCTTCTGAACCAGCAGCAATGTCCCAGGGCTTCTGTACCAACAGCACCATCCTCTAACAGCAGATGAATCTGACAAAGTAACATCAAAACAGACAGACAAAATACTGACATAACAGCCATACTTCCTCCCAGTTCTCCTCTTTTCTCATTTCTCTGAAGTTCTCAATTTGGTTCTCAGAAGAAGTTCTCAGGAGAAGTTCTGGCACTACAAATTCTGTTCTCAAATTGTAGCAGTTCTTAGAAGTTCTCAGGATCCTGGCAGTTCTCTCTCTCTCTCAGCAATTCTCATTTCCAGCAGTTCTCTCTCTCTCTCTCTTTATTCTCTCTCTCTCTCTCTCTCTCTCTCTCTCTCTCTCTCTCTCTCTCTCTCGCAGTAGCTGTTCTCCTTCCACGATGCTTGCTCCCAGAAGTTCTGGCGTCTCTCAGCTTGGGCTTTTCCTTATATATAGTATTATCTCCTCCCCATTATGCCCCTTCCTGTTGTCAACAAGTTCTGGGTCTTAATACTTGACACAATCATTAATTTGGAAGGTGCTAAGTACCTGTTTGATTGCAAATACAAGGAGATCTTCAAATTCCATTACTATTACTGTTTGGGGGGGAGAGGAGAAGAAATTTACCAAATTCCTTCTATGACACAAATATGTCTTGATATCTAAACTAGATAGTGTCAAAACAGATTTAAAAAATCTATAGACTATTTTCCTTAATGAATATTGACACAAAAAAAATTAAATTAAATAGTAGCAGAGTGATTGCAGCAAAATATAAGAGATCATGCACAGGTTGGATTGATTGAACAGGTTGGATTGATGTCATGAACATAGGGCTATACAGTATTAGGAAAATACTAAACATAATTGACCATACTAACAACAAAAATAACAAAAATCATAGATTATTTAAATAGGCACAGAAAAAGCTTTTGACAAAAATATAGTGCACATTTCTGATTTTAAAAACTAGAAATAAATAGAATTCTCCATATGAGGGGGATAATGTAGAAGATTATCCAATAAGATCAGAGGTAAAGCAATGATGTTCATTATCATCACAACAATTCAATGCTGTACTAGAAATGCTAACTATAGAAATAAAACAAGACAAATAAATTGAAGGAATAAGTATAGGCAAAGAGGAAACAAAGCTATCATTTTTTGCAGATGATATGAGGGCTTGCTTAGAGAAACCTTGAGAGCCAAGTAAAAAAACTAATTAAAACAATTAACAACTATAGCAAAGTTGAAGGATATAAAATAATTCCATAGAAATCATCAGCAGTTTTGTATTTTATCAACAAAATCTGCCATAAAGAGATAAAAAGAGAAAGTCCCTTTAAAATTACTACAGACAGTATAAAATACTTGGAAATCTACCTGCCAAGGCATAATCAGGAATTATATGAACATAATTACAAAACATTCTTCACACAAAGTACAGAGCTAAATAATTGAGAAAATATGAAATATTCATATGTAGGCAAAGCAAGTATAATAAAAATGATGATACTACTTCAAATAAATTTACTTATTCAGTATCATACCAATGAAATTACCCATGAATTTCTTTATAGAGCTAGAAAAGATAACATAAGGGAAAGAAAAAATCAAGAATAACAAGGGAATGCATTTTTTAAAAACTGGAAGAGATTCTAGTAGAAAAAGATCTCACAGTACACTACAAAGCTATAATCATCAAAACAATTTGGTATTCAGTAAGAAAAAGGGAGCTTGATCAGTGGAACAGAGTAAGTACACAATATATAGATGCAAATAACTGTAGTAACTTAGTGTTTGATAAATCCAAAACCCCAACTATTGGGGCTAAGAACTCACTACTGAACAAAATTGTTGGGAAAACTGTAAAGCTGTGTGGCTGATTCTAGGTAAAGATCAACATCTTAATAAACCATGATAAGCTCAAAATGAGTACATGATTTAAACATAAAAAGTAATATCATAAGCAAATTAGTAAAGCATGAAAAAAGTGATATGCCAAATCTATGGATAGGGGAAGAGTTCATTACCAAACAAGAGATAAAGAATTTCACAGGGGATAAAATGGGTAATTTTGCATTAAATGATTAACAATAAATAATAATACATTAAATAATAAACAATAATGCATTAAATTAAAAAGTTTCTGCACAAATGAAATCAATGCAGCTGAAATTTGAAGAAAACAGGAAAGTGTACAGGAATCTTTGCAGCAAATTTCTCTGATAAAGATTTCATTTCTAAGATGTTTAGGGAACTGAATCAAATTTATAAGCGAGTCATTCCCCAATTGATAAATGGTCAAAGGATGTGAATAGGTAGTTTTCAAAGGAAAGAATCCAAGTTATCAAAGTTATATGAAAAAAATGCTCAAAGTTATTAGAGAAATGAATATTAAAAGAACTCTGAAGTACTGCATCATGCCAGTTAGATTGGCTAAGATGACAGAAACAAAAAAGATGGCAAAATACTGGAGGAATATGGGGAAATATGCATAATAATGCACTATTGTTGTAATTATGAATTGCTTTTGGAAAGCAATTTGGAACTATGCCCAAAAAGCTATTAAATTGTGTATACTCTTTGACTCAGCAATATTGCTACTAGGTCTATACCCTAAAGAGATCAAATGAAGAAGAAAAGGACATATGTGTAACAAAAATATTTAGAGCAACTCTTTTTTGTGGTGATGAAGAATTGGGAATTGAGGGTATGTCTATTAATTGAGAAATGGCTAAACAAGTTACAGTATATTAATGTAATAGAATATTGACATGCTGTAAGAAATTATGAGGTTGATGATTTTGGGAAAAAGAAGGGAAAAGTTATATGAACTGATCAAAAGTGAAGTGAGCAGAACCAGGAGAATGATGTATATGGTAGCAGCAATATGATAAAGATAATCAACTTTTAAAACATTGGTAACTCTCATCAATGTAATGACCAACCACAATTTCAAAGGATTCATGAGGAAATATGCCACCCACCTCAGATAGACAGCTGATGGACTTGTAGTACAAATTGAAACATATTTTCTACTCTTTCTTTTTCTTTCTTTTTTTGTACATGACTAATTCAGGAATTTGTTTTTCATAACCATACATTCTTTCTTTCTTGTCTTCTCATTGGACGGGGGAGAAAGAGAAAGGAAAGAATTCAGAAATGAAAAAAATAAAAGTTGAATTTTAAACAAAATTTTTAAAAGTTTAATAAGGATAGATGTAAAGTATTACACTTAGATTTAAAAGATCAACTTCACACATACAAGATTGGGAGGCATGACTAGACAAACAGTGTTCATCTGAAAAAAAAATTGGGGACTTCAAGGTCAAAATAAATCAACAACATGTAATATGGCATCCAAGCAGGCTCAGACAATCTTAGGCTGTATCAAGATAATGTCTTATGGGATACCTTATATTATATTCCCTCCATTCTTTTTTTTTTTTTTTTTTGGAGAAGTGAGGAGTAAGGTGGGCAGAAGGTCAAAGTCAAGATGTGCTCTGGGGCAAGTAGGACCAATCATCCTTGTCATCCATAGAAAGTCTACCAAGTAGCTGGACAGAGTGAGGATTCCTGGACCTGTTCTAATTAAATTTTCACATTCCATTTATACAACTTACATTATGAAAAAAGCATTTACTCAGTCCTTATTTGTACACAGTGTCATTTTTAAAGAATTCAAATTTTTTTGGTTCCTTCCCTCTAGGAGATTAATATCTAAAACAGATTATACCAACCTAAATGCACTTACAAAAAGAAATATTCTTGCAGTAGTAACCATTCTTATATTTAACTTATCCGTAAATAAATTAAAACAAATTTTAAGTAGCCAGCATATGTGTGTGTGATTGAGTGATGGACCAGGTTAGCCTTGAGGAAGCAGGTTGCATTGGCAAACTCCCTGGATTACAATCAGAAAACCTGGGTTCAAATCCCAGGCTCTGACACTTATCACTAGATCTTCTCAGGTTCTTCATAAAATGAGATTTGTGAACAAGCTAACCTTGTTTATTTCCAAATTTTTATCCATGATTCTAGCAAATTTAAAAGTATATAAAGTATAGAGTTGTCAAAGAATCAGATCAAGACCAGTCACATAAGCTAAAAGAGATCTTATGTATTAAAGAAGAAGAAACAGAGTCAGATTGCTCTGAGCACTGCTCCTATTCTAAATGGTATATAGGTTTGGGGCATGCAGTTGTTAGGCAATAGTGGAACCACCTCAAGGCTCTTAAAATATTCCAAGATTTTTATGTTTATGTTCTCTAAAATGTTTAAAAAATGTCACGGTTTTATAAGAATTTGCTTGCCTTAGCAAGTAGTTCCTTATTCAAGGTTCTTCACTCCTCCAAAATGAGATTGGTCTTGTGCCCCCTCTACAGAGTCACTTTTTGTCCAAGATAAGAGAATCACTTAAAATTTGAACAAGGATTGCTGTTTTACTGCATCTGAAGGACGATTTGGTAGTTTAGAATATGAGGATGCTACAGCTGGAGGCATCTGACCTGTAAAATGTGTTCCTCAGGGGAAGTGCCCCCGAAAATGAAAAATATTATTTAAAAGTTTCTTTGAAATGATTAAAGCAATAGCTCTTCTACATGGAAAAGATCCAATCCATCCTGAGAATGTAGAAAATTATAACATGTTAAAAAGCCTTCATAATTTGGTCCCTTCTTACCTTTATAGTCATCTTACACTTTGTTCCCCTCTGCTCTCTACAATTCAGCCACACTAGCTCAGTTCCTGGCACACCCATATTCCATCTTCAGATTCCATATCTTTTTACTGGTTTCCCGCCCCCCCCCCCCCATATCTCTAATGTTCTCACTTCCCTTGTCTTCAGCCTGATTGCTTTTACACATAATAGATGACCAAGCCTCCTGCTTCCTTGAGAATTCAGAGACTGTTTAATTTGAGTTTTTTTTTCAGCTCCTCTGCTTCACTTGCCATATCTCCTCACCTGCTGTCTCTTCCATCCCCTTGATCATAGGACTTTTCAATAAACTGACTCTTTAACCTCTTTTGAATGCATTGCCTTCCATTCCCCTTATCTGATACCACCACACAACTTCTTCATTTCAGGTGCCATCATTCAGTAATCTTTGGTGAACACATATATGAGGAAAAAATGAGGAATACTGAAAAGCTCTCATGTTCAAAACCACTTCCCTTGTCACCTGATATACTGACTTAAATTTCACTATTAGATATTCATTCCTTTGACTCCAAAGCTGTGACCCTCCATGTATTCATTAAGCTATCACCAACTATTCATCTCTATATCTTACGATGAATCACTTGAGTAGATTCTCATTTCAGGAAAGTAATTTGCTCCATCTTTCTAACAATTGACAGAGTAAAGCATTACATATTAAGATCCATAGAAATAAGTTGTATATAGCAGAAACTTTGCCTTCATTACAAGAAGTCATTAACTCCCACAAATTATAGGTAGGGTAGTGAAGGAGATGGAATAAGAGGAATGGAAAAGCAGGTCTGAATTTTGCTGACTGTTTTTCCCCTATGGGAATGAAGAAACTTCTTGGCAGCCTAAAATTTGGTGTGAGACTTCAGTTATGACCTAGAGAAATCCTTACACAGAGGAAAGAATTTATACCACAGGCTTAGTTATAGTTTAAATTAAATTTAAGGAAAAAAAGTTCTGCGAGTTTAAACCAAAATGAATAAAAATGAATTATGTTCAATATCTCTTGCTTATATCTTTTGACTAAGAATTCTCTAAAGCTATTTTCTAAGATTCTTAAAGATACATGTCCCGCTTGTATCTGTACTGAATATCTTTTCTTTGGTGGTAAATGGCTTTTTGGAAAAGTTTGAGTTGGAGCTTTTAGATTGACGGAGAAGCTCAGGTGATACTCCTCAAACTAGAATTTGGAATTAGATGCACCTAGGCTACAAATTCGATCTGAAAACTGACAAAATGCCATCTAAAAAGGGTGGGGGGGAGAAATAGGAAAGACGAAAACCAGCAGTATGCATGGGGCCAATTACACTAACCGACTTAAATTAAAGAAGAGAGCATAAAGAGATCTACCTTGGGACTTGTAATTGCAGCACGAGCAAAGAAAATGCAAAACTCAGATTCAAAGGGACTTTACCTGGTCTTTGAATCAGCTTAAAATATCTAGTTGCAATGGGCATCCCACTAGCTAACAGTGAGGCAGTGGCTACCTCATCCCGAGAAAGATGCAGATTCCCCAACCCTGTGCACTCCGTCTCCAGCCCCCACCCCCCGCCCATTAGTGAATGAATATATCATTCCACAGAAGGGGCTAAACTGGTATTGATTCATTGGTTTCAAAGAGGCGCTGCTGTAGCCAGTGAAAGGAAAACTATCAGTTGAAAAGTAGGAGCGTGGGAGGAAGGGAGGAAAAGCAGCCAGTGTCGGTTTCCTTTGTGCTAAAAGGGATGAAAAGTTCCCTCCTGAACAGCTGTGCAATATAGAGGACAGGAGCAGCGGGCTGAGCTTGAGAGGTGATTACTCGTCTGGCAAGGACAGATTACTGAACTACTAGTTCTAAGGATTTGACTCTGATTTCCTGGAAACCACTTCCCTTCACCCTTGTTCCGCCTCTCCCTCTACTTCGTCCTTACTCCGCCTTACCCTCCTGCCAGTTCCCCTCTTCCTCTCCTCTCAAAGCAAAGCAAAACTCCCCAGTGCAGTGGGTCCTAAACTCTGAGCTGCAAAAGTCCTTCCCCTATTACTAAAATCACGACGCACTTTACAAGTCTTCCCTGCCTCACCCTCATTTCCCCATTCACTGTCAGAGGTTGCACTGTTCCCTGGATCCGCTTGCTTTTCTTATGCTACGTGCATCAGTCTCTTGGGACCAAAGCCCCGGGGTCTCGGAGTTCATCAAGTCACTCAACTTCGTGAGCATCAGCTCGGAAGAACCAAGTGATGCGCCCCCTCCCAGCAGCCTGAGGAAAGAGGAGAACTGAAATTCAGAATTGCGCCTCTGGAGCTGTTCTCGCCTCTTTCTCCTCTCCCGCCCTCTCGCGTTCCCAGGTCCTCAACCCCAACCCTTCTCTTCTGTCTCTTATTTACATCTCCCTGATGTAGTACTCGCTTCGATTTTCCCTTCTTTCACCACCTGTCACATCTTTTTGACTCTCACTATTCACTTTACGCCTTTACCCCTCTTATTAATGATCAATGACTCCTGGTCGTTAGTAAATTCTTCCTTGAGCTTTATCTCCTGAAATTATCATGTTCCCTCCTCATTTCAGGAAATGTATGTGTCCCCAAAAGTAACTAGTTAGATAGACACAGATGCGCAACCAGGTTCACAAGCTTTTTTTTTTTTTTAAACTAGAAACAAGAACATGGATGAATGGAAACGCTGACACGTAAAAATTCTATTCTAGGTGATTTAAAACCGGAAGCTTCGAAGTTTTAATCTTGTCTCATTCCTTCCGGCCAAAACATTAAGCAACGCTCGTAAAAGTTCTTGTGCTCTTTGGATTATTTCTTTAAGAAAATCTTGAGGAGTGGGGAGAGAGAGGTAGTTTGGAAATCATAAAAAGAGAAGTGACGTTACCTAATCTTCAAGTCTAGTTTTTGTTCCTAAAACGTTGCTCTACAAAGTAAGTAAAGTGTGGTTTTTTTTTTCCCTCAAACTTCACGTCCCATTTTTATACTGACGCTGAAATGTCAGAAGTGCATCATCACAAAGAAGTAAGCTACGACCGTCTGTCCCTGTAGGAGGACCAAGAAGCGGTAGTGCGCCTTGCTCAGGGGGCTGCTGCCCACTCCCGTGGCCCGCCAACGGTTTTACAAACCGCCTTCCACAAACCTGGTGAAAGTTGTGCGCCTTCCAAACAGCAATTGCTGTGATTTGCAAGTTAACCCTTACTCGACTTTCAGTTCTATAAGAATACAAAAAGCGTTTAGCTATGGGAACTTTTCAGCTTAGTGAATCGAATCCCAGTGCCCACTAACCTTTTAATGTAGAAAAGCCTAGTATGGAATACTGAGAAGATGAGAAGGAAATTCAGTGCAGCTCTGATTAAAGTGGAACATAACTGCTTTTTAAAGGAGTAAAAAAAAAAAAAAAAACTGCTTGCATTACTTCCAATCTCACGTAGAAGATCGGATTTGTTCCTGCAGATTTTAACTTCGGAGGTGAAAGTCATGAACTGTTAGTTCCTAATCAGTTTTATGCCCTTCTCTCTTTCTCGAACACTGAGCCTTGTTTTCCTTTCCTCAAGTTCTGAAATATTTCAAGCGCTGACCTCACAAAGTAATTTCCCAAGTGCTTGTGATATCCTGGTTATTTCAGCTACTCTCCATCTACCTACTACTTTGTGTTCACCAGGCTCTCCTGTTCTCCTAACAAACAGCTTCACTGGCATCACTTAAGGTCATTCAGATAGGAAACTACACTTCCCTGCCTGAATTTCTGGTTTTCAAAGAGGTGCCATAGCTAAGCTAAGGAGCAAAAGCAGAAGGCTGCCTTCACTTCTGGGTCATGAACATAAGACTTTGGCTCCAGATGAAGGGAAAGAAAAAACAACCCACCGCTGGTTATTCCCATACTGCATTTTAATCCTGAAATCTGGAAATGAAAATTGAAATTGTTTGATGTATGAGGAGACGTTATCTAATTAGGGCGTAAGAAATTTAATCTTTCCAGCAGGCAGGTCATATAATTAATGTTAATTTAACGCTCAAATTCTCAGTCATTAATTTTTATTCTCTTAAATGTAGTTTGGCAGGGGCCCCTGGTCCATGGCAATGGAACTGACTAGATGTAAGAGCACACTTGGTCTTCGGAGTAAATGACTGCAGGCCCCCCTGTCCCAATAACAAGCTCACATCATGTATGCATTATTAAGCTGTGTAATTGAATGGTCCATAGTTTGCATATCAGACTATTAAAATAATGTGTTTTGCTTTTCTTTGAACACGTAATGTTGAAGCCTTTGCGAATATTTGGTGATTCTGATAATTATCACCAAATTACTGCAAATGTTCTCTTCATTAACGTGATTTCTTTCAAGCATTTTTAAAAATGTGACTATCATTATGAATTAAGTGACATCTTACAAAGTTGTTTAAACTTATAACAACAAAAAAAGAAAGCCACCTTTGCCACTGGAAAGAAGGGGATAGATTTCATCTCAGAGTGAAGAAAGGAAGCTGCTTCTCATGATTGCTCTTCATATGGATGGCTTCTCCAAGCACCAAATTTGGGTTTGTCAGAAGCAGGAGTAGAGGACAGGTGGCTAGAGAGAGGGTAAGAAAAGAACTTAGAATTAGAGGTGTTAACCTTAGCATTGTACAGGACAGCAGAGAGGATGAATAGGAAAGGATAGTTACTGACCTCTCATTCTGGTGCACTTATCTTGTCCTAAGGGGGAAAAAAAATAATAAAACTTTAAATTTCTGTTATTCAAGCGTCAACTTACATTCCCTTTCATTCCTGCATTCCGCTCTCCCATTCACAGACCACCCCAGGACACTATCAAAATCTAATAGGTCACAGTCAAACAAGTATGTCATTTTCTTGCAATAGTGAGCTATACAACTAACAAAATCTTAAATATCCTTCATTAGAAACTTCCTTCACCACTACATTTTCAAACTTGTCTATCTACCAGTAAAATAAAACAAATCACTACTGCAAAATGTGTCTATTTAAATTAAAGATATTTGCATTTGTACTACTTTAAAATAAAGTTTTCCTTTGAATTATTGTTTTGTAAAGCTCTCATCTTTTCTCAAGCAACCACACTGCTGCTAATTTGCTCTGAGAGAGTCTGCTGCCATCAGCTACACAGGTGCACTTTTTAATTCTGAGAGGTCTATCTTTATTAAACAGAATGCTTGCTCCGTGCCCAGGCACGCGCTAATTCCACCCACTACCCAAGCACTCCAAGTGTCTGAGATTTGGTTTGGTCTTTCTTGAGGAGAAGAAATAAAAGGAAAGAGAGAGAGACAGAGACAGAGACAGAGACAGAGAGAGAGAGAATCTTCTAGCTAATTTTGTAGATGCTATACAGTAAAACTGTATGACTTTGGTCCTGAAGTTGCAGGGTATTTTCCTTCATCCCTTCCTCCTTTCCCTCTTCCCTTTCTCCTTGAGCCTCTCTGGCCAGCTCTCAGGGAGGCTGCTGGCAGGCCCTGGGTTGCACTTTTATTTTGGTTGGGAGTGGTGAACGCTGCTCCCAGGAGCTGAGAGAAAGCTGAGGGAGGCGAACTGAGCCCTTCTGTTTGGTTTTTCCTCCTCACTATAGCAACCAAAGGCATCTTGACAAAAATGCACCCTCCCTGGACAATGGCCCGGCCTCCTTGTTTGCTGCACTCTTCTTCCTCCTCCAAATCACAGCCAAGATGGACCATTGGTGCTTTGAAAACGTTTAACCATCTCCACCTTCTCTCCTTTCCCAAAGGGGAACCCCAAGGAGTCCATTCTACTCTCTGAAAATAATTTTACACTACAGCAGTCCTTCTCTGGGTACTGCTATGGAGATCAGGCCAGACCATGAAGAAAACACACACACACACAGTGTAAGGCAAAGCAATAGAAGCTTCCTAACTGAGCTCCTTAAGCCAACAATCTAGTTAAGTCCTGTGATTGTATGGATGTCGGTATACTTGTGTGTATACCAAAAAGTCCTTCTGACATCCTCCACTATCATCCTTGGAGGGCAAAAAAACAAAAACAAAAACGTAAAGCAAGAGGCAGAGTCGGTTTTCTTCCCCTGAAATAATAATGAGCCCCTAAACCGTGGTTGTGTGATCTCTTATTTTATTTTCTTTTTTCATCCTCACAAGGTTAATTAAGTTCCCTTCAGGAACTGAGCACAGCGGCTATTCATTATTCTCTCACTCTGACCTAGGGCATTAATACGATCAGGCCTGTGACTTGGCCGTGTCATGTTTTCATATTTTGCATTTAATGCTCCCTTCGCCTGCCCAAGATTATCATCTAAAACTCCCTGGGAAGTGATGAGAGAGAATGCTCTGTTTCAACCTTCAGAAATCTCTCCTTTCCTTCCCTCCTCCAGTTTTCCATTCCTTAGTTAAATCCATTTTTAAAAGATATTGTGTGTATACACATAGTACCTATATGCATGTGTGATATTTTACACATTTGTCATGGTTAATATTCAACCTTAACTTTCTAATAGCTAAAACCTTTTATCATCTCAAAACATCTGGAGGTGTCCAGAGGCTATGAGGGCTAGGAAGGCACCCAAGGTGTTCCAGGTCTATGGCTAATATAGTGTCCGTCATTCTTTGAGTCCTCAGAGGAAGACACAGTATTGCTCCAAAGTCTTTTCTCCTGGCCATTCTTCAGGTGTTCCTGGAACATTCTCCACAGAAACATTAAGTACAATCATTTGCTTTTAGAAGGGAGAGGAGGGACTCATATTAAGGTGTCTAGTAGAGGTATTTTCCTAAGAGAATAGAAAGACATTAAAATTCTAATCTGATCAGGGAAAAAGAATTCTCCTCTCCTGCCAGGGAAGCACAATCAGATATAAAACCTTTGGATTTTGTGAGTAGTGTCGACAAGGGAGAAGTCAGTGGTAGAGGCACATAAATGTGAGTATAGAGATACATTGTGTAAAACTGATACTAATGGGGTTTTTTTCCTCATAGAATACTACTGAATAGTAGCAGAAGATTAAGGATGGTGGAGGGAGAGGTGTTCTGTGGAGGGATGGGACTTAACTCAGTACATCTCCAAACACTTTAGTTCTAAGAAAGGTTTCAGTTGAAATCACTTTAATTTATCAAAGAGTTGTCATCCCCTCCTGTCTGCCAGCAATTCACCTGCTTTAAATCGAGAAGAAACTCCCTTTAAGCTCCATTGTTAGGAGGTCATTTAACAGCAAGTCCTTTGAAAACAAAATTGCATAAAGGCTAACTCTGTACCACCAATCGCATCTTGTTCTCTGAGACTTCAATATAAACAGGCTGTATTAACTCCAAGTAGAATTTATCTCACAGACTGATGGAATTTGTCCTTTATGCTCCCACCCACCCACTCCAGGCCTCATATTCACCACTCAAAATTTAGCAGTATTCCTTTGATAAATTACTCAAAGTAATCCCTGAAACAGCTAAGTCTGACTGGCTGACGTTGTGTTAGAAGTCTTCAGAGCGGTATCTGTCTATAAAATATTCACTTGTGGACTACAAAGAGTGGATCAGTTTTAATGACAAGATTCAGAACTAGGGGGATGAAGGGAAAAGATTAATATCCGTGAATTCAAATAATTTCATTTCAAATATAGAACTTTGAGCATTATATCTCACCAGTTTAAACAGTGATGAAGATAGAATAGTCATCCTATGAAAAGTGGACAGAAGAATGGAATTACAAGAAATGTGGAAAATAGGAAAATTACTAATAACTTTTAGGCAACTTTCAGCTAGAGAGTGGAGGGTACACAATATGGATACACAGGGGCACTAGACTGTACAGTGTGATGTAGATATAGAAAATCCTTTTAAACTATTGGTTTTATCTCAGGAACTAATAAACTACTGCACTACCATGCTTATTAATTTCCACTCATTTTGTTTATGTTTCTCAGTTAAATGTTTTATTATACCAATGAGTAGCAGAAGCAACTTGCAAGTATTGTTTGCCAGTCATCTTATAAATGCATCCCTGAGGCTGCAGCTCTTGGAGCTTGAAGGCAGTTTTCATTAAAGCAGCCAGCTGCCTCTTTGTGTAGACTGGGTGTTTAAAGCAATCACTTGTGAAGCCTGGGCCTCAGTTTTGTCCCTCTGTAGGCCCTTAGCATTTAAGTTCCATTCATGCAATGGAGCTCTCCTTCAAATCCAGCGTCTGTGAGTGAGAGCAGGAGAGACGGACAGAAAGGGCAGGATTGAATGGCTCACACAGAAAAGGTTAAAAAGGGAACTGAGATCAAAACAACCCCATTCCACAATGGTTACATTAAACGTGTCCTAGCCGAAATCTTTCCATTTCATCTGGAAAACAGTAGCAGGGGTCTGTCCCCTAGGGCTAAACTCCTTGTGAAAAAAAGAGTTCTCCCTTTGCCTTCCAGGAAAATGTTCAGGCTCCTGTTTCTTTTACCCTAAGAGCAAGTAAATGTGAAAGAAGTTAGGCGCCGGAGTCAGAGGGTAACTATTTCACCTCAATGTTAGCAATAGTCTGCTTACCCAGTTCAATAAGTGCAAATCATTGACCTTGGTTCCTTTTGCTAACCCCATTGTCATTGTTGTATGTATGTGTGTACGTATATGTACATACACATATACCCACAAAGTAATTATATTTTTTACGCACAACGAGCTTTTTGTGCTAGGGGTTTATAGCTAATTTATAATATATTACATCACGTATATGTGTGGGGATTGAGTGTGGACTGACTGTAAAACATTAATCAGCGAAGACTTTCAGACAAACTGCAAGAGAATGAATTGTGGGCGCTGTTCGCAATAGAAATGTGTGTGTGTGTGTGTGTGTGTGTGTGTGTTGAATGTGGATGTCTCCTTGGCGTGAGTGGAGTTTGCCGGATTATTTTCACGTCAATACAGTCCAGAACTGTAGGCTTAAGTTCAGCCCATCCTCCTTTTAGTTCAGAAAATCAACAGAGTTGAATCCACTAAGCAGAACCAAAGAAAGAGAACTGCAATCGGCCGAGAGCAAGCATAGCCGGAGTCTCTTCATGCCATTTTCCATGGGCTCAGTCTCTTGACCTCGCCACCCTCGAAGGCAAGTCTGCTCGAGGATGTGCTGTCAACCCCACCTCCCACCTGGGAGAGAAAGCTGCGTTTAAGACCCGCCTGGATGTATTTTTATTTTTTAAAAAAATGTTCTTGGATAGCTGTACTGGAATGAAGGAGATATCAAGGAGCCTTGTCAGTTCAAAGCATTTTAGGGTTGTTTGAAAATCCTCTCCACGTCAAAATAAGCAGCCCTAGTATTTGAACAGCTGCTTTGAACAGAGAAAAGGGCTGAGTTGAATCAAAACACTGCAGTGTCTGCCCGAGACACCGCATCACCTTCAACCTGCTTTTATATGGGCAGAGAAAGGAAAGAAAGGCGAGTGAAACCTCTAATCCAGCAGGGTCAGTCACCAAAGAAAGGGGACACATGACTGTCTCTTTCACATCCCGGGTTCCGTGGCACTATTAGATCACCCCCCATTTGGGGGCTAAAACTGCAATAAGTACAGGTTAGGAGAACCCCAGAGGGTAGCAACATCAAGAGCTTGGCTGCCAGGGGTTCCCTCCGCCGGGGAGGGAGAGAGGGAGCAGAATGAAGGATGCTTAAGAAACAGTATTAATGACAAGGCTAACCAGGATGATGATGATGGGGCCGGGAAGGCGGAGCCTTGCATCTCTTCGGAATCCACAGTTCGCACGCTGCCCTCGGTACTCTCAGCCGTACATGGGGACGTAGAGATCGTTAATTTAATTTGGGAGGCTGTGGGGTTTACATCGGTCCTTAGTTTGATGATTGCACGATTAATAACTGCGGCCCGATATCCTGGTGATTTGTTAGGTGTATTAAAACTGGTAGGATGACTACGGTATTGCCCAGTTTTTAACTACTCTTTTTTTCCCCGCCTGCTTGCAAAATGTGCGAGAGGGAGGGGAGGGAAGGGAACGAAAGAAGGAGAGAAAAGAGGAGAGCGAAGGAGAAGCTTGCGAAGTTCCCTTTGCGGCGGCTCTCAGATCAATAATCGCAAGTGAGGTTTCCTCATAGGCAGATCTAATTGTTGATATTCAGTCCCCGCCCACGCCCTAAGAGGACTCCCCCCCCCCCACCTCACCCCCAGTCCACTGCAAACTGGAAGAGAAGGGAGCATCACCCGCACGAGTTCAGGCGCTTGCTTAGAAAAAACGAGCGAACAGAGGACGGAGGGCGGGGAAGAGGGGATGGGAGGGACGGACGCCTAGAGGACAAGGAGCCACGTTGCCGTCTTAGAAGAGCCAACTTTCACTCTTACTCCGAACCCTGGAGGCTGAGACTACTTAGTCCTTTCTCTCGAGGGATGCCCTGGGCTACCTTTAAAAAGCTCTTCCTTCCCAAACATCACCCTGCATACTAAAAAGGGGAGGGGAGGAGTCTTTCTCTTTCACCTTCTTTTTAAAATATGTAAAATGAGAAATTTAATCCAGCGCCAAGGCAGAGGAGGGGTGTTGGCTTGGCCTAGGTTAGGGTTAAAGGGGAGTAAGAGGAAACCTAGGACCTGCCCTTTGGCGCCACCGAACTCTGGGTTCAACAGTCGCGAATTCTTTTCTCCCTACTGCTGGTGCTGGATGCTGCAGCTGAATTGTAACTGCAGCAGTGGCGGCAGCTGGCATCCTGGAGGGATAAGTGGGTTCAGAGCGTAAACTGAGCTGAGTCTCACTGCTCTACTTCCAAGTGGATAGGCAGAAGAGAAGAGGGGTATGTGTAGTGTATGTATGTGGGTTTGGTTTTTTTTTTTTCGGAGGGGGAGGGGGATAATTAAAGCAGAAGACGGTAGAAGGTGGGAAAGTCACTAACTCGATAGGAGTTGGCCTCCTCTCTTCCAGCCTATTTCTTCCGCCTAGGATCAGAAGAGAGCACAAGTGCTGGCTAGAGTTTCGCGGTTAAAAATTATTACCGTTTGTGCTAAAGAAAGCACAGTTAACCAGTGTCTGATCTATTTCCTTAGCGAGTCCTAGCTTTGCTCCCCCAATTCGAACCCTGAGGAAGAGTTTCCCCTGCACTGTCCATTGTGCGAGTACGTGTTTGCCCGCTTGCGTGAATACGGTGTGCCTAGGAGCTGGCCCCTCCCCCAACCCATTTCCTACACAAACACACGTACACACACTCAAAAACATAGAACACGTGGAAATTTTTCAGCCAGATCGCTTTGCCGGAGTGGTTTAACGTAGTAATTTATAAACTTAACCATTCCCAGAAGAACACTGCCTCTCGTTAGTAATGATAAATTCTCCAGTCCACTCCACTGGGCTACTTCCAGTAAGATGCTTCGAGTCAGCGAACCACTCCCCAGGAGCAGTTTATTGGGCTCCTAACTCAGGGACAGGAGCCACTTCCGGCGCCTTCGCTACTTGTGCGCAGGGGAATAAAATCATTTTCCCGCTAGGTCTTTCTCCCTTTGGTTTGCAATTTTTATACATGTCTGCCTTTTTCCTCCTTCCCTCCCTCTCCCTGCCCCCCGCCCCAGTTGTCCCGAGAACTAGGTCCTCCTGGCTATTGAATCTCCAGCTATCCTGATGTATAAGGGATACTTCTGAGTCTCTCCAGGATGGGAGATTGTAGCAACACTAAATCTATGGAACTAGATAACTTTCACGATTGCCAAAATCCCTGCCCACCATACATTTCTGGACTAGACTGGCACCTGCTACTGAGTTAGTCTGGAAATTAACTGTAAGATGTTCCCATTTCCCCAGCAAAGCAGTGGCAACAGTGGTTAGGGCAGTACAATGCCTTGCTGTTTGTTCTTTGAATTGGCCGGAGACGGAGCGGGGCTTGGCCAGATATTGATCCGGGTGTTAAAGTTTTTAAGACAGATTGCTTCCTATCTACTCCTTTCCCCACACATACATATCTTCATCTCCAGTTATATATCTAAAATATTCAACGAAGTTACAAAGAAAAGCTCCGGAGACAGAAATGATTGGTTAATATTAAGAATATGTGGAAATGTCCAGAACAAGAGGTTTCCTCCGAGCGATACACATTACCTTTAGAAGAGGACGAAGAATGGTACACTCTGCCTTTGCCGACCCACTCTTGCAGTTCCACCACCTCTAAGGGAGGCGGTTTTCCCACCCAGTAACTTAAGTTTTCAAACCAGAGGCTGTGCGTGCACGCCACTGAGTTGCGTGCATGTATATGAATCTTGCAGCGTGGGACATTCTAAGTGATACTAACACCAGAAGAACCTCACTGTATAGCAAAATCTAAGCCCAGGCAGCAACACTGTCGGGACTGCTCCACAGTCTTCTGTTTAGCCAGCCAGGACTCTCACTCTCTCTGGGCTACCGGCAGTTCCCAGGAGCAGGTGGGAGGGAGTGAAAGGCGCGGGAAGAAAACTAGAACTGTTAACCTTGAAAAGGCACAGTTCACGCGGAAGGGGAAATGTTCGGAGTGCCAGGGAGACTAGAGAAGGGGGGGAGATACTTTTCTGGAGCAAAGGAATCCACAGGCTCTCGTGCTAGAACCCTCACTGCGCATCCAAATGATGCAACGAGAGGATGCTTCTCGGCCCTTGACATTGCACCGGGAATATTGCAACAGGAGGCAGATCAGACTCCTCTTGGTTCTAGGTTTGAAAGTCTAACGGTGTTTGAAAGAGATGTGTATGTGGGGGGGAGGGATGTCTGGGCGCGCGCGCGTGTCCCCTGCAGGAACAAGAATTGGGCTCCCTCCGGTTCAGTACAACCCAGCCTTCGTCCTACCTCCCCTCCTCTCTCACATATTCTATGGGAAGAAGGCGTGAACCCCATCCTCCAATTCTTCCATGTGGCCGCAGTTGACTAGAGCACTGGGTCTGCCCTCCCGCCCTGCTTCTCCGCGCGTTGGAAACAGATGGGGGGCGGGGTCCACCAAATAGGAGGTAGAGGGGCGGATGGGGGGGGGGAGAGAATCAGAATAAGGAGGAGAGAGGGAGGGAGAGAAGACAGGAGGAGGAGAGGCGGGGAAATGGGGGAGGGGGGGGGGAAAGTAGGCTGTCCAATCACCTCCGCCGTCCCGGGCGGTTGCTAACGGTATCCACGTAAATCAAAAGGTGCAGAGCCAATGGAAGAGGGTGATGGGGGCGGGGCCCGGGCGCTTGCCGCTGCGAGCCGGAGCTGCCAAGAGAGCGGGAGAGGGAGAGAGAGAAAGCTAGAGAGAGAGAGAGGGTAGAGAGCGGAGCGAGCAAGGGAGAGACAGGGAGGGAGGGAGAGGAGGAGAAAGAGAGAGGGAGGGAGAGAGAAAGGGAGGGAGGGAGGAAAGGAGAGAAGCTGGAGCAGCAGTAGCAGCAATAGCAGTAGCAGCCCCAGCAGGCGTCGGAGCAGGCGTTGGAGCATCAGGCGGGGGGAGAGAAAAAGAGAGAGGGAGAGGGAGCCCGAGGCGAAAAAGTAACTGTCAAATGCGCGGCTCCTTTAACCGGCGCGATCAGTCCGGCTCCGAGAGTCATGGCGACCGCAGCGTCTAACCACTACAGCTTGCTCACCTCCAGCGCCTCCATCGTGCACGCCGAGCCGCCGGGCGGCATGCAGCAAGGCACTGGAGGCTACCGGGAGGCGCAGAGCCTGGTGCAGGGTGACTACGCCGCGCTGCAGAGCAACGGACACCCGCTCAGCCACGCTCACCAGTGGATCACCGCGCTGTCCCACGGCGGTGGTGGCGGGGGCGGTGGCGGTGGAGGCGGCGGCGGGGGCGGGGGTGGCGGCGGGGGCGGCGGGGACGGCTCCCCGTGGTCCACTAGCCCCCTGGGCCAGCCGGACATCAAGCCCTCCGTGGTGGTACAGCAAGCCGGGCGTGGAGATGAGCTTCATGGGCCGGGGTCTCTGCAGCAGCAGCAGCAACACCAGCAGCAGCAGCAACAACAGCAGCAGCAACAGCAGCAACAGCAACAGCAGCAGCGGCCACCGCATCTGGTACACCACGCCGCCAATCACCACCCGGGGCCCGGGGCATGGAGGAGCGCGGCTGCAGCGGCTCACCTCCCTCCCAGCATGGGAGCGTCCAACGGGGGCTTGCTCTACTCGCAGCCCAGCTTCACCGTGAACGGCATGTTGGGCGCTGGGGGCCAGCCCACGGGTCTCCACCACCATGGCCTGCGGGACGCCCACGACGAGCAGCACCACGGGGAACACCACCCGCATCCGCACTCCCACCCGCACCAGCAGCCCCCGCCGCCGCCGCCGCCACCGCAGGGCCCACCAGGTCACCCGGGGCCCCACCACGATCCCCACTCGGACGAGGACACACCGACCTCGGATGACCTGGAGCAGTTCGCCAAGCAGTTCAAGCAGCGGCGGATCAAACTAGGATTTACCCAAGCGGACGTGGGACTGGCCCTGGGCACCTTGTACGGGAACGTGTTTTCGCAGACCACCATCTGTAGGTTCGAGGCCCTGCAGCTGAGCTTCAAGAACATGTGCAAGCTGAAGCCTTTGTTGAACAAGTGGTTGGAGGAGGCGGACTCGTCCTCGGGCAGTCCCACCAGCATAGACAAGATCGCAGCCCAGGGGCGCAAGCGGAAAAAGAGGACCTCCATCGAGGTGAGCGTCAAGGGGGCTCTGGAAAGCCATTTCCTCAAATGTCCCAAGCCCTCGGCCCAGGAGATCACCTCCCTGGCGGACAGCTTACAACTGGAGAAGGAGGTGGTGAGAGTTTGGTTTTGTAACAGGAGACAGAAAGAGAAAAGGATGACTCCTCCGGGAGGGACTCTGCCGGGAGCCGAGGATGTATACGGGGGGAGTAGGGACACGCCACCACACCACGGGGTGCAGACTCCAGTCCAGTGAACTCTTTTGAGGGGGAGGGGGAAGTACGAAGGGATTTCTCCCCCCCCTTCGCTCCCTCTTCCCCTCCTTCCTTACCCATTCCCCAGCCCCATTGTTCCCGCTTTAACTTCTGATTGTTCTTTTTTTTTTTAATCCCCCCAAGGGGAAAAAAAAGGCAACGAAATCACTGGACTATCCTTTAAAGGGTAGCAGGTGTAACAATGTGTTTTGACCTTTACAGGCGAGTACCCAGGCAATGGAGTGGAGTGAGTATCTCACACACACAGAGGGGAGACAGAGAGAGGGGAGGAGGGGAGGGGGGGGAGAGAAGGAGAGATGACAGGCACTGAGATAAATACCTGGCAAAACTAAATTAATTACCAAAAAATATCTGCCAAACCATGATAAACACAATTGCAGTTTTCATCCTGGAACGAAGCTCATAGCTCACACATGCTGCCGGTGTTTATTTAATGTGGATTCCCAACGGGAGAGAGGACAAAACAATACACAAATTCTTTGATGTCAACAGTATTTAACCGTAGAAATTTGCACTGCAAGAAAATTGAAGTTTACATGAACCAGTTCATGAAAATATCCCCCACCCACCCTATTTCCCCCATCCCATAGGTTCACTTTGAAATTGCCTTGTATTTTTTATTCAACGAGAGTTGGCCAGTCTTTGGCAACTCTTCTGAGTATGTTGACCCTTGTTCTCCTTGCTTGTATGTGAATTTTGGTTACCTTCAGCTCCCCTTACATCGGTGTAACGTTTATTTTCTCCTTTTACCAAAGCAAAATGATTGGCTTCATACAAAATAAACAGTTTCCGATTTCAAGAAACGTGCATCGTCTCCCCAATTTATCCGAGCCAAGTTCCGAGCATACGACAGAAAGTCGAGTCCTCCTTAGACCGCCACCAACAAAGTAAACTTCATTTTCAGGCAGTGTTTGGGTGGGTGGGGGGAATAGGGAGGAGGGAAGAAAAAGAAAAATCGATACTGAGTGACTGATTGCTTCATTTTAGCAGGCGGGTCCATTGTGAAAGAGCTCCGAGGAAATGTGGAGGTTAAATACATTTCCAGAGTTGTCCAACAGAAAGAGTGGCACTTAGAAGAGAACTAGGGAAATATTTGCCCTCAGACACCCCACAGAAAGTTCTCTGCCTTCAGTTTTCATAACGTCATCTCAAGGAAATATTTGTGCTGACGACAGCAATTAAACTTGGAAACTCTGAAAGAGTGAATGTTTTCACTTAAGAGAAAACAATCCGAGAATGTAATGGTATATGCATTTATTACCATAAAACACATTTGTGCATACAGAGGAGTTCTCTCCGATTTGTGCACTGATTTTATCTTGACTAGCTCAGGTTTTATTTTTCTATTCAAAATGTATCATCCCACGCCTTCTCCTTCCATCATTTGTTGCACGAAAGGCCAGTCTGACTTGGGCAGCTTTTTCTCTTTCACCAAGGGAGCCAAATTAAGTGGGGGGGAAAATTGCCATCTTCAATCCATCCTTTTCTCCCCTTTGTTAATAGATTTAAGTGCTTTTCTTGACCTTCTCTTCATGGAAAATGGTTAACTTTCCCAAAAGCAAAAGACTCTACAGGGAAGTTTCAGAGAAAACTTGAAACTATTGAGAAATAAACACCATTAAACTGTGATAAGTTACATTTTAAAAACATAGTTGGCAAAAGGTCGCTAAACGGAAAAGACATTTTTATTATTGTTTTTAATCCAAAAAGGTTTTTGTTGTTGTCCAGTGTTAGCCTTTTTACTTTTTTAAAAATGAAATTCGCTATTATAAAATCATGGTTCAGCTTCACACTGCAGTCAGTAGCCAGGGTTGGGTTTTTGTTTTTATCTTTAATAGAATATGCTTTTTTATTGTATTTTCAGACTCCCCTGACCATTTGAGTTTCAAAGTTTTGCCAGATAAATAGAGATTTATATGAGGCATGTTTATTTGCCTTTATTGCATTTCCCCAACGATGGTCACAGTGATAGGGCACAGAGCTGCTTTGGGGTGCATCAAGCTGCTTGTTCAGTTTGTTCAGTGTTGGGGACTGGCCCTTAGTGAAGTAATTTAGGGCAGGGCAGATATCCAATGGTAAAGGGAGGAAATGAACTTTCAGAGACTTATTAATTCGTGGGTAAGGTCAGAAGATGGAGTTCAGAGGATATGTCTGTAGATCCTCTAACTCTTAATAGGTTTTACTAAAACAAAAGTTACCACTGAACCTTACCATAATGTACATATGTTTAATATTTGTCTTTTGAAATGCAGAAATAGTTTAAATGTTTCTTTGTCTATTTTTCTTTTTTTAAAATGCTACCCAGGGAAATATTTTCATATCATTTTTAAGTGGCCTGCCTCAATGTATATTTATTTCTTTTGAAGCAAAAAGGTTCTGGAAACTGGTTTGTTTTTTTTTTCTGTAGCTTTAAATGAGTAGGTAAACAAAATCTATATGGGATGTAATTTTTTTTTTTTTGGTTCAGTCTTTAAAAATACTTTGTTTTGGTACATTTGGTTGTGCTTGTGGGGAAAAATAAAAACGCAGAGATCCTTATATATTTATGTTAAAGTAATATTTTATTATCTACATAAAACAAATGCACAATACCTTCATAGTTTGTCCTAATTATTGAAAAATCTTTATTTTATTTTTAAAGATAGTGCCAAGTTGCATAGTTCTTAAATTTTAAAGGGGTAAAAATCTAGTCCTTTTGCTGAGTTATGTGTAAAACACCTCACTTCCTTTAAACTTTATGAAGTTTTGGAATAAATTTTATGCATATACTGTCAGATTTCATGTCTATAACTTCCAGTCTTTTGGTAGAGCACAAGTTGTGGTTTCATTTCCCTTCCAAAATATAAACCCAGCACCTGCCAATTAATTTATTACTAACATTCCTTCCAAATGGTCAGAGAGTTTGAGCTTTCATTTCCTCACTATTTGATGGTCCTACAAATGGGTCTTGTGCAGTATAAATACATATATACATATTGTATCCTCTTTCTAGGTTAGCATTACCCAGTCAGTCTGAGTACACATTTCTTTGAAAGCATCTGTGGAACTTGGTGGATGTTAAACTCTGCCCACGTCTCTTTATATATTGTAAAGAGCTTTTTCTAAGGAAGGTGAAACTTATTTAAAGGGGTTATTTATTTTCTTTTTTTAAAAGTGATCAGATATGTTTAATGGCAAGGGTATTCCTGAAATCCATGCAACATCATTGTGTTCGCCTAGTGTTGATAGTCGTGTCAAGTGTATTCTCGCGTTAGTTTTACAAAACGAGATGGATTTAGCAATGCTTTACAAGGCAGTGTTTATTTCTCTTCAGGCCATAAGAAACCATAAAATAGGAAGAAAAGAACATAGGAAAGAAGGATTTTGGGGAAGGTCTGAGTATACAATGCCCAGAACAAACATTATCATCATCATCACCATCATCATCATCATCATTATTATCATCATCAATTATATAATTCATGAAGATTCCAAATGAATGGGGAAACATTCTTTAAAAAAGTCAGTTTTTAGACTAGTTAGAAGTCTAAACTGTTTTGTGTTATTTAATAGATATGTTGTTTGTTAAATCTCTTTTGCCTTTTGGTTGAATAAGTACGATATCTCTTTTGATGCTACTTTCTGGGCTTATTAGATCTGATCATCTTTTCTAACTCCTAGTCAATATTACACAGGTCCCCAACAGATATAGCTAAATGATCTTATCAATAGTCTGGCAGAGAAGTGACAGAAAGAAGAAGTGTTTGGTGACTGCAGACATGCTGATGGGTAAAATGTTTGAGCTCAGTATAGATTTGAGTCCTTGGTCAATATTTCACTGAATTTTATGCAGAAAACAAGCAACATCTGCCCTCTGCAGGACATTTTAGTGGACTTTGAGAAGAATCATTTTGTTCCAAACAAGAGGGGCATGCTAACCGGAAAATATCACATGTCAACTGGACAAGGTTTTTTGTTGTTGTTGTTTTTCTTTTCGATGGGCACCTGCCTTTTTAGACATGAAAAGGCCACAGCTACCAGGTGAACCTTGATTCCAGTTGGGGAATCCTTACCAAACTCCAGGAAATGCTGCCTAATAACTTAGGCCATGGCTCCTGGTTTAAGTATCAGAGTTATGTTCTCAGAGACTCTGGAACAGCCATAGTAAACAAGCTTTCTTTCCCTATTTCCCCCCTAAATATTCACAATAGAGGCTAGAAAGATTTTTGAAGAACACTCTGTTTTCTTAAAAAGGGATTGACATTTTTTTTTAAGAAGGAAAAGACAGAAAGGGTGATTATGTGAAAGAGTCCCAGGAAGGTAGGATGAATGGCCAGGCCACATGGAATCCAATCCTTGTGGAATATCACTTCTGAACAGTCAGCTCCCATAAAGTGACCCTCATTTATATTTCAGATATCAACAACAAAAGCTCACTTCTCTTCTCCTCCTTTCCCTCCCACTCCTGCCAATGGAGGCCGAAGCCTGCTGGGCAGAAGGAGGTTGCTGGTGAAATGGCCATGCCTTGCTCCTTCTTCCTTCAAGAGCAGCAAATGAAGGAGGTGCTGAAGAAACAATGAAAGGGGGGGAAATTATATTCGAGTACATATATCAGTACGTATGTATGTGTAAGGTGTATTATAATTTGCAAGGGTAGCAAGGCGGCAGGCCTCTTTGCTATGGGACTTAGAGCAGAAACAGCTGTTATTTTTTTATGATTGGACTTTATGATTTGTCTTTATTGTTTCTTAATCAAACTCCTAATACTGTTCTCTCCCTTTTTCGTTCTTAAAAGGGGAATGGAGAGAGAGAGACAATGGGCTGGGAAAGTTGAGGAAGGGGAGGCTAGAGAGGGAAGGAAATTTGTTGTTTATTTCACGAGCAAGCGTACCTTTCAATAAGCTGAGGAGGATAGAGGAAAGCTATGGAAAAGAAAGAAGCACCTTGAAGTTTCTGCTTGGCAATAGACATAAGGGTGTCATGTTCATCCAGGTTTTATGTATTTTCACAACTCTGGAGCTTTACTTTAAAAAATAAAGCAAGAAGCAGTGAGATGATGAAATCCTGGGATTATATCTCCCCACCCTGAAATCCCCACCCCTCTACCCCTTCAAACACTGCAGAAGTAGCTTAGGACGGCAATTTAACTAGCAAAACATCAAATGTATTGCTTCGTGTTTCCTGAATCGTATTATTTTCATGCCCTCTTATCAAAGGAGAGGTTACTGCATTTCTAGTAAATGTCTTTTTAGATGGAATTGGTTTTTGTTTGTTGTTGTTGTGCTTTTGTTTGGTTCTAGGGCTAAGCAAATGTTCATTCAGAGAGTATCTTGAGATCATTCATGTGCTTGGTAAAGAGCCAGAATATTTATTCCTTCTCTATTTCTTAACCCTCCTTTTTTTCTATTAGTTGGATCAACTTGATCTTGTTCTAATTTCACTTTGTCCGAATAAACAACTCTGCTTGTTGTAACTGTTAAATTCCATCAAACAGCCCCAGCTTCTGTTCTTATTGTTCCTACAATTCTGGTTATTGATAAAATTAAGACATATTATTTGTTTAAGAGATGTCTGAGAGGCCATTTCATACCATTACAAAAATGCCCATCTTTCTTAAAGTTTATTCCACCCACGTATTTCAGGGCTTTTATAGCTCTTTGTCTGGGGTTTAAGAAAACCTTATATATTCCATTCTCCTAAGCCTAAGACTATACTCGACAGTGGCTGTGGTTGGTGGTAAACAGCTCCAAGTCCTCAGAATGGATAACTGTCATCTAGAAAAGGAAACAAAATACATGCCTCACAAAAGCGTACTTGTCACAGATTTTTAAAAAGAAAGGGGGAGCATTAGGTCCCCATCTCAGCAATATGAACGGTCCTTTGATTGTTATAAATTGTATATGATTAACTCTCTATGTGCCGCAGAACTGCGATAAATATATCGGTAGGTTAAACTTGAACTCAGTGTCCTTTTGGATAGGGATCACATTCTTTCCTCCCACAAAATAATCTTCTCATTTCTTATTTTGTAAAAATAAAATTACAGTAAAATAAATGCAATTATTTGAGTATAGTATAGTGAGAAAGAAAAGTTGCTTTTAGGTTTCCATCACTGATTGCCAACTATAAGGCACTCGGCTTTCATTCAAAGAAAAATACATTTTCTAAGAGTTATGGGAATTTCCCCCTCCACAGTTGGAAATTTCGTTCCATTAGAAGAAATGTTATATGACCTTTTATGTTCCATGGCACATGATTCTGAAGCTAATTCTTTACCCTTAGTAACTTATTTTTCTGTTCCTTTAACAAAATATTCCATCATAGTAGTAGTAAAGCCTTTGAATTGAGCAGGCTGGTGAGTTTGTTAAGGGGGCATGCTTTAGAGATATCCGATCTTCTTATACAGAGAAGCAAATGAGACTCATCTGCATCACACTGCACATTTCACCCTTGTACTAAGCTAGCTAGCTAGAGTATGCACATTGAAAGGAAAGCTTAGAGCTCTGCAGTCTCAAGGCCTAAGAGAAAATAAGGAGACCTTGACCAAAGGGTTAGTTATTTCCTGTATTCTCACTATCCCATATTTTTTTTGACAGTCTTCAAGCCAGTTTCAATAGTCTTGGACAGATGAATGTGAAGGCTTTGCTACTTACTTTTCTGTACTCTGGAGTCAGAGCCCTTGGGGAAGGTCTGGATTTGGGGGAAAGTGAGGGAGACTGTGTGTATATATGTTCCTGTGTGTTGGACCACAAAATAGATTGCTTTTTGAATACACCGTTTTTTTTTAAATTCTAGGTTTAGGTTTAGAGAAGTCTAATTAGGGCTGGAATTTTGGTCCCAAAGCTAACACTAAGACCAAAGTTAAGGGGGATGAGATGAAGTGGAAAGGGGTTGGGAAAGAGGGCAAGTAGCCTTGAATTATTTGTCCCACTTCTGGGAAAGTATCTCAAAGCGAAGGAGTTTGCAAGGATTGGCTTTTTTAAAGTGAGAATACTTGTTGGACACAGTAACAGTTACAGGTGGGGCTTGCTTACAGAGGTGAGGAAGAGAAGTAGGTCTGTACAAAAAGCCTTTTTCCTCTGGATCCGTGTGTATTGCCTCTATTACATGCAGCTATGGGACTTTGCTGTTGAATATAAAGAAGGAATCAACTGGCACAGGTCAACATAAGGAAGGGTATCAGAAAGGCAAAACGTTGGACCGAGGTAATAGAGATGTAGAAGGGAAATGATTCCCTTTGAAATGGAACTTAGGTGCCGGGAGAAAGGGCACCACTGTAAAGTGATTTACCATAATTTTGAAAGAAGGCAGTCTTCTTTCTAAGATGCTAGACAAGTTTTAGAATGAGTTTTCCTAACCACAGCAAGTTTTCTCAAAGTATTCCTTTTCTTAGGATCTTCTGCAAAGAGCCCAAAGGGACCAAACCGGAAATTGAAAAACAGAGAAAGCTCCAGAAAACTAGTCACTTTTGGCTACCTGTGAAATTGTTCTTATTTTTAAGCAGGTGAAAAATCAGTGTTGTAGGAGGAAGAAAAATTAGCTGAATTCCACCGTTTGGCATTCCCAGGGCCAGAGTAAGGCACTACCCAAAAGGTGTAAGGCGTTTTAAGTTTGTTATATAGGTTAACTTGGCTGAAGCAAAGAAAATATCCTGGGAGCCAGAGGAGGATGGTAGGTGCCTTCGAAGTCACCTTCTGGCCTGAACATCTCACTAGCTCCTATAGATTGACCAGAAGGCATTGGTTGGATGAAGAAAATCACACAGCTTAGAAAGAACCTGGATCTGGAAAATTCATTAAAGAAATTTGTGTAGACAGTCCCAAAGAATAGAATGGTATCGTCTAAAGAAATGCTAAGTTCCTAACTTACTCTTAGGCCACAAAGTTTGTTAAATAAAGCTCAAGCAAGTATACCGTTTCTAATAGCTGTTCACATTTGGAGGTGTCAAGCCGTTCAGCAAGCCAGGTTGAATGTGGTCATCAGGGTAGTCTAACCCTATGCTCCAGGGCAGGTTTGTTTGGTTTAAACCTTTTATTTTAAAAGTTTAGGCTGTTTTAGTCTTCCTGCTTCATTCATTAATTCTCCCCTTTCCTTCACTCCTTGATTCATTCATTCACATCTACAGTCATTCATGATGCCCAGTGGATGGAGGCGGCAGCAGCTCCTTGGTCAGTAGGGGAGACATACACACAAACAAGGATGGTTCTATTTACTCGCCTCTGCCTGTGGATTTCTAAGACATGCAGCAGGCACAATCATTAAACTAATTTGTATTTGATTGTTTGGGCGGACGGAGGTTAGTTTTATTGCACTAAGCATTCAAGCACGCACGCATCACTGATTACCAGTATACATTAAATAAAGTTGTTTGTACACATTGTCTTACCACATATAGGCAGAGGCTTATTATTCTAATTACTCTAATTAGTGCATTGAAATGTTTTCTACTTGATTTGAGGAGACAGTGATTAGTTCTATTACTTCTTTTAACTCGTATTTCATGGAAAACTGTTGATGCATGCTCAAATTACTTTATTTTCCCTGCGAATATAAGGCTGACCAAAATGCGATGAACGGCATACCGCCCGGTTGGGCAGCAACTTTGATTCCGGCCGATGCTGGGGAGAAGCTCTTCCATGGTTCTTTTATTCTCCCTAGCAAGGTTTTTCTGCTGTCGGTACTGCCGCTTCTTCCAACAGAATACGTCTACTGTCCTTTTCTCCACCCCGCTCTTCTCTCTTCCTCTAAGTAGAATTTGATCTTGGTTAGGTGTGTGGGCAACAGGATCCGAATAGGTCCCTGGGCACGTTTTGCCCGAGCCCCACAAGGTCTCCGGCAACATTTACTTTTAAAGATCCTTCTCCCCCAGTCCCCCAGTATATTTTCCCGCGAATCTGTTTCATAAGCTTTAATGTTACTATTAATTGATAAGATCAGCTAATCAAACATGTTACTTCGATAGGGAATTGTAATTAAAACCTTAATCCTGTTGGAGACTTTTTTCCTCTAAACTCCTTTTTCTCATAGAAGGGGTTCAAAGTTCACTATAAAAAGTATTATAACAGGGAGATTAATTCGTTATCTAAATAACAATCTTGGTTATTGATCCAACGTACTTTTTTTTCACCTTTTGTGTTGGTCGGCGAGTCACTTAAAAAGGAGAATATTACAAAGCATGCAATTTGGACACAAGGCCCGTAGCCACCCATTACTGGGGAAACACAGAGAGCTACTGCGTTCTAAAAGAGACAGAAAGGAGGGGAAAGGGAGAGGGAGAATAAACATAATCGAGAAAGCTGCTTTTTATCCTTATTGTCCCTCTGTATCTTTCCAAGGAAAAAATGCAAAATCGGCGGCGAAGTCCTCGCAGCCTGTGCTTTCTTCCAGTACTTTTCTTCCCCTTGCAAAGAGAAATATCTATGTAGTCTCTGGGTAAATGTTCGTCCCGTTCTGCTTTTACTTTTAATGTTTAGACTAGCATTATCCCATTTCTAAGTCTGGATTCCTAACCTTTTCCGATGGCCTGAATATAATAATAATAAAACAACAACAAGCCCGCGACATGCATCTGCGAAAAATCTCTAAGAGTATTTCACTCGTGACTCCGCTGTCGTGGAAGTCTTGTCCACACTTCCCTAGTTCCAGCCTCTCCTCCCCCCCCCATTCCTCTCATCTTTAACCCCTTCCCCACTCTGTCCCGCCGCGCAGCTCCCTGCAGAGAGCTCTCCGCCTCCTACTCTCCATCATCTAAAGATGGGAGGCTCGAATGAAATCAGCTCTCCTTGGCAGCTGACGGTTGAGCATCCAGTGCTCTCCCAAGGCTCAGGGAGGTTGCATTCAGCCAAGCTCCCGCCCTTTGTAAGGAAAGGATTCAGGAGTCCTCAGGGGTTGTAGATGGGGTCGGGCTAACCCTGCGGGGGCCTCAAAAAAAGAATAGAAATCTTAGTTTCCAGCAGGGACTGGTCCCCCCAGGTGGGGGGAGAAGGAAACTGGGCACTGAGTGGGCAGTGTGCAAATGGAAAGCCCCAGGGCGCTTGACCTCTATATATGGGGAGGAGAGA
The DNA here is from genome assembly GCA_028646515.1 of Pseudochirops corinnae. Classification (NCBI taxonomy): domain Eukaryota; kingdom Metazoa; phylum Chordata; class Mammalia; order Diprotodontia; family Pseudocheiridae; genus Pseudochirops; species Pseudochirops corinnae. The sequence continues at coordinate 119,295,872 of CM053586.1, read as the reverse complement.
GCACCTTGGACTCTCTGGGACCTGATTAGGGAGCTGCACTAATCTGTCTTTCCCCCTTTAAGACAGATTTTTGGCACCAGTTAGGAAGGGAGTAGAAAATGACCCGGGATTTCTGAAGCAAGAAGCCCAAGCTCTCTGCTCCAGGGTCAGCCGAGGGACCTTGGTTGAATTTTTGTGTATATATGTGTGTCCTGGGAGCATTTTTCCCTCCCTCCTTCTCCTCTAACAAAGTCTCCTTACCCCACGCACAGATATGTTATGTAACAAAGTCTCCCTGGCGAATTTAAGTGGAGAATAAAAGCCCTCCCTACCACCACCCCCACCACACACACTCGCTTACCTCCCTTGGCCCTCTTCACTCCTCCTCCCCTCCCTCCCAAGTGCATCTGTTCTCCCGGATTCCTTTCCCCGAATCCGCTTAGCAAACCAGCCCTGGCCTAGTAGAGCTTTGGCGCCCCACAGTGGCCTCTGTCCAGAACTACTAAGTGTGGCTCCCCGCAGGCTCTGCAAGAAACTCAAATATCTTTTTTTTTTAAACACCCAGGACTACCCCGCCCCCTTTCACAGCTCCTTTAGCCCCTCTTTAGAATCTCCATTCTTGTAGTCTGCTCCCTACCCGTTAGATACTGACAAAATGGGACTCCGTAAATTAATTCCTTGCTTGAATTTCTTAAGTCTATCACTAGCGTGTTGTTGGAATGAGGGATTCAAAAGTTCCAGCCCAAGAAGACGACTACGCGTGTACAAGGGAATTAATTGCCTAAACAAAGGTAGTAAAATCTCTCTTCCCACCCCACCCCCAGACCATCTTCCACCCTCTTGTTGCCTTTCCTCAGTTTCCCGTTCTCTAACCTTAACCCCAGAAAACCACTTTTAAAGCAATCGACGCGACGTCGAATAACTCCTCTCACCAAAATTTCGCAGACTGTGTTCGGTGGGTTCAGAGAACTCATTTTCATTGGGGTACAGTGTTGTCATCTGGATCTGATCAAGGCTCCTTTTCTGTGACATCAAGTTTATTAGGTGACCAACTCTCACATCAGGTTTCTTTAGGGGATCCCAGATTCTTTTCTTTCGGGGTCCCAGATTCCAGATAAACTCAGGTTTATTTCCTTGAGAAAGGGGATCCAGACCCTCCCAGCATTCAGCATTGCCTCATTCCCGAGTCCAGCATTACTTGGGGTAACCAGTAAACCTCCCCGCCCCCACCCCATCCCCAGTCTAATGTCCAAGTAGACTGAAAAACTCAAGAAAGAGAAAGCTGTCTCCCAAGCACATGGCTGAGGCCTCCACTGACTGACTTTCTACTTAGTCCCAATCAGACACCCAATTGGGCCCTCAAGCAAACTGTCTAAGGTGGAAGAGAACCGTTAGCGACACCACCTTCCTCCAGGGGTGTGGCCCGATGACTGATTTCCGCGATATTTCACTCATTGTAGCACAGATATTTCTGCTTTAGAAGGACTCTCCTCAGTCCCAGGATCCTAGGTCGGGTCTCAGTCTGTATTAGGCTCTCCACTCCCACCCTGCCTGTTGCCTCTGATTCGGGTAAAGTGACTCCCTTCAGTTTCTGCACCCTATGCTAAACCCGCTGTGTTCCCATAGAACTTCGCGCTCCCGCAGGCCTTTAGAGTTCACTGTCACTGTCAACGTTTAGGAGAGACCACGGAACCACCACACTTTCAATTCAACTAGCTAAACCAACCCGAACCGAAGTGCAACTCGCTGAAGAAAAGTCAGAACCCCGCTGCTGGGAGTGTTAGAGGTAGTGTATACATGCAGAGAATCTGGGATGGGAAGCTTGGGAGGACGGAATGATGGCCCCGAATTTTCCCAGTTTCAGCCTGTGAAGATGGAAAGCACCTAGGTCTTCCCATGAATCGCTTGTCTATTCGCTCTCTAGTCACCGGCTGAACCTTCACTCACCCCGGGGCGCACCCGGCAATGCAGAGAAAGGCGAGTTCCAACCCTCCCCCCACACACACACCTTTTCCCCCTGGTTATTCGAATTTCTATACAAGATGTACCTCTCTTTCCCCTGGGGGCCAAGAGGATCCTCTTTTTAAATCTCACTTTTTTCCCCTTCAATCTTTGACTTGGCTACCAAATTCACCTACCAGCCTTTCAAATATTGTGAAATTTCCAAGCGAGGAGAGAAAGGATGCTGCGTTTTTCCACTAAGTCCAATTGGAGAATTTTGTGTGCCGCCCCGGAGATCAAGCCAGTTAAGAAATGGAGATCCGTAAAAATGGTAGGGGGAGTGTGTGTGCTAGGAGTCGCCTGGGACCCGGGTAACAGAAGCTCAGGAGAAATTTTTAGTTGTCACCTACTCCCTCTTTCTCCATCTCCTCGTCCTCCACCACCTCCTATCTCTCCGTGCCTCTGCCCCAAGCCTAGGGCTGGGTCTCTTCTGATTTTTCCTTGCACTCTTTTCTTAAAAGCAATTTGGAGTTGACAAATCTGTAAAGTAGAAACTTTTATGGGTATGATTTTCGCTAAAAGTAAGCTCAGCTAGGACTAGGGTTAGGGCTGGGGCTGGGATTGAGATTGGAAGAAGAAAAGAAGATGGAAACTCCTCTTAACTAGCCTATTCCTATCCTTTCTAGGGCCCTCTTCTCACTCTTCTGACCTCCCTCTTCCACTTGGTTACAGACGCTGTATCTTACCTCCTCCCCCACTCCCCAGGATAGACACTAATCCCAGGGGTCCAATGAATTTCTTTCCTTTCTTGTCCCCAAACTTCAGAGCAGCAGCAACACAGACTGGGACCAAAACAAAAAGAGTCAGAGCAAAGAAATAACTTGACCACATGGATATGCAGTTGTGTCCCTGATTATACTCCTCTTGGCGCTGGAAAGAACATTTTTGTTGTTGCTTTCTGAAAAAGTCACAGGTCAATTTAATTCCTATAGGTAATGCCCCAGGTGCTATGCTGTAGACACTGCGTGTTCACTAGTATCCACGATTAGGTTGGCAAGGTGGAACAAAAGCAGACCCCTAAAAGGCTCAGGCAGCAAAGTCACAGGACCCTTCAAACATCACCCAGATGGCATTTGCTAGGCTTCTATTTTAGAGACAATAGTTCTGCCTCCAGAAAGGAGGTTAGGGATGGGCTAACAACATACTGTTTCTCAGGCATGAGTAACAAATCTAATTCATCCATACTACCAAGTCATTAAAAGGAGTTGATCAATAAGTGACATTATCCCTGCAAAGAGGAATAATCATTGGGAAAGTACACAGCAAACCCTAAATATCTCCTAAAGAGGCTCAACGCCTAAAGAGACTTTTTCTAGGGAAATTGGGGCAAGCCAATCATTAGGTTAGAACTCTAAATACATCAAAACTAATCTCATGAGGAGTTATTATGACTTATGACTCAAGGTTCCTTCCTGTTGCACAAGTTTTCACTCCTTTATAAGAAAGGTCAAAAATCAGCCCAATCAACAATACAACCATACAAGTGTCACCTCTACCCACACAGTAATAGGGTCTGCTTGTCATTCCTGGCCTCACACCCTGAAGGAGTCCAGATGATTAGCACAGGAGTAGTTATTTCCCCATGGAATAAAGCCTTCAAACATAATCAGAATTATTTGGAAGTAGATGGAGAGGTAACCAAACCCAGGAATGTCTCAGGAATGTTCATGAAGATTATTGTGTAACATTTGGAAGGTCAGTAGCCCTGAAGTTCTGGGAGAAGTGAGGAGGGTGATGTGGAATTGAAGGTAACGGGACAACAGAAGACTGGAAGCAGGAGTCTGAAATTTGCAAGTAGATTTTTATGGGTGTAGAAGAGTATATGATGAAATATAGTGGAGCAAAGGAACAGAGAAAAGTGAGGGAAGATGAATGAATGTATAATTAATTGGTGGAGGGCCTTCAAGGGCTTTTAAGAGGATATGAAGGCAACTGAGGTCCACAGTAAAGGAGTCAAATCAAAATAATGCTTGAGGGACATGATATTTACTGTGTATTAGTTAGGGGATAGGATAAAGAGAAGTCTGAGGTCAGAAATAGGTAAAGTAGCAGGGAGTAGCTAGAGTAACCCTGGCCCAAGCCCGTCAAGAACAGGACAGTGCCAGCACTAAGGCAGAACTGAAGCATGTCAAGGAAAAAGAATTGGCAGGCTTCAGGGACCAGATAGATTTATGAACCCAAAAGAATGAATAAAAATGTGCAAGACTGAGGTTATACATTTGGACAAGGATGGGGATTTGGGAAAGGGCGTAAATTCTGTGATCATAAGACCATAGGAAAATAGATTTAGATTTGAAGGGACCCTAGAAGTCCCCTAGTCATTTACAGATCGAGGAATGAAAGCCTAGAGAAGTTTAATAAGAGCAAAAATTCCCAATATAGTGATGGAGGAAGGATTTGAACTCAGTTCTTGTAACTGTCAAATCAGTGAATGATCTATTATAATAAGCCCAGTTTTAGACATGCTTAGTGTTAAGTCCTTGTGGGTAGGCAATGATCTAAAGGATGTTTTATAGAAGAAAATAAAAAGGTAAATAAACAAACAAATCACACC
>CM053586.1:119243911-119290838 GCA_028646515.1 Pseudochirops corinnae | reverse complement strand
CTTCTTCCTTTTTGCATCACCTCTTCCCCAGCCACTCTCCTATTGCCCATCCCCCTTCCATTGACTTTCTATTATGTTGTCCCACCAAGCCTTGCCCTTCCTAAGGAATGACCTTTCTCTACAAGCCTTTCTCTTCTCTTTCCACCCTACCAGAATATAAGTATAATTACTTCAAGGGTTTTTTTTTTTAATACACAACTAATCTGTTAATCTAACTTGTACTATTGTTAATAGGCTTTATAATATCTTAATATTTATCTTCACCAGGTAACATACATGATGTTTCCAAAGTCAGTTCAGTTTTAAGCCACTAAAGCTTAAAACTGTGGTAAAACTCTGGGAACATCCTGGATTTCTAGAGAAACAGTGCCTCAACTCAAAATGAATGCTGGGGAATTTTAGGGATTATAGAAGCCTAGAAAGGGAGGCTTTTTGAAATTCCACAGGGAATTTCATATTCCTTGGGTAACTGTCTTCTCTGCCTATTAGTAGGGCTGTCCTTAAGTAGAACCAAAGGAACATGGTGTCTCTGAAGCACAAATTAGAGAGTATATAAATGAACATCAAAAACTGTGGAGAAGTCCAAAAAAAAAAAAAAACCATTGTATAAGACCAGATTTCCAAAAAAATTTCAGATAAGGGAGACAGAATTTTGTCTATATCCCCTTTTTGGCTTTTTATTTTTCCTTTTCAGTTCATATCCAGCTGACCTTTACTTCCCTTTGGGGAGGTAAGAGAAAAGAGCATATCTCTGAGTAATTTTAGATATTAAGCTCTTTTTGAAACTTATCAAGGTAACTAAAAATATGAAGGGTGAAATTTTTTAAAAGAATCCATCTATTTAAGTTTAAAATTCAAACCACTTTTTTATTTAATGCACAAAAACTGCTCTTAAAGATTTCCTAATATTCAAGAGGTGGGAGATGCTATAAAAATGGCTTAAGTTTGGGTATACGGAAGGAAATTAAAGTATTGAACAATGGGTCAGTGGAATAGGTACTTTAGCATGTACTTGAATACAATATGAGGTAATTAGAATCACCGGTGTTTAAAGAAAGAGGATGAAGTTTTGCTTTTAAAAAAATGAAAGCAAAGAATTAGAAAGCTTGATAGTATTGACATCTTTCTATAGAGAACCTGATCTTCACAAAGCTCCATATAATTCACTTCACTTGGCTTTACTATCCTAGACATTTTCCCTGTTCCACAAATACTTGACAGGTTGATTTTATATGAACTTACTACATACAGAAACTTGATGTCTTCCATGTCATTTTTAAAATCAATGTATCCATAATGTCTCTACTTCTAAGAATCTTCCCAAATGTTGCCCTGAAATATTTTCAACATAAAAAAGTTATTTTGCTAAAAACACATTAATATCTGTGGCATCAAGAAAGACATCAGTTATAAGACCTTTGCTATTACACTTGTCTGATGAAAAACAGACTTTGAAAGATGAGTAAGATTCAGTCATTTGTTAAAGGAACTAAAAGTTTTTTAGTAGACCTATAATCTCACCCCACCCAACCCCCCATTCATGTCCACTATATGATTCCAGGGTGCATCTTGCAAATCAAAATTGTATTCTTATAGAAAATATTTACAGAATAATAGAGCAAGTACTTGAATAAAATGGGAGGGAGGGGTTGAGCATATCTTTATGAAGCAGTAAAAATATTGAAGAAGGGATGCTAAGCTTTGGAAGAATCTAGATTCTGTTTTCTTTTATTCATATGAACCCTTCCTTGATTTGGGAAAGAGAAAAGGAGTGGTATAAAGAGGTAGTATATATCTGCCTAAATATGGGAGCTCTATTTTATCCATATAGTCAGACAACTTTGGAAACTAGAGAATGTTTATCCCTGAAAGAATCTTAGATATCATTAAATCAAATGTTATGCTTGTCAGATGATACAATATGAAGAACCTTCCCACAACAGTAAATCCTCTCACTTTGGACCAAACCACGCTCTTTTTAGGAAAGAATCTGTCATCTTGAATGCAGAAGACAGGCAGATCTGATCAAGAGGTCTGCACTTTTCACAGCCTGGCAGAATGCTACTTAATCAATATTTCAGCTCAAAGGCTATAAAGTCCCACCAAACCATAAATGATTCCAAAAAATTCAGAACCCTACACAGCCAAGTTGAAGGCAGAATTGGGTAGTAATTGTAATGTTCACCTACTGCCTTTCAGAGCCTCTATAGACTATACAAATTTGCAGCCTAGTTTTGTATTTAGGCCTTAGAAAATAGACCGACATGTGTGCATATTTATGAATAGCTAGGTCTTTTAGCAGTTGCCACTTTGATTTATTCATTTTGATCCATTTTATGAGCTACAAGAAACTAGCTCAGGAAAAGTGTTTTACCCTTTGCATTAAGGGAATCTGGAAATGAAGTGGTACAATTCTCTCCTATTCTCCCAATTACAATTAGAATGAAGAGCTACAGGATAATGGGTACAGAACTTCAAATTAAGGCAAATATAACAGACTAAGACCATTGAAAGAAGGCTGACAAGTTCTGGGTTATGACGGAACTTAGGAGTTTTAGCAAATATGATATTATACCTCCACTCAATATTCATTTGGGGTTTGGGGTGGTACTATATGCTTTAAAAAAAATTAAGGCTTAAAAAATGCTTTCTTCAAAAATAGGTTTGTTGTGTTTTCAACATGCCTCTGCTTGTATTTTAGGCACATCTATTCTAATTAAAGGGCTTAGAAGTGAAGGTCCATTGTGAATAGGCCTTACTATCTTAACACAGTACCTTAAAGACAGGAGTTTACCAGTATGGAAGTCAATTAAATATATGTATATATGTGCACATATATATAACCACATATGCATATACACATAAGTATATACATATATGAACACACACACACACACACACACACACACACACACACACACACATATATATATATATTCCTCATTCAAGTAACCCTATTTTCTCTATGAAATAACAGGTCTAAGGCCTTTCCCTAAATAGAAAAAAAAGATTTCCTCTATAAATGCAGTTATTTGAAATTCTACAACATTCTTAACCAAAAAATATTATCTGCATAATTACATTAAATGTCTTCTGGAATACATTACCACTAATGATGCTAATACAGTTAGTCCAGATGCAAACTATAAAAACATCCATTATCTTTTGTCCTTGAAAGAACTTCAAAAAATTACTTTTTTTCTTGTAGAAGGCCTGTTAATGCTGCACTTTAATTCTGCTCTTCTCTTTTGTAAACTGTTATAAGGAAAATGGAACTATTTATCTTTCCAGGAACTTCAGTCTCTGACTAATGTTACTGAAATGAATAGTAAAAATGTGTCCAAATCTGCTAAGCAAAGGCATGACTATGCCCTTCATCCTTTTTCAGCTGGTTCAGTTTCATTCATGATGAATTTAATGGGTATATTAGATTGGCTACTTCTCTGGAAATATTATTTATATTTTATTGCACATTCAACCAATATATAGGATCATTAGGCAAACAATGAAAACAATCCTACCAAATATGTTAAGCGCTGATGGTGATACAAATAACTTTCTTTGAATATTAGTTCATAAAGATATTTTAAAGAGTGAAAACAATTGTTACTGATACAGGATAGATAAAAATAAAGAAATACAATGGTATATCAGATAATATTAAGCGTCAGTAGTATGGGCAGTGTAAGTTAACAGAATTGAAAAGAAGCCAATACTAAAGCAGGATAAAATGAGATAGCATTTGAAAAGCATTTAGCAAAGTTCCTGGCACGTAGGAGACACTTACCAAACACTTGTTTCCTTCCATCAGTTCTTTTTAAACAATTCTTTTCAAGTTAAAAAAAATTATCTTGAACTTTACAGATATGAACATTTTCATATACAAATAACAGAAAAGAAGATTATGCTAGTTCCAAAGCTGTCCCAGGGTTCACTTTTTTGAGAACAGTAACAATAACAAAGTCCCACCTGAAAATATAAGTAAAACAAACAATTTTGACCCAGGAAAAGTTTATGAGCAAAAAAAAATGTAACAGCTAGAATAGATCAAGAGAATGGAGGTAGAAAATGTCAATAATAAATGGCCAGTCAAATCTTGTTGGGTGAGTAAACCTAAATTTCAAATACACATCAATGCATGGGTATTCTTTGGGTGCCTACAGGGATCATTTGCATTAATACACATGGAAGATTCCTGATGCAGATAATTCAGTATATACTTTGTTACTCTTGTGAGTTGCTAGCTTTTTTGGTTTTGTTTGGTGGGTAGCAATCAATAAGATCTCTATTTAGTTGAACAGAGCAGAAGCTTCATAAATGTTTGTGGAATTTAAGTGGACCAAACTGGCAACTTAAATGCTACAAATGACAAGATCACAGGCTTTGTCACTGAGAGGGAGGATAAAAGCCATCTAATTGAACCTTTTCATTTCTTCCTTTTATTCACAAAAGTTTTTTAAATTTATGTCTTTTGTTTTACAGCATATTCATTTTTAATATGCCCTCCTATAACACCAATGTAATATTCACAGCACCCGTGGGGGCTATGAATATGCTGGTGTAGTTCTGATTCACAAAATGTAACAGACTCTCCACATGGAAGACAGAACCAAAACATTTATTCAAACACTAGAAAGCTGAATCCCAACACCAGAAAGTCAAATCCATCATAGCAACCAAGAATCTGGTATACATAACCAATACTATGAGCACCAACATCCCCAAGCCTTCCCTCCATCAGGCCTTCAAAATAAAACAGGGTCCCTTAAGCAAAAATGTCCTTCTCTTACTGATGCTAGCTGCTCTGCCTTCATGCTGTTTGCTTCCAGTTCTACTCATGCTCTCCTCTGCTCCTTCCTGCTACATCCTTCCTGTTCCACCCTTTCAGCAAGCTCTTCCTATTGTGGGCTCCATGTGAGTATATTTGGTTTATTAAGGGCCAAGGAAGATCTTCAAATTCCCGTTACCATTATACCTTCCCTCCCTCCAATAGATTAGATTTTCCTTGTAGCAAAGAGGAGAAAGCAAACCAGTTTCAGCAAAATCAATTAGCACATCAAAATCAACTGGTTATGACATATACAACATTAACTCCTCAATCCCAACCCCTTCATATACACAGAATTGAAGGAAGATATGGATCTAAATTCCTCCTCATACACTTAATAGGACTGTGACCTTGGGCAAGTCACTTAACCTCTCCATGACTCAGTTTCCTCATTTGCAAAATGAGATCAACTTTCTCATTTATAAATATTGAAAACTGAGCTCCCAGTCATTTCAGTGACTCAGGCTCCCAGTTCTGAATCCCAGTCATGCCCAATCTTCCTTTCCTCATGCCCAGTTTCCAGCCTCCAAAGGACAGACTGTCTAACCTGGGTAGTGGCCCAAAGCCAGCTCAATCCAATGTATGTAAAATCTGTTATTGATTCCTATGCTGATCACTGCCTAGTTAAATCTAGTGAGGGGAAGACAGCACAGAGAAGAGCTACTGGGGAGAAAAGTTGAATAAAAACAATGAGATTAGCAGTTCATTTTGCAAATTTTAGTAACTCCAAAGGAGGTCTATGTGTGTGTAGACAAACGAAAAGATTATGTGTAGACAAACTAGGTCTGAAAGACCTCTCTAACCTCTCAGACTAGCCTTACCACATAATGCAGAATACCTAGAGGAGTTCTGAGCTATGGGAAAAAAATTATCCTATTCCAAAAAAGGAAGTTTTAGTCCATGATATGGATTTGAACTTTAAATATCTGAATGATCTCAAATTAATACAGTTTCTAGGAGAATTCAATAGTAATGCTATAAATTTATGAAAAAATATAACAACCTATAAAATTGAATCATTAAATTTATTTTATAGTTTACCTTAACACACAAATTCCCTAAATCATGAAAAAAAAATATTTATAGATAGACACAATGTATATTTTACAATCTCATCAGAGAACTTTTTTGGGGGTGGGGAGTGGAAGGGGTAGAGGGTGAACCTATTCAATTCAATAAACATTTATTAAGCACCTACTTTGTGCCAGACACTGTGCTGGGTTATACACATGAGGCTCTAGCTTATACGAAGCAAGTAAATTGTCACAGTGTTTACTCTCTATGTATTTAAAGCTTAATTGTGTCCAGGCAATTCATGACCTATAACCAGGTTTGTGCTTCCAAAGTTGATTTGGGGGGCAACTATTTAGAACTCTGAACACATTTTTTCCCCATAAAAACAATGCACTGGATTTTCACAATAGCCAATTCATCTAGAATCTACCTAGTCATGGCTACAGGGCAATAATAAAACAAACAAACATACTTTTTCAAGACAAATGGACATTTTGTGGGATAGGGACTGGGCTTGTGATTTCATTGGCATAGAGAACTTCTTTGTGAGAAAATTCCTACCAAAGTAATGGAACTTCCTCTTTTTTTCTCACTTAATGGTATTTTATTTTCTCCAATTACATGTAAAGATAGTTTTCAACATTCACTTTATAAGACTTTGAGTTCCAAATTATTTTCTCCCTTCCTCCCTTCTCCTTCCCCTTCCCCAAGATGGCATGCAATCTGATATAAGCTATATATGTATAATACTACTTAGACATTTCCACATTAGTCAAGTTGTGAAGGAAGAATCAGAACAAAAGGAGGAAACTACAAAAGAAGAAAAAGAGAGAGAGAAAATAGTGTGCTTTGATCTGCATTCAGACTCCATAGTTCTTTCTCTGGACTTGGACAGCATTTTCCACCATGAGTCTTTTGGAATTGTCTTAGAATATTGCATTAATGAGAAGAGCCAGATCTATCAAAGTTGGTCATCACACAGTGTTGCTTTTCCTGTGTACAGTGTTCTCCTGGTTCTACGCACTTCACTCAGCATCAATTCATTTGTCTTTCCAGGTTTTTCTGAAATCTGCTCATCATTTCTTATGGAGCAATAGTATTCTATTACATTCATATACCACAACTTGTTCAGCCATGTAATGGCACTTTCTTTCTAACTTGTTTAGACTTTGAGAGTTGCCTAGAACTGTTGTGTCAAATTCAAATAGAAATGGGCTTTTAACCCTTACATAAGGACCCCTTGCAGTCCACAAACATATTTACTTAGAAAAACACATATTAGCATTATTTATATTGTATTGTCTTTTTATTTATTTGGGGAAATATTTAATAAGACTGTGAAATGTCTTCCCCTCTATTGTGTCAGTGTCACTAAGTCCTGTTATTTTTTAGTGAAAGTATTTCAGTTATCCCAACATTCACTAAATCATCCTCCACCATTTTCCCCCACTTTCAAAATGACCAAGAATCCTCTTGACAGTATCACTGACAGCTCTGCCAAAAATCAATGAAACAAAACCCATTACTTTCTGAAGCAGACCATTCCACTTTTGAATAGTGCTAATTGTTAGGGACTTTTTTTTCCCTTGACATGACTGAATTTCTTCTCTTTAGTTCTACCCATTTCTCCAAGTTCTATACTCTTAGATCAAGCAGAATGTCTGTCTTCCAAATGAGAGCTCTTCAAGTAGTTGAAGACTTTTCTATTAGCTATCCCAGGGCTTTCACAGGCTTGTAATTACCAATTCTTTTAACCAACCCATGCATAGATTGATGTCCTTTCTTACAGTCATGGATCTAGAGTTGAAAAGTACCTCAGAGGGCATCTAAGTCATTCCTCTCATTTTACAGTAGAAACTGAGGTGAAGGGAAGTTAAATGATTTGTCCAAGATCAATTCTTTTATCACACTGTTTGCCTTCTGCTAAATTAGTACTCCAGCTTTTCTATGTCCTAACACATGACACCTGAACCGAACATACTCCAGGACACAGTACAGGAGGATTGTTATCCTCTTCCTTCTGGACAAGTTGCCTTTCTGAATATTGCCTAGGATGACATTAGCTTTTTGTTCTGTCATTATCATGCTGTTGACTGACATTGAGCTTGCACATCATTAAAAGCTTCAGATCTATTTACGTCTAGTCATATCTGCCATGTCTTGTGCTTGTGAAGTTGATTTTTTGAACCCTAGTGCAGCTCTTTACATTTATTGCTATTCATTTTTATTTGATGGCTCAGAATAAGCATAAATAGCAATGGTTTTCTATTCTGGTCAAAAACTCTGAGGGCCTTCACCTACCAGAGGGATACTTTTGTGATGGTAAACTAGGCTGTGCTTTGTATCAGTTCTTACCTAACCTTTAGTCATTGAATGGGCATCACCTCAGATGAACTGAGATATTGGAAAGACCTTAACTTAAAAAGACCAAGATCACCCATGGAATCCTGGGCCATAACCAATCATCTTGACCTTCGTCTTGCTACTGGACTCTGATGACTTTTGAGGAGAGAGTGAGGCTGACAACTTTGCAGCTCTGTCTCACTTAAATCCATTTCAGGTCAAAGTCAAGACATCATCCTTGAAAAGTTATGTCTTCTTCAAGAACAAAGGAAGAACAACAACAATCTTATTTTATTAAATCTAGCCTGTGGAAAAGTTTTCACTTCATGATTCTGTCATCCAGTGTGTTAACAATCCCATCTTCACATCATCTGAAAACTTGACAAGTAAACCTTACAATACAGTGTCAAGGTACGTGTAATCCTCTGCCAAAGATTTCACTTATTCATTATGTTGAAGCTCTGTGACTTAAATGGTGTGAGTATTTTCTCTACTAAGTCTGCTTACAAGGAAGGAAGGGTGGAAGGAAATAGGTATTCATTAAGTAGGCATAGTACTAAACACTTCACAAATATTATTTCATTTGTCCCACACAAGAACCCTGGGAAGTATTGTTATTATTATCTAAACTTGACAAGTGAGGAAATGGAAATAGAAGTTAAATGATTTGCCCAGGGTCACACCGCTAGTAAGTTCTCAGGCCAGATTGGATCACAAATCTTCCTGACTCAAGGCCCAGTGGTCTATCCAACTGTGCCACCTAGCCACTTTTATTCACTATTTGTGTATTTGTACTTCATTGGCCAAAGGATTTAAAAAAAAAACAACCTTCATTGAGTAGCCAGCTTTATGATGATGAGCCTTCTACTTCTTATGTATTTTTTCCTAAAACAACATATATATATATATATATATATAGTCTGTTGCTTGACCAACTAGTAATTTCACTACTTGATTTTATTTTTTAGATGACATGGATTCAAGAAGGCTAAAGAACAAATTATTTCATTAATTTTGGAAAACAGAGGTTTTTCTAGTCAGAAGCCAGAAGCCCAATCCCTGAACCATCCTGTGAAGAGATGGCTTCAGTTTTATGAGAATGTAAATCTGGCACCTTTCACCAACACTGAATTCAGAGTTGGAGTTTCATATTTCAATTAAGTAATTAAAGCTAGTTGAGTATGAAATACCAAATTTAAATGGCTATAACTCAAAATAAGGTGTAGTTCATAATTGAAAAACAAAGTAGAAAAAGACAGAAAAGGCAGACTATGAAAGAGAAGATGATTCAGTAAGTAATAAATTAAAATAGCTTTCATTCTAGACAACATTTTAAAAGGAAATGAACTTTTGTGAAACATTGTCTAGTTTATAAATCCTTGGTTTGAATAGGGCAACATTATATTGAAGACAGCCTAAATTGTAGATTTCTGACTTTTCCCCTTACTTAGAATAATTTTACATTCCACAAAGTGTTGCTGAACACTGGCAGTTCCCATCTTAGTTATGTATACTCCTTAAAGTGAAGAATAATCAATCTATCCTATATGCTGTTGTTGTTGTATCATTTTTCAGTCACATCTAACTCTTTGTGACCTCATTTAGGGTTTTCTTGACAAAGACACTGGAGTAGTTTGATATTTCATTTTCCAACTCATTTTACAAGTGAAGAAACTGAGGCAAACAGAATTAAGTGACCTACCCAGCATCACATAGCTAGTAAGTGTATGAAGCCAGATTTAAATTCAGAAAGATGAGTCTTCATGACTACAGACCTGGGACTCTATCTACTGAGCCACCTAGTTGCCCCAAACCTTCATTTTACAGAAAAAGAAACTGAGGCCCAGAGAGGTTAAATGACTTTACACCCAATTCATGCAGTCCAGATGCAAACCGCAAAAGCAGCCATTATTTTTGATTAGCCTCAAATGTGAGATTCAAGCTCAGGACCTTGATTCCAGAGGCAATGCTCTTCCTACTGTACCAGCTAGAATATTATCTAGCTAATGTTGAAACTGAGGCTATAACAAATGGCATTATGAGGGATTTCCAGTGTAATAATACCTACATTGATTCTTTGTACAGAATCAAAATACTTCAATATTCAACTTCCTTAGCTTTTCTGTATCTCTTCTTTCCCCATATGCAAAATGATAGAATTGGACTCCATGGCCTCTGGGGCATTTCTCAGGGCTCCCTTTCTTGTAGATAGTAATAAAAAGCTCCTTATGGGCAGAAGCCTTCTCCTTTGGACTGCACTGTGCTTTTGGCACGATCGATCCAATTGACTGGGGTGGGGTTTGGCTACAGAAAACTAACTACACTGTGTCTGGCTCCTACTCTCATGTAGGTAGAGTATTTCCCAAACATACTCTGAATGATTTTTTTTTTCCTTAGCACCCTTCATTCCATCCCTGGATAAGGGAGGGTGGATTTCTGTAAGTCTAACTGGGAGAGATAATAGGGGAGGGGAGTTGCCTGAGAGCACTGCTTCAGAACATCTTTGTCCTATATTTACCAAGCCTCCTACCACTAGAATACCACTGCTGACTCATCTTGTGTCCAGGGGAACTCAGGACAGTCCAGATTCATTTAATCTTTTCTATGCTTTGGGAAAACTATAATAAAATGTACTAATAAAAATCTCTTTGGTTCATCTGAGTCCTCCAACTGGGGAAAAAATCAAAGCAATTAGAAAAAAAATCTTTCTGTGTCTCTAACTGGCTATAGGCTCCTATTCTGTGACTTCTAATCCCCCAAGGACACACACACACACACACACACACACGTACACACACACCCCAAACAAAATCTTAGAGAAACTGGTTTGTTTTCAGTATGGATGGCCAACATAAAAAGCAAAGACTTTTTTTTTTTTAAAGAAATAAGAAATAGAATCTAGTATCCACATAAGAGCTAGAGCAGAAAAAGGGTGGAAAGGTCGGAGTTTCCCCATTGTCATTCTTGGCAAACAGAGACAGCTACTGGGATTCTTTATTGGCTCCCGGTGGTCCTTTGTCATTCATAGTATTTTCCCTGGGACTGACCTTGAGGTTGAAGCCATTTGAACATGGAGAATGTAACATTGTAGTTGAAGCTACTTAGGCATAGATACCGAGAGGGGCTGGAGGCAGATCCCTGCTTCCGTTCATACCATCAAGGTTGTGCTCATCCTTCTCTTTGCAGGGGCTTTGAGTTCTCATAACTCTTGACCTGGTACCACTCAGTGAACTTGCATTTTCTATGACATCATCCCTTCACGAGAGGGAGGCTCAAAACTCAGCCCCAATCTCACCATTCCCCTAGGCAAAAGTAGATAAGCATCGATAAGGTCACAGTTAATAAATTGTTAAATGAAGAAAGGAAGGTAGGAATCTATAATGGGAAAGTTTTTAGAGAAATCACTTCTCATTTTATTTTTGCAATGTTTTGGTAAGATAGGTAAGAATTTCAATGACATTTGCATACCCTTTGGAAACATGTTAAAATTACTTCAGTGTGTGGGAAAATCACAAGCCACTGTGCCACTATATTTTTTTTCAGTCACGATAAGATAAATGACTTCAAGAAATTAGCTTTCTCATAAATGTTGGTAGTAAAACTATTCATATGTAACAATTAAGATAAGACTAGCTTGGTTGGATCCCTTTGACAGGATTACATGTATCACACAATTAAGATTGCAACAAATGGTTTACCACTGGAGGCCTGAGCATGTTGAGAGCCTTGAAGAATGGGCTCTGATACTCTGGAAATGATGTTGCTATTCTCACTTTCTGCTTCCTGTTACTGTTGCAGTGGGGAATGTGGTAGTAGTTTAATTTAGCAAAAGGCCACAAAAGTACATGAAGGGCCTAGACATATTAAAAACCCCCACCAGTGATTTGAAACTTATAGTAGTCACCTGTTGTTGAGTCATTTTCAGTCTTGTTTGACTCTTTGTAACTCTTTTTGGGGTTTTCTTAGCAAAGATACTGGAGTGGTTTGCAATTCCCTTCCCCAGCTCATTTTATAAAAGAAGAACTGAGGCAAAGTCAAATATGGTTGTGACTTGCCCAGGGTCACGCAGTTAATAAGTGTCTGAGGCCAGATTTGAACCCATGAAGATGAGCCTTCCTGATTCTAAACCACCTAGCTGTCATAGCAGTCAGAGTTGAAACAGTTGACTCAAAGTAAAGGCATTTATTAAGATGGTAAAAACAGTAGCTACCAAATATCCTCCTAGAAACCAGAAGCTCACTCACATATAGACACAGCATCTGTGTGAAGAAAACTTAGAATACACTGGTAATGAGGCACACATGGGAAATATATATGCCAAGGCAACTGGTGGTGATGTCCTTTTTCTTCTCATGATGTCCCCACACTGCTACCTTTTTAGTTCAGTGTGTCTTCTGGGCATATCATTCAGCTAGGTACTGCATCTTTCTGAAGTTCAACTCAATTGATATGGCTAGTTATCACTTGAATCCACCATTAGCGTCTTCTTTGCTGTCAAGGTTCATGACCCTTGAAGTATGTGGTATCTCCTACCAGGCAAGAGGCTCTGCTATAAGAAGTCAGGCTGATGAAGGGAGGAGAGATCATCTCCTCCTATTGCCCTCTGATAGAGGCACAGACTATATGTGCCACAGAGCCTCTCCTTAGCTCAAATGTCCCTCGACTACATCCAGGGTGGGTAGGATTAGAATTTTAAAGTTCCCATATGAATTGCTAATCTGTTGCCAGTTATTGGGTCTTCTAGTTCTATTCGGGATAACTCCTTCGCACTTCATAAAGGGGTAACATAATATAAACACATCTCTACTTAATTTTAACATATTAACCTCTCATTACCCCTGTTGCCTGCTCCTTTTTTTCTGTGATTCCATCAACTAAGCATAGTATCTGGTCCATAGTAGGTGCTTAATAAATGTTTATTGAATGAATGAACTAATATCCATATGTACCTATTAGTTGAGGTGAGTCTGAATAGGGAAGAGGTTAAAAAAAAGTCTGAGTTGGGAACCATAGTGTGTTAGAACTGGTCATATGGAAATATCCTAGCTTTGTCTGCTATATTTCTTCAAAAATATTTTATTGTAGGCTCTTGTTTTTATATCAGTCATTTCACCTTAACGACCTTCCCTTATCCTATACAAGAAGGGAGTTACATTTTTAAAATCAGTTCTCTAAGACATATTTTATTTGAATTCATCAGAATTCACTGCTTTCTAATGTTATCATTTTTAAAAGCAATTTTATTTGTGATTCTCTTGTTTCTTTGCCCTGCATTGGTTCATGGAAGTTCATATTTTTTACATTTATAGTTTCTTAAAACACATAATTTTTATTATATTTTTACACCACAATTTGTTCAGCCATTCACCAACTGGTGGGTACCAATTTTGTTTAGTTTTTTGATGGGACCTTTCCCCCACTGATTGATCTCTTTGGAGGCATATGCCTGACAGAGGGTTATTGGCTCTTTTGGCTGGTTGATTTCAACACAAAATGTGTATGTAGGAAAAACTGGAAAAGTCTATTTTATTTTGTTTGAAAACAAGTCACCAAAACCAATTAATCACTTACATATAATTTACCTGAGAGAGTCAAATAGTTATTTTTGAGTAAACATATAGAATGTTTTCTATAAGAATTACTATCTTTACCTGAAAAGTATTGGCTTTGAAATTAATTGCTTATTTATTCTTTAGAAAATTTCAGTGATAGATGCTATTACTCTCTGGGCAATGTTACAACTTTGTGCTTTATGTCCTATATGAATTTAAGGCATATTTTGTATTAAACATATTTATGGAAAGTAGGTGCTGGTTCAGAGTTCATAAAATGAATAACATTTTTTCTATCTGTAGTCAATAGATGTTGCTGTGGATCTCAAGGATGGTTGGCTGAAAACTCTCCTCACTCATCGGGAAAAGAAACAAAAAGAAAAATTCTCACAAACATTTCCTATACTTGCCTACTAAGCCCTCTTGGAAGAGGTGCTTTCTCTTTAGTTCCTCTTTCCCTCCTGTCTACTCTTGTCTTTCTCATAGTTCAGGGAAGAAGAGACTTACTTTGTAGCAATAGGGCCCTGGCAGCCATCATCTAAAGGTAGCACACACACAAGTTACCTTGACAATGAAGTGTAGGCTTGTTTACATATCCTGAGGAAGAAAAGGGGAAAGGGGGGAGAGAAAAGCCACAGATTCCACTTTACGTTCTGCTATAGGAGTTTATAAGGTTATTTTAAAAACGCAGAATAAATGGCTCATAAAATATCCCCAGGCAGCATCCTGTTACCAAGCCTAAAGTGAGAAACTCCCAATTTATATACTCCATGGGATAAAAAAAAAAAAACCACTCAGGGCCATCCCCCTCTTGTATATTTTCTGTTTTCAAATTATACACCATGAAATCATGTTCGAGTTCAAGCAAATATTTTATGTGAAGAGAAACAATCAAGATAAAAGTCCTTATAGAACATAATCAAAGAGTCAATTGTAAAAGTTTGGTTGGCACAGAAAACAGGTGGCAGGGAGGGAAGGAAGAGAGTGGGTAAAATAAGTTTGTAGATGTTCTTTACAATCCCAGCAAACACAGCCAGGCTTCCTTGTCATAGAGTAGGAGTCCAAGGCCACCGCCCTACTCAGAGCCCAGAGGCCCATCCATCATGGTCATCTTATGGCTCTCCAGTCATCATTCTGGTCCTTAGCTGCTACCATTGCTACTAATGCTGCTCCTCCCCACCTCATGTCCTCCCCTGCCCCATCGCTCCATCTCCTGACCTGATTAGGGAAGAAAAAGAAGACTGTATCTCTCAAGATGCTTTACCATCACTCGTAACACTTTCCTCCTGAGACTTTCAACACTTCTCCCACCTGTACAGCATTACATATCCAAATATGATAGTGTTGTTCTGGTAGAATTTCTAAAACATTTCACGTAACACACCATTATTAATAACTAAAATGGGTTTTGTCAAGATAGACCATTCTTGAATAATGAATTAAGAGATATGGTAACTCCATATAAATGGGTAAGAAACTAATGCAAGAACTCTAGCAGAAACCTTTAGCAATTAAAACTCACAAAAATAAAAATGAAATAACCTTTCATGAAAAGAAACTTTCCTATCATATAAAATATTTATATTTCGAAGCATCATTCTTTGAATGATACTATAGAAGTCTGGTTACTTGGCTTTTCAGTAAAACAAGGAACCAGAACTACTTTATTTTCAAGAATGTTTTTCTTGAGGAAGACCCCAAAATTGTCCTAATGAGATGAATCTTGTAGCATGTTTAATTAGCAAGTCATGGACATTTAGGGGTAAAAGGCAGCTGGGAAATGTTTTTATTCAAGTCCTTAATTTTCAGACAGGAGTGGATTTCATGTGAAAAGTAAATAAAAGTTGATGCTTCACATTTCTAAGCTTATTATAGCATTGTGTGTGGTTTTATATACATATTTTCAAAAACTTTGAATAAGATTCTACAGGATTCTGAAATCAACTATTTGGGTGCTACAGTAAGAGCTTCCTAAAATTTCACTAAGTAATCTCAAGTCTTGAGATACTTTTTTAACAATGGAAATAATATGAAATTATAGGCTACTTACACTAAATGCAAAGCATGATACAAAATTGCTAGAGGTTAATCATCTATTTGTATCATAAATATCATTATCAGATTCTTAAAAAAATCTATAAAATGAGGGGGTCATGCACAAATAACCAATTCTATTTATCAGACCAGTTGCTTTCTGGACATTGCTTGACAATTTTTATCCTAAATCTCTGTGGCAACAAAAGATTCCAGATTTGATGAATATATACATGTTATATCAAGAATAATTCAATAACATCAATGCATATGCCATGCATTGATAAAATCATATCCCCTGAAAACTGGTTTTAATGCAATTCTATTTTTTCCTAATAAGCAAATATACTGCTTGCAGTTTTTCACAAAATATAAGTGAAAATTTATACTCGGAGCCAAAATTACCAAAGAAAGGCTTTCTGCTTGCTCTAAGACTTAAAATTATTGTCAAGAACCAGACCTTTAAATTGATGTATATTTTCATGAGTTCTGATTAAAAGCATCTTTTCTTTAAACTTGTGGTTATTTCTTGACAATTATCACTTCATTTACTCAGTGACATTATCTTGCTGTAAGACTAGACTGTAAGTACAAAAGGATAGTTAATAGAACTTTTTTGGGGGCAATTACTAATGTTCTATTAAGGTCATTGGCAAGATTTCCATAGCATTTCACAAGTGGGGCTGTTTATGAAATATCAATAGCAAATTAATGAAAAGGAAAAGTTATTGTGCAAATCTGCCTAATGTTTGTACCCTACTTTGAAGCTGAAGCAGGGGTGACCATCTTTTTAAAGTTAAGAAAAAGCAAACAAATATCCAAACCATTCACATTATTTATTATAGAAAATGGTAACCAAACATGGTATTTGCTTCTCTGTTCTTTTAGTAGTACACATTCCTACATGAGACCAGTTGTCTAAACGTTTTTGTCAGTTTAGGTATAGGTGAGAAACACTATAAAATAAAATTATCTTACAAAGAACTGTTCCCCTTGTTATTATCTCTACTACAAAGAGACTCATTAGTTGATCACTCTGTGACCAGAAAGTAGATAAGTCCTCAAAAGGTTATTTTTTCCCTGAGAGACAAGCACATTCTATTACAAATTTTAGTTCTAGAGCAGGTTAAACTCAGCAATCTACTGTTCTTTAATTCTTTTTCTGAACAGAGATTGAGGATTACCTTCTGAATATATGTTTCCACTCATTATGTTTAGCCACTGATGAAATCATTTTTCTTAGGTGCATGCTGAAATCAACATTTATCACAAAATAAAGACACAAACTGATGCCAATGGACATAATGGACCAATAGGCCATTCTTTTGGTGCCTCCTTATGTTTCTTTTGTAAGGAGAGTTTTTCAGGCATAGATGGCACACAGAGGAATCACATATTCTAACATCAGAAAACTGGATGGGGTGATATTAAGCCCTTACTTTCAATCATGATAACCACATAAATCAACTTTAAAAAAAAAAAAAAAAGCTTGATAGCAGAATAAGTCTGTAAGTATCAGGCCACAGATAAAATTAGAATTTCTTAGGATGGATGACTTTCAAAATAATGAAACATAGTGCCTTGCACAAAGTAGGTACTCCATGTTTATTGAACCAAATTGAAATAAAAGGGGGAAGAAAATATGATTGAAAATCATGAACTATCAGGACAAGCTGAATACTGATTGAGCATAAGAATTCTAAAACTCTATAATATGGAGGCACCCCTTGATGATTTGAAGAGTCTACTTTAGAATGAACACAAAATTCGACATCACATAGTGGGTAGTAAACTTATGGAACTTACAATATCAGAAAGTAGTGAAACAGAAATCCAAATATATTTCAAGAGGGCTTAGATAAATTAATGTGTAGCAGGGAAATGAAAATGTTTGTGGGTGGCACCTCTAATGTTTGATAATGATTTGAAGGATGACAACTATTTCTTTCTACAATATGTGCTTAACTTAAAGCCTTTGTTAGCCAGAGAGAATACGAGGCTAGATGAACCTTGGATCTGACCCACAATTGTAATTCTCATTTTTATGTGTTAGTTATAGGGATTATACTAATTTGCCATTCTGTTCCAAATCCTTTATATGATACTTAATAAAGATAATAATAACAACAGATAGATAATAAACATAAATACATACACACACATAATAATATATACATACATACATGTTTGTTGACTTACATAAATAATTTTGCAAACCTGAAAAACATTTCCTCCTTAAAAGGACCTTTCCTTTTTATTTAAAAAAAATTGAAGTTTATTTTAAAATCCTTTACAAATGTTTATTACTTTCTCTTTCTACTCTTCTCCCAATAGAACGATTAAAAATGCTAAACAAAACAAATCCCAACAATATGCATAATTTAGCAAAAACAAATTCCCATGTTGACTATGTTTAAATATGGATGTCTCATTCTGGATTTTAACTCCATCACCTCTCTACCACGAAAAGGGTGGAGTTATTTATCTCTAGTTCTTTTTTTAAATTAATTTTTAAAATTCTAGACATTAAGGAAGAAATTAACACTTGTATAGTACAAAGAAGAGATATATTCATGGACTAAATCCAGCAGCATGATATTATTCCAGCAACAAATACTCCCAGCAAGAAAGTTCAGAAATACCAGGGAGAAACGAACACAAGTTAAGTAAATAAGAGGACAGAAGGGAAAACAAATACACACCAGAGAGAAAGGGAAGGGAGAAAAATAGACACAGAAAAAGGAAATTGCTTTGTAGTTGCATCTAATGGTTGCTAATTTTTTAAAGAATGTAACCGCCAGGTGATACTTCTTACCACTAACCTGACCCTATTTCACGAAAAGAAGAAAGCGCTGTTGAATTGCATGCTCTCCCTGGACAACATCTCTTTTGCTGAAAATCACAGGGAGTTTAGGGGAAATACTCGGATCTCAGTGGGGCTTAGGTAGCTGGTGACTTTCTTATCCCCAGCTCCACATTTCCTGAAAGGAGAGAAGTTAGGTTTTAGGAAAAACAGTTATTTAGTGCTACCAGTTGCTTCCTCTTTCTAGGACTAAGTAAAGGAGCTCACACAATACAACAGTTTATAAAAGCTGATCCACTCTTGGCCTCAAAGAGGGTCACAGTCTAGGGAGTAAGAAGAGGAAATAGGTTCCTGATACCACTAGTTTTTTTGTTTACAAATCTTTCTTCTTACTGCCTCTTGGCATGCTAATGATTATCTGGCTATCATACAGGATTCTGATCAATTCTTCCAGATTGCTCATAGCTAGTGGATCATTATGGTTTAAGGACAGGCCAAACTTGGAATGACACTCTCTCTTCCCTGATTACCATTTTGCCTTGTGTCCATCTCCTCACTCTCTTTCCTCAAAGTTTGAGCACTCTGAGAGCCAGTTCATTTCCAGCCCCGTCGTTTTTAAATCTTCTTGTCTCCTAGGTGGAGTCAATCTCAAAATATAGGGTCTCGATTGTTAGATGGGGCATAGATACCTGCCTTACCCTTCCTCCATTCATAAAACTACCTTCTCTGAGACTAAAGATGTTTGGAAACACCTGAAAAAATGATATTATTCAACTGCATCAGCACAGAACTCCCCTGGTCCATATGATTTACCCTATAGAGTGACAAGATCCAGAATTCTGTAGACCATAGGTGTCAAACCTTGCTTCTGGCTAAATATTGAGAAATATTTAACAAACAAAAAAGAAGTATATTAAGTAATGTTACTTTGTAGTTTTTAAGTCAATATGCAGTCCCTAGGGATTTGTTTTTATTTGGCTTTAACACCACTGGTGTAGGCTATAGGACTTTAAACAAGAGAACTTAGGTGGATTAGTATAACATGCCACAGATTTAAGGTGCTTTAGCCAGAGTTTTCCAGTGTTGAACTTAAGTAGTACATATTATCTGATCTTCCATGTAGAGGAAGATAAGGACAGGCAATACATTTATGATTTCCGTGAATAACTTTCCCATTTTGTTATGTACTTGACAAACATCAAACACGAACTTTTATATACAAAAAGAGGATTGCATATAAAATATTCATTTTTAGTACAACTTTTAGAAAAAAAGTATATGTTAAATTTAACATTATAGTACCAACCTGTTTGTCTATTTCCTCTTTTGAACTTCGTGTTCTATGTTGTGTTTTTAAAAATGTGTCACTGATGCTCTTTTCTTTCTTTTTGTATAACCATAACCTGCTCCCAACCCCTGCCTCAATCTCTCCTACCTAAATAAAAGCCCTCTCCTAACAAATAAGTATAGTCAAGCAAAATAAATCTGCACATTGATGCTGGTCAGCAACAGCTGTGGAACCTCCCAGGTGTGGCTCCTATCCTAACAAGGATTTTGGAATCCAGAGTTAGGTTTTGCTTTACTCATGTTGCAGCTATAGATTCTGCTAAAAGAGTGGACTCAAAAGAAATTCTTGTTTTTTTCTTGTCTATTAAAAGCTGATATGATAAGCTACCTACACAACCTACAATCCCCAAGTTTGGAAGGTTGTAATTTGAGCAATAGAGGCTAAGAGTGTCTATAGCTTGGGTCTCATAACTTGTTATATATCTTGGGTTCCATTTTAATTAAATGTCTATTTGTAGTGCCATGGTGTTACAATAAATTCCAAATTATTAGAAAAGTAGAAAAAATTGGAGCTTCAGTTAAAGAGAGAACCCCAAAAGGTTCTAGATTCCAGGATGTGGCAGTGGATACTTTATATTTACAGATTAATATGGAAATATGTTGTGATTATTATGGAAATATTTTGTGCATGACTGCACATGTACAACCTATATAAATTTGGTAACCATATTAGGGAGGAGGAAAGGGATGAGAGAAGAGAATCTGAAACTCAAAATTAAAAAAAAATGAATGTTCAAAATTGTTTTTACATGTAATTGGAGGAAAATAAAATTTTTTAAAAAGAGTGATTATATCTAACTCAATCAGATGATACAAACAACCACCACAGGACAGACATTTGTCTATAGAATGGATGTTTTGATTTAAATATTTTAAAGTTATTTCCAGAAAGCAAATGAGATTCATCTACCTGACTGGAAAAGACATAGTGACACATGTATGTAAACCATAGATATCTACATAATTAATCTTCTTTGTATTTGGACCTTATCAAAATTTTATTAAAATGTTTGAGAAATAATATACATAATTTAATAAAAATAGTCATTAGTATTTCCATGAAATCTTTTACAGATGGTGATATTAGTTACTTTGAGCCATTCTTTTACTATCAGAATGCCCCTGAATGAGCTATGTAATCATTTATATACTCAAGGGCTCCCTTCCTCTTCCAAGCTTTAAAATAACCCCTCAAATTAAATTTTGGAGCGGGAAGGCCAACAAAAGGTCAGAGTGAGGTATTTTTCCTGCCTAAAAAAACTTAAGAGATTAGCAGATGTCTGTGACACTGGGGTGAAGGGCTGTCTGGAGCCCACACATACAGAGGCTGCAGTAGTAGCAGCAGCAGCTTTGAGAGTTGTCAGCCCAGAGATAGTAAGTGGGTCAAGACAACTAGTTACAAAAATTACAGGGGAACCTTTGCTGGCTCTGGAAACAGCTGGCACTGATAGGCAGATCTATTGCCCATATGCAGTTCTGGGTCACAGTTCCAGGCAGAGAGGAGTTCACAAGTGAGCAGGGTCCCTGGTCACAATTCCAAGGCAAAGAGAGTGTTAGCACTAGTTTTTGTAGCTATAGAGGACCAGGGGGCCTTCCTGGGTAAAGACCAGAGTGCAGGCCAGGAAAGCAGTGACCACACCTCTCTCAGGAGCCCACTACCTTGGAAGCAAAACCTAGAGACCTCCAGAACTATCTCTGAAAATAATGTGAAAAAGCCTAAAATTTGGGACAATGCCTCTTCACTCCCAAGTGAGCAGAGTCTAACTCTAACATAAAGTTCAAAGTCAAGAAACAGGCTGGAAAAATAAGCAAACAAGAGCAACAAAACATTTGAATATAAAAAGCTACTACAGTGGCAGGGAAAACCAAGAAACAAACTCTAAAGAGCACAACGATGTGAAAACGGCTACCAAAAAAGCCTCAAACAATGCTCACTGAACCAAGGCCAGCAAGAATTCCTGGAAGTTATAGAAAGAGACGAGTGGTAGAGGGAAAACTGGGAAAAGAAATGAGAGTGATACAAGAAAATTCTGAAAAGAGAATTAACAGCTTGGTAAAAGAGGTCCAAAAATACTGAAGAAAATAAAACTTTAAAAAACAGAATTGGACTAATGGTTAAAAAAAAAGGCACAAAAAATTCACTGAAGAAAAGAATTCCTTAAAAAGCAGAATTGGCTATATGGAAAATGAGATACAAAAGCTCACTAAATAAAATAATTCCTTAAAAATTAGAATTGCATAACTGGAAGCTAATGACTCCATGAGTCATCAACAAACAATAAAACAAAATCAAAAGAAAGAAAAAAGATGGAAGAAAATGTGAGATATCTCACTGGAAAAACAATTGACCAAGAAAAGAGATCAAGGAGAGAGAATTTAAGAATTATTAGGCTACCTGAAAACCATGATCAAAGAAAGGGCTAAGATGTTGTATTTCAAGAAATTATCAAGGAAAACAGCCCTAATCTCTTAGATTCAGAATGTAAAAGAGAAATTGAAAGAACCTACTAATCACCTCCTGAAAGAGGGCCCAAAATGAAAACTCCCAGGAATACGATAGCCAAATTTCAGAGCTCCCAGGCCAGAGAAAATACTTCAAGCACCCAGAAAGAAACAATTCAAGTATCATGGATCCACAGTCAGGGTCACACAAGATTTAGCAGTTTCCCCATTAAAGAAGTGAGGGCTTAGAAGATGCTATGCCAGAAGGCAAAGGGCCTTAGCACTGCAACCAAGAACGCCCAGAAAAACTGAGCATAATTCTTCAGAGGGAGAAAGGCTATTTAATAAGATAAGGACTTTCAAGCATTCCTGATGAAAATACCAGAGCTGAATAGAAGAATTGATATTCAAACATGAGACTCAAGAAGGGACTCAATAATAAAGTCAAACTCTTTACATTCCTATTTGGGAAGATAATACTTTTAACTCCTAAGAGTTTTATCATTATGAAGGCAGTTAGAAGGAGTTTATGAAGACAAAGGGCATGGATATGAGTTGTTTATATTGGCATGCTCTAAAAAAAAAACAAAAGGGCAAAAACAAAAAGGGATGCACTGGGAGAAGAGGGAAAGGAGAGGCAGAATGGGGAACATTTTCTCACATAAAAAGATGCACAAGGAAGAGCTTTTGAAATGGAGGGGGAAATGGGGGATGAGGTGGAAAACAGTGCTTGAACCACATTCTCATCAGAATTGTTTCAAAGAAGGAAGAATACACATAAACACACACACACACACACAAACTTGAGTATAGAAATGTAGCTTATTCAATAGATAAATAGGACAGAAAGGGGATAAGAGAAAGGCGAGGTGGTAGATGATTAAAAAAAGAGGGCAGATTAAGGGAGGCAGTGGTTATAAGCAAAATAGACTTTTCAGGAATGCCAGGATAAAGAGAGAGAGAGAGAAAGAAACAGAAGAAAATGGGATGGAGGGAATAGTAATCATAACTGCAAATGTGAATAGGATGAGCTCACCCATAAAACAGAAGTAGATGGCAGGATGGATTAGAAACTAGGAGCAGAATTTAAAGTGGTTCAGATGAAGTAAAAAAAGGTAAGAGTTGCAATCATGATTCAGACAAAGCAAAAGCAAAAATAAGATCTAATTAAAAGAGAAAATCAAAGAAATTTCATTATGCTTAAAAGTATGTACACAAGGAAGTAATGCCAAAATTTTTATAACACGTTTCTCTGAAAAAGGCCTCATTTCTCAAATATATGCTAATTATAGAAGAGCCAAATTTATAAAAATAAGAGCCATTCCCCAATTGATAAATGGTCATAGAATATAAGCATGCATTTTCAGAAGACTCAAAGCTATTTAAAGTCTCATAAAAATACTCTAAATCACAACTGATTAGAGAAAGGCAAAATAAAACAACTCTGGGATGCCACCCCATACCTATTAGAAATGACAAATTGATAGAGAGTATGAAGGAAAAATATGTACATTAAATGAACTGCTGGTAGAGTAGCAAACTGGTCCAATCATTGTGGAAAAGTTTGGAACTATGCCCATGTGGTTATAAAATTGTGCATACCCTTTGGCCCAACCATATCACTACCAGGTATCTACCTAAAAAAGGACCCATATGTATTTATAGCAGATCTTTTTTGTGGTGGCAAAGAATTAGAAATCAAAGGGATGATCATCAATTGGGAAACAGCTGAACAAGTTTTGGCATATGATTGTAATGGATTATGCAATAAGAAATGAAGATGGGAGTAGTTTCAGAAAAACATGGCAGGACCTATATGAACTGATACAAAGTAAAGTGAGAGGTACTAGAAGATCATTGCGCACAGTAACAACAATGTTGTAATGATGATCAATTGTGAAAGCCTTGGCTGTTCTGATCAATACAAGGATCCAAGACAATTCCATAGGATTTGTAGTGAAAAAACGCAATCTACCTCCAGAGAACTGATGAACTCTGAGGGAAAATTGAAGTATAGTTTTCTCATGTTTTTTTTTTTTAATTTTTCTTGGTTTTTTGGAAATGTGGCTAATATGCAAATGTTTTGCATGATTTCACATGTATAATTGATATCATATCGAATCAGAGGGCATGGGAAGGATGAAGAGAGTTTAGAACTCAAAATTTAAAAAGATGTTAAAAATAATCAATTAAAATGTTTTAAAAGTTTTTTAAACGTTTCATTGAAAGCATAGTTTCCCTCAATAGTAAAATATAAATTCACCTATCCATTATTAACTTGGGGAATTCTTATATATTAATTTCAAGCCCTTATTCTATAAAATCATTAAGAACACTGAAAAATAGCTAGAAAACTAAACCAGTTTAAATTCCCCATTCCTGTTTTTTGTTTGTTTACTCTGCTCATCATGTGATGTTAGTGTTAACTGTAAACAATGAAATTGTCAAATTAAGGTAACAGAAGGAAAGAAAAAGTCCTAAACAGGTATCAAACTGGATACTCAGTTTATGAATGAGAGTTGGATGTGGTCTTGTTCTACATAAAATGAGTGTTTTCTCTTTTATATCAGTCAAATATTCAATCTAAGGAAGAGTTGCTGATATATTATCGTGGATCATATATTTTTCAGTGTTTCATATGGTAAGCAGATGCAGCACAAGTCAACACAATCCAAGGTGACAGGAATTTGAGAAGAAAATTGCTTTGGGGTTCTCTATACATTATCAGTTATGTGACAGTAAGTACTTGACACCAATATTATATATACAGTAGCTAGAAGAAGTAGGTAATTTTCTTTCCTTTTTGTTTCTGCTACACATTCCCAGAGGGTTCTTTTGTACATGTACTATATCATTAAAGGTGTACTGTAAAACATCATTGTATGTCATCTTTTTAAAAGGGAATATATACCTCCTACCAAATATGTCATAGATTGAAATGGGTAGGTCCAAGTCTACCCTCCATCCTGGTCCCCCCCAAAATTAGGAGGAAGTAAAATTTCCTTCAAATTTTCTTTTTTGTATGATAAAATATTACATTCCAGATGTATATCAAAAGCTTCCTAATAAAAGCTGATTTTAAAATTCTATAACTCAGTAAATAAAGGCACTTGACAAATATTCCTTTATGCTAGATGTGGAAAATTAATTTTATTTTTACATAAATATCACAGTACTTATTGTACAAAATGTTCCTTTACATATGGGTTAAAATTTTTTACATTAGAAGTAAATTTTTTTAGGTTGAATTTGTAACTGTTGATTAAAACGTGCATTACCAGTGATTAATAAGTAAAACAACAGCTAGATACAGAATAATAAGAATTATTATTAACAATTCCCCAGTTTGTTTATATTACATTCTTGTGTAGATACCCCCTATTTTACGAAAATACGATTTTCTTTTTCCTTGATTTGAGTCATTTCTTATTTTCCCTTTAAAAAGGATATGCTCATTTCTCTGCACCCCCAAAACAAACAAAACCAATCATATGATGTCAAATTAATTCTATGGCAGCACATAGACTGATGAGTCACTGAGTGAAGCTTTTTTTAATGAACACATTAGGAAAACTGGCATTCAGTTCTAAAACAACTCTATTATCAATTTGTGAACAGAAGGACACATCAAGTAAAGAAAGATTTTTACAAGATTCCAGCAATTTTCTTAAAGATGCAGGGCTTACCATTCTTGTCCCTGTCAAGGAAAAAAAAAAGGTTAAGTGAATTGTTTATTTAAAAATATACTTTTAATGGAATGACTTAAGTATTATTATTTCACAGAAAATGAATTGTTCTTTTTAAGACTTGATATGATTTTGCATACTTTCGATCATTGAAAATCCCTGATATAATTTAATGACTTCTATTACTAAAAATTTGGATTTTCTATTCTTTATGAGGTTTGGAACCTGAATTTTGGCAATATTTTTCAAGTAATATGAAGAAAAATGCCATCCACTTGCATTCCTATTTTCTCATTCTAAAGTAAGTAATACAGTAATGGAAGTAATTTTAGCCAAACTAGGGCTCCCTGGCAAATGATGGACTGAGACACGAGGAAGATTTTTAAGGGGACTATAAAGTCATAAAAAAAAAAAAAATCAACCATGAGAAGTATGTGTAAGTTTGTTACAGATTATGATTTTCTATTACAAAACATTTTAAGAAACATGCCATTAGAATTTGGTTTGATGATTGTTAACTTTCACCTATGGCTCACTGGTGTAGTGGAAAAAATACTGCTTCTGGAATTGGAAAACTTAGATTCCAGTTATCATTTACTCTTAATTAGCTTATGACCTTACATTAGTCATTACATATCTAGGTTTCAATTTTCTCATCTGAAATGAAGAGGCTAGACAAGATAATTTACAAGGTCCTACCTATCTTTAACATTCTGTCATAGTTTATCTTTGTTCATCATTTCCTCATTAAAACTGCCCCTTTCCCAACTTCCTTAGTTCTGTTTATTGGCACCAACATTTTAAAAGTCACCCAGATCCAAAACCTTAGTCATTTTTGACTCCTCACTCTCCATACCCCCAATTCAGTCAGCTGCCAAGACTTACAGATTCTACTTTCACAGCATCGATAATTGACACTATCCAGTCAAATAAGGTTCTTATTATCTCTCACCTGGATAGTATCAGAAATAACAAGTTCTTGTCTCATCTTTCCTCTCTAAAACCCATCTTTCAAAAGGCAGTGAGGTGGCATAGTAGTACTTGAGTACTGGGCTTGGAATCAGAAAGAATTGAGTTCAAATCCAGACTCAGACACTTCCTAAGTACATATTCTGGGCAAGTCACTTAACCTTTGCTTGCCTCAAATGTAACATACGGATGATAATAACACCTACCTCACAAGACCGTTGTGGGGATCAAATGAGATATATCTGTAAATCACTTAGCACAGTGCCTAGCACACAGTAAGCTCTTAATAAATGCTTGTTGCATTCCCATTTCCACAAAATAATCTTCGTAATGAGTATCCCTGACTTGGTCATCACTACCCTATATAAAAAATTTCTTTGGTGCCCATGAACAGTAGAATAAAATGCAAACTATTTAACCTTTTATTCAAGGCCCAAAACAATTGGCTATCAACTACACCTTTCCAAATTTATTACATTCTACTCTCTTTTATACAATCTATATTTCAGCCAAACCGAACCTCAGTGCATTCATATATAAAACTGAAATACATTCTCCCCATACCACTGTTGGTTGAAATCTTTCTTTTCCTTTAAAGATCAGTTCAGAAGTGACCATCTCTATGACATATTCACTGATTTCACAGAATCCTAGAGTTGAAAGAGACCTCAGAAATCATTTCATCCAATTGTATAAGGCATAAATAGTTCCTTAGGAAGGCATTATATGTGTATAGTTCCAAAATGCTTTCTAGAATGGCTGGACCAAATCACAGTCCCACCAGCTTTATACAAGGATGCCTTGCTTTCCTGAAGCCCTGCCAACAAATGTCACTTTCAATTTTTGTCATCTTTGACAATGTGATGGGTGGGAAGCTGAACCTCAGAGGTGTTTTAATTTACATTTCTATTATGAATAGCTATCTGGAACATTTTTTAATATGATTGTTATACCAGAGCTTGAATTTGATCCTTTGAGAACTTCCTGTTCAGATCTTTTAACCATTTGTCCACTGGGAGCAGCTCTTCTTCTTATATATTTGAATCATTTTTTAATATATATTTTGGATAGTAGTATGTATCTTATTCATGTTCATGACGTGTTATAATTATTAACTGTGATTTTTCTCCATCATATCCTTATAATGTTTCCTCTCTTAGTACTCCCCCCCACCTTTACAATAAAGTGATAAAAGTTAAAGAAAGTGATAAACACTAAAGATTTATAACTGAAGCAATTTCCTTTCTGTTTGTCTTAGTTAACTGACTTTGATATTCCTTGAAGACATTAAATGGTTTTGAAATGACACTAATTTCTCCTCATCTTATTATACTATTAGTACAACAACACTATGCAGGCCCTTCTAACTACTCGAATACATGTACCTTTCTAGGCTTCTCTTGACTCCTGGGTCTGCCTTTCAAAGTTTCAACCCAAGCATCATCAGGAATGCTTTAAAGCTCTCTATTCTATTAAAGATTCATTGTCTTCCCTGTAATATTATGGTCATTTTTTCAGAGTAAGTTATTCTGGATTGTAAGCCTATTTCTCTTGTTTTGAAATACTGTAGCATAGTGGTACAGTGGATAGAGTGCTGGACTTAGAATCAGAAAAACCTGAGTCCTTATCTTGCCTCGGACCCTTACTAGATACATGACTTTGAAAAGTCATCTTTTATTGATTCAGTTTCTAATAACCTCAATAACATAGGGTTATTGTGAAGATTAGATGAAATAATATTTATAAAATACTTGGCAAAAAGTCTAGCACACAGTAGTCGCTTAATAAATGTTGTAATTATTATTCATTATTAGATCTCTTGTTTATGGCAGAAGTTATCAGGTTTTATGTGATCCTAATTCTGTTTCCTTGGTACCTGAACTCTTTCCTTCTGTCTGTTTGCAATATATATTTAAATGTGGAAGCTCTGGATTTTGGCACTGACAGTCCTAAGACTTTTCCTTTGGGGTTTTTGATTTAGTTGTTTGGTTTTTTTTTTTCAGGAAGTGACTGGTGGATTCTTTTTATTTTCACTTTATCTTTGGTTCTAATAGCTCTATGCAGTTTCCACTTATTTCTTGAAATACAGTTTCTAGGCTTTTAAAGAAAGCATGCCAAAATTTTTAAATTATCTCTTTGAGTTGTTTCTGGGTGCATTGTTTATGATAGTAGACACTTTACATTTTCCCCCCACTTTTCCAATCTTTTGGTTTTGTTCTATAATTTCTTGCCATTTCAGGCAGACACTGATTTGTGTCTGGTCATTATAATTTTTCAGGGAATCTGTTACTTGAGTAAGGTGTAACATTTTCTGTTCTTATTTATTCTCTGCCCACTTTTTTCTTTCAGAGCTTTTATTTCATTTTTACTTCTTACTTTATTTCCTCTAGGCATTCATGTAATCCTTGTAGAAAAATCCACCTTTCCCCCTTTGAGTTTCAATTTGAATTTGTTGTAGATATAATCTTTTTTAGGTTAAATTTCTGGGTATCACTGAATATATATACATGCACACATGCATATATGTGTCTATGTATGTATATATTGTATATGCATGTTAACAGTCAGTATCTCTTGTTTAAAGCAGCTAGGTGGCACAGTGGAATAGAGGAAGACTCATCTTCCTGAGTTCAAATCTGGCGTCAAACCCTGATTAGCTGTGTGACCCTAGGCAAGTCACTTAACCCTATTTGCCTCAGTTTCCTCATCTGTAAAATGAACTGGAGGTAGAAATGGCAAACCACTGTAATACATTTGCCAAGAAAACCCCAAAAGGGGGGGAGACACAAAGAGTCAGACACAACTGAAAAACAACAACAACGTAACAATCTTCTGTTTACTCCCACTTACAGGTAGATATAGTGAACTCATAAGCAGCTAAGTGACACGATGGTTAAAGTGCTGGAAGACTCATCCTACTGAGTTCAAATCTGGCCTCAGACACTCACTAGCTGTGGGACCTTGTGTTACTTATCCCCATTTGCCTAGTTCTTCATCTGTAAAATGAGATGGAGAAGAAAATGGCAAACCACTCCAGTATCTTTGCCAATAAAACCCCAAATGGGGTCATGAAGACTTGGATGTGACTGAAAATGACTAAATAAAATATAATGAACTCCTAGGTATTTGTAAAGAATATTTCATATGATGATGTATGAATCTAAGAATGAGACCATGAGAAGGGACTTCAAAATATCTGTATTTGGGTAGGGCTTCAGTTAGATTTTTAAAGGTGTCAATTCCACAAATTTCCTTTAAAAACCAGTTCACTGTTTAATTTATCTAAGATTGTTCATACAGATAGACAGATAGATATATCCCTTATCCCATAGCTTAAGTATATTTCCTAACATTCTATGCTCACTGAGACTACCTAGTTACTCTTTCATGTACTTGAAAATCATTATTAATTAAATTCAGTTTTCTCACCAAATTAGTGTTTACACTACTTATAGTCTAATTTGTTTTTGTTCCTGTTGTTTGTTTGTTTGCCTCTGGACTCTTGATTTCATTTCTGTAGGGAGATCTTAAGAAGAAAGTTCTTCTACTAATATGTATGTGCAAATGTCTAGAAACTTATCCTCTTAGAGAGTTGTCCAGTTAACTAAGAGGTTAAATGATGGCCTATGGCCAGACAGTAAATATTTGTCAGAGGTCAGACTTGAATTCAGGTCTTCCTGACTTGATTTTATATTTGTTAGAGATGAGACTTGAACTCAGGTGTTCCTGATTTGATATTTTAATTTTTCTAATGAGTATTATCATTCAGTCCTCTAATTGTCTCCCATCTTCTTTTCTGATCATACTCTAAGATCTCTCAAATGAACAACATTATGGCTATAATTGTGTTTTATCGTGATGGCATTATTTTAAGGATATACTGAATCCTTTAAAAAAACTATTCTCTAGCAGTGGTTCTCAACCTGTGGGTTATGTTCAATTTGTAACAATGAAAATACATCCTAAATATCAGATAGAATCGTAACAGTAGCAAAATTACAGTTATGAAGTAGCAATAAAAATAATTTTATGGCTGGGGGTCACCACAACATGAGGAACTGTATTAAAAGGTCGTAGCACTAGGAAGGTTGAGAACCACTGCTCTATGGTCTTTTGTACTTTGTATGGTTCCCAACTTGGAATGCCAAATTTGTACTCAGTCGAGATGTTCTTCCCCCCCCCCCCCACAAAAGTTGTTTCCATATCGAAGAAATATGATTTTAAGATAATTTACATTTCCTTACCCAATATATCTAGTTGCCGTAAACGAGAGCAGTTATTAGCCAGCTCTTCAATATCTGTGTCACAGACAGACCTGTTGGCTGTAAGAAAGAGCTTTTGCAAGTTTGGTAGTTTCCGTGCAAGGTTTGCAAAGCATCCAGTGCTACTCTGTAGGGTAGGGCACCAACCAAGATCAAGTTCCTCCAAAAGCTGACATCCAGAAGCCAGTTCCGCTATACCATTTTCTGTAATATTCTTGCATCTCCAAAGATCCAAGGTACGAAGTTTTTTGCATTTGGCTCCTATCATACTGGCAATCACATCATAGTCCTCAATCTGTGAATAAAACAAAATCAGTATTTTGAATGCTTTGATCCTCAGAAATGTAAATGTTTAAAAACATTATATAGTCTTAATCACCCACTAAAGTTTGTGAGAGACAGAGAGAGAGAGAGAGACAGAGAGAGACAGAGAGAGACAGAGAGGAAGAGAGAGGGGGAGACAGAGAGAGAGAGAAAGAGTTTCTGTGTGAGAGAGAGAAGAGAAAAAGAGAGAGAGAGAGAGAGAGAGAGAGAGAGAGAGAGATTGATTGATTCTTGGTTTTTGTCATACCAAGGGAATACCTGAACAGTTGCATAGCCCCAAGGCTCCTAGTTGTTGAGAAATTCCCCTCCTCATTGCCATGGTTTGGCATTTTCTTCCCCTCCCCTCTTCTCTTTTTCTCCTAACGTCCAACTGCTTGGGGCTGATGGTCCCCATCATCCCTAGGCAGGAGCAGAGTGGGAAATAAGGTGGTAGGACTAACAAACATAAAGGAGGAAAGGATAAACCTCCAAGACTCCTCTTCCATTTGACCCAATTGGTCAAGCCCCAGGCCTAGTCTGCTCTGATAATGCAGCACTGCCACTGCCCACCCCCACCCCACCAACTTCCTCATCCCCAGTCCTTATGGAACTAGTTCTGCTCTTCACCCCAGGGTCATATAACCCATTCCATTTTGTTATAACAAAAATTCTACTATTTTTCACCTATATGAATGTTTCTACAATGTCTGCCTGAAAAAAAGAGAAGGTGGAGGAGGGAAAACAGAATGGGGCTTTTAAATTACTGTCTACTCCATGAATTAATGTGAACTACCTACTCTTCTTTCCCCCTCAATTCCCAAGAGGAAAGAAAAGCAGGCAGGCCAATACTTAAATATAAGAAAGAAAAGGGGATGGTAGGAACTAATTGAGGACTTTCTCTTGGGGTTTATATTAACAAGGAGGCACTACCCTTATTGCTCCCTGACCACCACCTCCTGGAACTCCCTTCTTGTCCCTCATTCCACCTTAATTTCTTTCTTGCACTTGATCTCAGAGTCCCTTATTCTTGGTTCCACTTCCCCCAAGTCCTATCCTATTAGAGATACCACCAGCAGTAGCAATGCATTTATGGCTATGAGTGGACTTGTCTGATAAGTGAAGAAAGAGCTTATCTTGCTTCTACCATAAAAAGTGGAATAAATGGCATCTCAAGTTGGAATTCTGCAAACATTTTCTCCTAGACACACTATTACATGATGATTAACTTCTATAGTACTTAATTTTTATGGATCATGGGATGACATGCCTATTTTGAGGAAATTACCTACCACTACTTAGATCATTGTTTCTAGGGGAAAATGTTTCTAGGTTCCAATACCAAATCTACATCTGAACTTTTCAAATATAACCTTTTTACAAATTGGTTATTTGTATACTCACATTCTTATTAATAAAGATATGCCCACTAATATTTGACCATCTTCAACATTTTTATCATGAACTGATAAATGAAATATAGAATTTCTAATACATTTCTGTATA
This sequence comes from Pseudochirops corinnae, assembly GCA_028646515.1. Classification (NCBI taxonomy): domain Eukaryota; kingdom Metazoa; phylum Chordata; class Mammalia; order Diprotodontia; family Pseudocheiridae; genus Pseudochirops; species Pseudochirops corinnae. The sequence continues at coordinate 119,257,752 of CM053586.1, read as the reverse complement.
TTAATAGAAACTATTTAATGAACTTCTATATATAATGAATTCATGAATTAAAGACATATTTCTTTTAAGGAACACATTACCAAGTTTTATACAATTTGGAGGTCCTAATACTGCCATTTTGTGCCTACAACTGGACTTTTAAACTTCAACCTACTGGAAGATTCTCCTACCACATGTGTTACTATAAACTTCATGTACCTACTATTTACCTAACACGAATTTTTACTTTGTTAAATTCATTAAACATCATCTATGTATGGTAACAGGCCCTAATGAAGAACAGTGGTAATCACATAAACCATTAGGTTTGGAATTTAATGTATACAACTAGAATAATCTATTATTATCTAATATATGTTGGTATTAATAAGTCGCTAGACAACTACAAGCCACAAAAACTGGAATTTGGAAATTGCTAACGAAAGACTTAACATTTTAGTCCTTAGCTTCATGTGTTGCCATCTCTTGCTGCTGACAGATACTGAATAAATGTGGCCCAGTTGCCTGAAGAAGAAAAAAAACATAGTAAAGTGATAGAAAAAATATAAATTATGTGTAAATGATCTCATCTATAGAAAATGTAATATAAAAGTATTAAAGTATTTTGAAGCTGGTGAAAAATCCAGCAAAAATTATTAAAATTTTAAGTATTGCTATGTTCCTCATGGGAACAACAAAGAGCAACAATGAAGTGAATGATATACTAAGAGTTTCCCAGGCCATTTAATAGTTTCACTTTCAGAATATCTATTTAATTATTTATTTTTGAGTATAGAGTATAGGATAGCTGTTAAAATGTAATATAATAATATTTTATCAGGAAATTATTTATTTTAAAAGATGTGATTTTAAGTTTTTCATGTCTTTGTTACAAGTACAGGCCAAAATTCCTTCTAGCAGAATATTTCCTTTTTCACAATGGGAGTCAAAGAAAAAATTGAATCTAGAAAGCAAAATGAGGTATAAGGCATTTGTTCCTTTAAGTGAAGAAATTTACAAGCTCTACATTTTACAATTAAGCAGTTACAAGTATTTTTGACATTAATGGAATATTTTTGGTAAGGTTGAATTTGTAACCATTGGATCTTAAATAGCATGTAGACTGAGTTGCTATCAAAACTATGGGCAGTACTAAAGACAGAGGTTTCTATGACTGATGTGACAAGAATGAAACTAAGTTATAGCTACGTTATAGTCAATCGAGAAATGTACCATTGATATCTTGCTCATTTCAATATAGGTAACCTGCAAGAAATGTTGACAGGATTAAAAACAGATGTTATCTGAAGAAACTGAAGTCTAATTATAATCAGACCAAATATTTTTAAGTTGTGAAGATACATGTGTGTATGTATGTATGTATGTGTGTGTATGTACGTGTGTATGTATGTGTGTGTATGTGTGTATGTATGTATATACACATGTACCTCCATTACCAATATAGCACTTCTGAATAATTATAACAGTAGCTTTTCTCCTAAAAGTTTAGATCTCTCACATTTATTATCATGTTGATTTTCACATACTGATTACTTTTAAAACCAATTTCTATGGGGCCAGGTTTCTTTTCAGAAAGAAAAAAAAATAAAGTACAAAGAGGAAAGGACTTGACCAGGGTCACACAATTAGTCAGCATCAAACACAAGAATATAAAGCTAAATCTTATGACTGTCAAACTGGTAGGTAGTTTCCTTTCTGGTAAATGGTGTTGTCTGTTCTACACTAGCAAGAGCTTCCAAGATGGGCACTGATATTCTTCAGAGGCAAAAAATGAGCTGAATACTACTGTTACTGATGAAACCTCATATAAGAAACAAGTAAAAGAATGTCTACAGAATATCTCTTGATAAATGAGCACTATATTTTTAGAGCTCTCAAAACACAGAGGATATGGTCATCTTTTATTTATAAAGGGGTTTATTACTAAGTTAGTAGGTTATTAAAATTCTCCCCTAACTTTTTTCCTCCTTATCTTGTCAATGAGGTATTTCACTGCTACTTAGAGTATCTGCCAAACAGAAGACAGTGTAGAAACTACTATTGCTAAAAGATACATTAAAAGGTTTGGTAGAAAAGAAGGCTAAAACTGGCCAAAATGAAGTGGTACTGCAATATAGAGGAAAGAGGTCTAAATTGGCAAGACAGAGTAGGCTTGTGGTCCTGGCTAAACTACTAAGGACTATGTATCCTTAGGTAAGTCAAACTCTAAAAGAATCTTTTAACTAAATTATCTCTAAGGTTCCTTAAATTTTTAAGACTCTAGAAGGTGTTTTCTGTTTCCCACAACTTTGGGATTTTAGTTATTAATACTGCAATTTTCTAATTACCATGAGTGGTACAAAGTATGTAATGTACAGAAAAAATCTTAAATTAGAAAGAGATAATAGGAATATAATGGAATTTTAGAATTGGAAGGGAACTGAGAAGTTGTTTAATCCAACCCATCACCAACTTCTCGTCAAGGCAGTCCACCTCATTTTTGTAAAACTCTTAGCAAGGTTTTTCCTTATATTGAATAAAGGGTATTCCTGTGACATCTCCCCCATTGGTCATAATTCTACTTGTCTGAACTAAGAAGAGGAAGTCCATTCCTTCTTTCACATTACTATTCTTTAATATTTGAAGATGACTACCATATCATGGATCACAGGCTCTGGAAGTGGAAGTGTAACCTCATAGATAATTTAATCCAACTCCTTTATATTGAAGATAAGGAAACTGAAGCCACAAGAGATGACATGGCTTGTTCAAGGTCACAGAAGTAATAAACAACAGACCTAGAATTCGCACACAGATTCTAAATCTCCAAATCGAGTGTTTTTTCCACTATGCCATGTTACTTTTTTATGTCCTCTCTTCTCTACAATAAACATCTTCAATTCCTCAACTGTTTTTCCTAGGGCATGGTTTCATGACCCCATGCCATCCTGGTTACTCAACTCTGGAGGTGTTCCATGTTAATGTTACTTCTAAAATGAAGTGCAGAACTAGAAACAATATTCTGCATGTGGCTTGAAAAAGGCACATTGCAGTAGGACTATTATCTCCTCACTCTGGAAACTACATTTCTATTCATGCAACCTAAGACTGTATTAGCTCTTGGTTGCCAAATCACAGTGGATTTATATTGAGCTTGCAGTTTACTAAAATTGCTAGGCATTTTTTTTTTCACATGAACTACTTCTCCATTCTATACTTATGATTTTTTAAACCCAACTGCAAGACTTTACAGTTGGTTTTATCCCACTATTCCAATCTGTTGAAATTCCAATTCATTTGCTCAATATATTAGTTATCTTTTCTAGCTTTATGTCATCTAAAATTTCCACGAGTATGTCCTCTATATATTCTCCAAGTCATTGATTAAAGTGTTGAATGGAAATAGGCCAAGTACAGATACCTAGAGCACTACAAAAGAAAACTCCTTCCAGGCTGACATTGATTCAGTATTCTTTGGGGTCTGAAAAGTCTACAATATTTTTCTGCATATTAAGAAATGAGAACTTTCCAAAGAATTTCACTAATACTACAATCACTATAAAACAAATAATAAAAAAATGACAATGACTAGCTTGATCACTGGTGGAGGCTTGTTTAAAACTCACTTTCATTACAATATGGAAACAATTTCAGAAAAAGAATGATATATTAACTATCATCCCCACCTGCCCTCTAACTCTGTAGTTGTGACCCTAGATACAAGAGTAATTTGAATATTTTATGAAGTACACATTTCGATGGCTTTATTCACCACTCAGTGTGGAGCTTACTAAAAGAATAAATAAGGGTGCTCTATACCCAACTCAACTTTCATGTTTCAGGAACCTATATAACAATAAACACCAACTTCTGAGTATATGCAGGTACAACTTCATACTTTGTTCTTCCTTATGCTCTTTGTCTCAGTCCTCATTTTAAAAAATAAATTATTTTGTCAAGATTTAATCAGCATGACATCTTTGAGACTGAAGATTAAGTCTTCCTCCAAATACAAAATTCTGCTCCTTATCAACTACTCACCAGAGCCAAGGCCCTAACTTTATAGCATTAGTCTAAAAATTAACCTGGAAAGAGGTCAAGAACTAGTCTTTACCAGGTAAATGTTACATATGGTCATAAAGAATACAAAAATAAAATTAACATGATAATACATTTACTAGTGTAATCCCAGTACTATATTATGGTGTAAGGGTACCCTAGGTTCCCAAAAGCAAAGCTAAAAGAAAAGAAGCTCTGGTGGACTCTATCACACTCTAAAAGGCTCATTTCTGACATTTTATAACAATTCATTACATGATTCACCATTGAACATCTTATGTTGTCTGAGGTGTGCCAGAAATGAAGAATGCCAACATACCTTCTTGCAAACTAGTAGGCAAGAAACTAAGATTAATGTGGTATTAAGCTACTGGCAGCAAGTGTTCTCTACCACACCATACTGGTGAATTTTGGAGACTGTTATGAGACTTCTGGAAATTTTTCCTCAGAACCAGCTTACAGGATGTGCAGTAAGACAAGGTCACCAAAAATGTTAATATAATGGGATCAAATAAAGGTGAATATATATCTCTAGCTCGCTGCCCTGGGGGTTAAATTTTTAAAACAAAGACATTTGTTTGGTACACTGAGATGACAGTTACTGCAGTGAAGAACTGGGGGTGTGGTGAGTAATAGCAGCACTTCAAAGACAAACACTCCTAAGAAACAATCACTTTATCGGTGGTAGTAAAGTATCATTTTGGCAATTATTTAGTGCTTGTGGACTATGAAGCAAACCACAGTAATAACAATATCAAATTTGGGGATAAGCTAGCAGTTCAACCAATGAAAAAACACAAAATAATCCTTCCAAAAGGCAAGAAGATGGAACGGTCAAGATGAAATATAGTTGCTGCCAGATTACTGTCCACTTTGGTATTAGCTACACATAAACACACTGTAGCTGGCCCTCGCAACCTTACAGAAGCCTATGAAAATGACCACTGGAAGTGACTCTTATCCCTGAGTCTTAGGTAGCAACAAGATTCACTCGTTTGTTCATATATTCATTGAAGTCATCTAGCTAATGTTGATTAAACACCTATTATATTCAATGTACCATTTGGGGCAGAAGAGGAAGGATGGAGAGGATGAAAATATAAATAAGTCATAGTTCTTCTCCTTATATGTCAGATAAAGTCAGGACAGGCTAAGGAATTCAGGCAGATACACAGAGTCAGGAAAAGGCCAGAGTTCTCCATCTGAATACAAACAGGGCTGTCATTCTAGGGCAGAAAAAAACTAGATCTGAAACTGGGAAAATCATCACAGGCATTCGATAAACATTTAATAAGTACCTACTATGTGCCAGGCACTGTGCTAAACACTGAGGATACAAGGAAAGGCAAAGACAGTCCCTGCTCTCAAAGAACTCACAGTGAGCTGGAAGAGAGAAAAACAACTATGTGCAAACAAGCTATAAACAGGATAAACTGGAGACAAACAATAGAGGGAAGAATTAAGAACTAGAATTAAGGAGGACTGGGAAAGGCTTCTTGTAGAAGGTGGGATTTTAGATGGGTCCTGAAGGAAGCCAGGAGACATACATAAGGGAGCCAAGGATTTCACGTAGGAGGGAGGGACAGTCAGTGAAAATGCCTGGAATTGAGAAATGGGAGTGTCTGGTTAGAGCAAGTGCAAGGTCAGTGTCACTGAAACACAGAGCATGTTGGGGTGGGAAGAGGAGGCTGTAAGGTAGACAAAGACTGAAAAGGTTTGGGGGAGGGGCATAGCAGGTTATATAGTGCTTTGAAAATCAAATAGATAAAGTTTATATTTGACTCTGGAAGTGATAGGGACCCACTAGAATTTATTGAGTACGTGGTGACAAACATTTTAGAAAGATAATTTTGACAGCGGAGTGTAAAGGAAAGAGGGTAAGCTGGATGCTAGTACTGTTAGCTAAAGTCTAAAATAAGACCTCAGTCCAGGGTGTCAACCTAAGCAGAAACAAAGAAGGCTGTTAATAAAGGTACACAGTAGGAACAAACTTTCTTGACACCAGCTGTCATTAGTATTACAGGATAGCAATCTGGTATCAGATTCAAAGAACCAGATACTGCAAGACTGAGGTGTAAGACAAAAGACTGGTGCATAAGGCAAGAATTCTCTCACGAGGGGACTAGGGTACAAGGGAGAAAGCTCAGCCATGGAAGAGCAGAGATACTATGTAGTTTCCAAGGATAAGATCAGAGTCACACCAACACAAAGACTGACTTGCTGTCACACCTAGGGAGTTATTAATATACAGATCTTTATATTCTTCCTTTCTATTACCAAAACTGGTCAAAAAGTCTCTGACAGGCCTGAACCTATATATGGTAATTAAGTCAGCTCCTCTGTCAGGGTTTGAGGGATAAAGGGCATGCAGCCTCTTTGTCCTCTATTCCCCACCATCTGACAGGTCTGAATCTTCTAGAACAGTGGTTCTCAACCTGTGGGTTATGTTCAATTTGTAACAATGAAAATACATCCTGCATATCAGATTCATAACAGTAGCAAAATTACAGTTATGAAGTAGCAACAAAAATAATTTTATGGTTGGGTGTCACCACAACATGAGGAACTATATTAAAGGGTCATGGCATTAGGAAGGTTGAGAATCACTGTATCTAGAGGCCTTCTACAGATGTGGTTACTGAACAGAGCTGGACTAGTGACTCACAGCTGCTACAGGTCATTAGTTCTTGGTCTATTAAGGATTTATCTATTGGTTTATTAAGGTTTAAGGATCATCTGAGCATCTCAAGTCTGTGGCACCACTCTGGCTATTGTGAACCTTTAAACTGCCCATTTAGGGTCCTCTTCTAAGAGTTTAAAAATCAAAAAGATCTCCTGGGTGTGCCCAACCAGTACTAAAACTGTTTAGGGGAGGGGAATCTTCTGGTCCTATATGACAATGAAGGATGAGGTTGTCTCATGCTAAGCATGCAATTTTTTGCTATATATAGGTCCACTAGTACACACAATAGAATTCCACTATCCTTTGGGAGACAATGAATTGATTTCATATCGGTTATACTTCTTCCCTCCTGTAATCAGTATGAAAAAGATGAGAAGTCATTAATAGGTTCTTTCATTTTCACTTAGAATCACAGAATTTTAGTTAGAAGAGACTTTAGCTATAATTGAGTCCTAACCCCTAATTTTAAGAGATGAGGAAACTGAGGCCCAGAGGGACAAAAAGACTTGCCTAAAGTCTCTGATCACCAGCAGCAGAGAGCTAGGGAAGACCCTCTTACCAGGCTGAGTCTGAGTCCAATAGTCTCCCCAATTTCTATACCATCTGTCAGTCAAGACGCATTTATTAAGCACTTACCACGTGCCGTCTTGCCTCCCTTAGATAATATCATCAACATTTCAATTTTATATAAGTTTTAATTTAAAAGAACTATCTGAAAGTGGGTGAGAAGGAAAATGAAAGAAAATAATTTACCGTTAATGTGGAGCAGGGCTGGGGGTGGGTAGGACACACCAAAGGGAAAGAAAGTGAGAATGTTTTCAAATGCTTACCATTACACAGCTCCCCAGACTGAGGTGCTGAAGCTCTGAACAGAAGTTCAAAATGCTGAGCAGCGCCGTTTGCTGCCATTGGGGACCACATCAGAGACAAATATGGAAAGTGAAACAAAGAGAAGAGGTCAATTAGACATTAAAGACTGTCACCACTTTCCCTGAAATATAGCTCAAAACCTAGGTTCCAGAAACCACAAATGCCATTTAATGAGTCCCCAGGTGCTCCAACCATTGATTGGCTTAGAGTCAAGGTAATCATTACAAGCCTCAATGTAAGTCACTTTGGATATGGTTTTGCATGCCCTGAAGATACCCATATTCCCTATGACCTCTCAGCTCATTTCCCAAAGGAAAACTGTTTGAAAGTCTGGTAAGTTTGAACAACAAGTAAGGCTAAGCCAAAAAACACAGAGGGCTGGTGACATCCCTAAAGAACAGCAGCCGCTCTGACATTCACTGATCAGTTGCTGCCTGATGGAACTGCCAATAGAGTCGCAATGAATCAGGACTGAGCCGGTGACTTTAATGTCAAAGGATTCTCCTTTGCTGACAAGGATACCAACAACCATTGAGCACCTGTCACTAAGAACATGCTGACTGAAACAAATATAATGTGTGCTTTACACTCATGTTTCTGTCACTTAAGCCCCATCCGTTTTATACACTGAAAAGTGTCTTACCACTAAGGAAACCAAAAGTTACATTAGACTATTGCTTGGGCATGGCATTTAAAATTTTTTTTAAATATTAAAAAATATAACTGTATAAAACAATTCAAATCAAGCTTCAGGTTTTAATCTCCTTTCCATAATACTAAAAGTATTTTTTAAGTTTATTTAAAGTATTGTGACATAGTAAAAATTCTTAGCATTTCAAATAAATCAAACAAAAAACTACACCTTGCTAACAAAGTTATAAAGATATTTTATAACCTTTGCCTCATCAATTCTAAGCCTTTGGAACTGTGAAAAATATCACTTTCTTTTTTTTTTAAAGAATGTGTCACTTGGAAAAGTATAGTATAAACACCTAGTCAAAGCCCAGTTAAGAATCTCACTGAAGAGAAATTAATGAGACACTTCAAACAAAATAAGTTTATTTTTAAAAAATACAAGTCTTTGAGGAATACTATCAAGTATTTTTTTAAAAAACAAAATCCACTTTAACACTTCGCTGTTAGGAATTTCTTTGCAATTTTATCTACTATAGCTATACTTGATTTCCAACAAACAAGTACCTTAGTACCAACACAGACAGCACCATCAGCTACAGTTTGAAGCATCTGTTAGAATGATAACATTGAACGGAATATATATATATAATATAGTTACATATATATTACATAATATATGTATATTATATAATTATATCACACACACACACAGCTTCCCCTAGAGTTGTATTCAACTGCCTCATCATGGTAAGGAGGTAATCTGTGGTGCTCAAAAACTACTTTACAATGGAGTACAAATTCACAGGTCCTTCCAAGTTGGAAAGCTTTGTGCACGTGCCAGATAACAGACTGAAAATGTTGTCCAAGGGCCAGTACAACTAAATTCAAAGAGCATCATAAGCAGGTTGTTCATAGGATAATTAATTTTTCAACCATACCAACTCACGAAGATTGACTACAAAGGCAGAAAATGAATTATGATCTGTGTTGACAGAAAGGTCCATATTAACAGTCACAGATGCCTGGCACACTGAAGTACGAACACATTTTATCTGTTGGATTATAAATAACCATTAGCCATTTTTTCTTTTACAAAATGTTTATGCCAGAATTCTTTTTAATGCTTTGTATTACTTTAATTTGAACTTGAAAAGGCATAAAATTCTGAAACTACCTAAGTTTCATATATTTTGAGGTTGAAGGAAAACTTTATTCAAAGATATATAGGTATTGCTTGACTCTGTATATAGGTTAACAAAAGCACTTTTTTTCCCCCTCTTCCTCTTCAATTGTGTGTGTGTGTGTGTGTGTGTGTGTGTGTGTGTGTGTGTGTATGAGTACTGGAAGGGGGAGGAGGCCTGAAGGGAGAGAGAGACTAGGAAAGAGCAACAGAAAAAAAGAAAGAAGGGTCATTGAAGCATTTAAAATTCCCAGAAGGGAATAAATTTAAAAATAATAGCAAACTGTACATAATAGAAACCTGCAGTTTCATATGTAATCTTTTTTTGTTTGGGGGGTGGGGGGATGTTTGGTTCTACTATGTGTATGAAAGTATCCATTTTATTTGGTGTTTATATTCAGAATTTTTTAAAAAGATGCCACTTACAAGGAGGAAAATGTGAGTTAAGGAAATGAACATTTCCTAAAAGTAAATATTTAGGCTGAATCTGTAAATAGAGATCATAATAAACTTTTTTTAAAAGAAAAACAGCATAACATACAAGGATACTATTCACAAAGTCCTACTCTGATCTCTCATTGTAGCACGGGGAAGATCTTAAGTGCCTACTATGTAGCAGACCCTGAAAAGTTCTGGGGATACAAAGAAGGGTGAAAAACCATTCCTGCTCTCTGTGAGCTCAGGAGTCTAATGCATATTAACTGCAATTGTAATTTCATGCCAACGCTTAATCAAAGTAAATTAATTAGCACAATATTATATCAATCCTACCTTTCCAGCATTCTTATACTTTATTCCCTTCTACTGGGGAATAAAATTCAATAAAATATCAATAAGAAATGCTTTAAAGTTTATGTATAAATTTTAGCATGTAAACACTCTGTGACTCAGAGACACTGGCCTCCTTCTATAAGAGTCCATCTCCCAACTGTGCATTTTCACTGAGTGTCCCTCATGCCTAGAATACCCCCACCTCTTTCCACCGTAGGGCTTCCCTGGCCACTTTTAAGTCTCAACTAAAATCCTTCTGCAAGAAATCTTTCCTGGTACCCTTTAATGCTAGTGCTTTTCCTCTCAAGATTTATTTTTACCTGTCTTCTTATCCAGTGCTTAGCACAATGCCTGGCATATATTAAGTATTTAATAAATGTTGACAGAGTGAAACAAGCAGAATGAAGAGAAGATTGTATACAACAACAACAAGATTATTCAAAGAGTAACTGTGATGGACTAAGCTATTCTGAGTAATATGATCATTTGAATCAACTATAAAGGACTTATGAAGGAAAATGCTATCCACCTTCAGAGAAAGAACTGATTATGGAAGTATGTATTATATGGTTCCACATGTATCTTGGGAGAGAAGGAGGGAAATAATCTAAAATTCAAAATATAACAAAAAAAAAAAAGAAAAGAAAATGCTGTTGAACTGACTTGACAGGGAAACCAAAAAGTACCCATAAAATAGTGAACATGAAATTCAACATCTGCCAAATGGAAAGAGATGGTTACCAAAGGCAACATTGTGTTATAATATAAACTCATCTTTAAGATCTTATTTAAAAAGTATAATGTATGATTATGAGCAGTGTTATAAAGCAGAGAAACTGTGTAGGGTAAAACCAATTTAAGAAAACTTGGCAAGAAAGAACTAAGCAAAGCCATCTCAAGGGAATTCAAGGGGGGAAATGAAAGGAGGATTACAAACAATAAAAATGTAAAAGATTTGCAAGATAACATTTTAACAAACAATTTTCTCCATTAAGAACAGTGAAAACATTCCACTTAGACCTTAACATCACAATATTTGAGGTAGTAACGATATTAAAGAAACCAAAAATGGGAAAAATCAGCCAGAATGGATAAAGTATATGCAGAGAAGGGATATACTGCAGAAGATAGAATTGTGAAGGCTCCACTGGATGACACACAAGGTATCTGAAGGAGGAAAGGTACCAAGGCACGTAAAAATCTCATACGTTATTAATATAAAAAAGATGACCAAAAGAAATTCAATAACTACAAATCTATGCCTCCTCTACCATCTTGGGATATCCTTGATGACAGCACTAGCAGGGAACAAGTAGGCATCTTCTGAAGATGCTGAAGGATTATAACTTATTGAATAACATGATCTTTGAAGTAGTAAAGTTGCAGGTCACTCAAAGGGCAATGAAAAGGCACATGGGAGGTATAAGTGGCCCACAACACATTGTCAATTAAATATTAGGAGACACATATGACTAACATCAAGTGCTATCATATTCAATCATTTTTCAATACTTCAAGAATTTTAGGGATATAATAAATTCAGAAAAATTTGCTAAGGCATGTCTTTATAATAAATAAAAAGTTCCCAACTGACTTCTATTTTGGACATTTATTAGTACTTAAACTTCTAAAGTGTTTATTCAATGACTGATGAGGACTAGATTACACTGCTAAGGAAAGCTGTGAATAATATTTTTTTTTTTGTAAGAGGTGTGTGTGTGTGTGTATGTGAAAAACTACATATCACCCTAAATAACCACGTAGTTAATCCGAGCCTGTCCCTGCAAAATCTTCCCTAGGTTCCTTTGTGGGTTAAATAGGTGATGGACAGAGAAAAGAGAATGAACTTTTTCTTTCAAAAATTTTTATTAATAGCCTTGGCTGTAACAAAATATTAAAAAATTAAAAACCCAACTATCACATTCAAAAAGACTAACCTAATATACAGTGTTCCACACTTCAGACAGCAGTCAATAAAATTTATTAAGTACCTACTATGTGCTGGGAACTGTGTTAAGTGTTAAGGAGACAAATAATAAAAAGAAAGACAGTGTCTTCCCTCAAGGAGTTTACAATCTAATGGGGGAAGGAAAAAAGGAAGCTGAAAATCAGTGAGGGGCAGGGATACAGAAGAAGGGGATGATGGGAAAGTTCAAAGAGATCCAAAATCAGTGCAGCTGGTAGAAAATGGGAAGAAGATTGTGTTGGACCCCTTCATTACATGAAGCCTCTGGTTCAACCCTCCAGTTAGAGGGTCCAATCAGATGAGCAAAAAGTACTGATGGGATATGAGTATCAAAGCTGATTCAATCTTGCCGGATAATGACATTTTCCAATGATGTGTTCCTAGGAGCAGTAAGGCATAATAAAAAAAATCAAAATAAGTCCAAAAGCAATGTAAGCTAGTGAGAAATGCAGAGACAACAAAGGGGGCTCCACAAGACTGAATGCCTGTCTTTTTCCTCTAATTTTGCCCCTCCCCCATATTTCCTGGTCTGTCATAGTCAAAGAATCCATCTCTTAGTGGCTTGCATCAGACTGCTTAACAAGGTTGGTCCTTGGAAACTTGACAATTTCTCATTGGGACTATATTAAAAACTTTTCTAGAATGGTAAAACCTATTAGAAACTATTATCTGATGGTATGGTCTTTGAGAATTCAAAGTCACTTCCATGCCAAGGGGGCATTGGAGTAATGCCAATACTCCAATGAGTATTGAAATACTGAAATACCTACGAGGTCGAATTTGCCTCTATGGCACTGAATCTTTAATTCACGTTAAAAAATTAGCCAGAAATAAGATTGGGGGTGGAACAAAGGATATCGATTATCACCATTTTATTCAATATGGTACTAGAAATGCTAGCTTTAGCAATAAGAAAAAGGAATTAGAATAGGCAAAGAAGAAACTAAGTTATCACTCTTTGCAGATGACACGATGATATACTTAGAGAATCCTAGAGAATCAAGTAAAAAACTACTTCAAAATAATAAACTTTAGAAAAGTTGCAGGATATAAAATAAACACACATAAGTAACTAGCATTTCTACATATTACTAACAAAGTCCAACAGCAAGAGATAGAAAGAGAAGTTCCATTTAAAGTTACTGCAGACTTTATACAATATTTGGTAGTCTACCTGCCAAAACAAACCCAGGAATTACATGAAGACAATTATAAAACATTTTTCACAAAAATAAAGTCAGATCTAAATAATTGGAAAAATATCAATTGCTCATGGGAAGGCCAAGCCAATATGATAAAAATGACAACTGTACCTCAATTAATTTACTTATCAGTGCCACACCAATCAAACTACCAAAAAAATATTTTATAGAGCTAGAAAAAATAATAACAAAATTCATCTGAATTAACAAAAGGTCCAGAATATCAAGGGAATTCATGAAAAGAAATGTTAGGGAAGGTGGCCTAGCCATACTAGATCTTAAATTGTATTATAAAGCAGCAATCATCAGAACTACTCAGGACTGACTAAGAAACAGAGTGGTGGATCAGTGGAATAGGTTAGGTACACAAGACACAGTAGTAAATGACTATAGTAATCTACTGTTTGATAAATCTAAAGACTCCAGCTTCTGGGACAAGAAATCACTATTTGACAAGACCTTCTGGGAAAACTGGAAAATATTATGGCAGAAACT
>CM053586.1:119217593-119243811 GCA_028646515.1 Pseudochirops corinnae | reverse complement strand
AAATATATAGAGAACTGAGTCAAATTTATAATAATACAAGTCGTTCCCCAATTGATAAATGGTCAAAGAATATGAACAGGCAGTTTTCAGAGGAAGAAAATAAAGCTATCTATAGTCATTCTAATGTTCTAAATCACTGCTGATTAGAGAAATGAAAATAAAAACAATTCTGAGGTACCACATCACACCTATTAGATTGGTTAACATGACAAGAAAGGAAAATTATAAATGTTGGAGAAGATATGGGAAAACTGGAACACTAAGGCATTGTTGGTGGAGTTGTGAACTGATCCAACCATTCTGGAGACAAATTTGAAACTATGCCCAGAGGTCCATAAAAACGTGCATACCCTTTGACCCAGGAATACCACTTCTAGGGTTGTTTCCCAAAAATGGGGAAAGGACCCACATGTACAATAATATTTATAGCAGCTCTTTTTGTGGTGGCCAAGAACTGGAAATTGAGGGGATGTCCCTCAATTGGGTAATGGCTGAACAAGTTGTGGTATATGAATGTAATGGAATACTATAAGTGTATGTACTATAATGCTATAAGAAATGATGAGCAGCCAGACTTGAGAAAAACCTGGAAAGACTTATGTGAACCGATGCTGAGTGAAGTGAGCAGAACCAGAAGAACAATGTACACAGTAAAAGCCACACTGTGTAATGACTGACTTTGATAGACTTAACTCTTCTCAGCAATGCAAGGACCTAAAACAACTCCAAAAGATTCAGGATGGAAAATGTCACCCGCATCCAGAAAAAGAAATGTGGAGCGGGGTGGCTAGGTGGTGCAGTGAACAGAGTACTGGCTCTGGAGTCAGGAGGACCTCAGTTCAAATTCGGCTTCAGACACTTAACATAAAAGTAGACACGTGACCCTGGGCAAGTCACTTAACCCCAACTGCCCTACCTTCCCCTCTCCAAGAAAGCAGAAAGAAAGAAAGAAAGAAAGAAAGAAAGAAAGAAAGAAAGAAAGAAAGAAAGAAAGAAAGATACAGTCTGAATGCAGATCAAAGTATACTATTTGCTCCTTTTTTGTTTTGTTTTTTCTTTCTCATAGTTACTCCCATACGTTCTAATTCTTCTATACAAGATGACTAATGTGAAAATGTTTAACAAGAATATATATGTAATGCCTATATCAGATTGCACACCATCTTGGGGGGGGGGGAAGGAGGTGGAGAAAATTTAAACCTTATGGAAATGAATGCTGCAAACTAAAAATAAATAAATTTGTAAAAAAAAAAAACAATTAGCCAGAGTTTATGCATTCATATATAGCTGTTCTTTTATCAAAGATTTTTTTTCTGCGTTTTTTCTTGGATATTATGATCTGTGAATTACTGCTTCTTTCTGCTGACAACTTTCTTTATGTTGTCTCATCTGCTACTCTGTGGTAATCTGGCTTGGGTAGTTCTCTTTCTTTCCATATTTGGTTTTAAAATATATTTTAGTAATTCTTGTTAAATGTACTTTCTTCCATTATCAAGAACCAGGATCTTTTAAATCATGTTCCAGAAATCCAAATCCTGTTATCAGATACTATCTTCTTAAGTAGCTATTTATTTCCCAATTTTTCAAAATCCTGGGAGGCTTTTTTATGAAATCCTGCATATATATGTCCAGATAAGCTAGAATAACTATTGTCAACAACAAGTTGACTTTCCTCCTCAGTATACTTTACACATGGTCTCCAGCAACTATTTCTTTTCCCCAAGAAGCAATTATTTATTAGTGGCATCTCTGTTGGTAGTGCCATCTATGGGTTCGTGCAATCATTTGCTGTAGTCCAACAATCTCTTTCCTCCTCAGAAAATGAAAATTGATGGTTGTGTGAGAAAGCCTCATACTCATTACAGAGCTCTAAATGTTCAATTATCTCTGTTTTTGTTTTCCTTCTGTCACATTTTCTCAAACTCGTGTATACAGATTAGAGAGTCCCCTCTTCCTTTTAAGATTAATTTTTTTCTTTGATTTTCCTATTTCCTTCTTCCATTCCTTTAAGGAAAACTTCATTCTCTCTGATGACTTGGAGAACTGACAGCCATTCCTCTAACACTGTATACTTGCTGCAAGTTAGATCTTCATTTCTCTATCATTCTTATTGGTAGTTCTTGTGCCTAACTCACGTCAAACTACCTTTTTGCTCTGCCTTTCATTATGCTGGAGGCTCAGTGTCTTGGCACTTATGTTTAAGGCTTATTTCTATAGCAGGCTTCCCCCCTCTTCTCATGAAATACTGGTCTGTTGAGCTACTTTTGAACCAAAATTAGCAGATTCCTGCCAAAATCCTAATGAAAAAAGGAGTTGTTTTCATCTGTTGTTGTTGTTGTTTGGGGGAAGAAGGAGGTCTTAAACAATGATTCAACGATTAGACATTTATCACTTCACCTAACTTATCTTTTCTGCTTTTATCATTGGTTAGTCTTCAGAAAACAAATGTTTGCATTATGATGTCTCTATCTCTTTCTAAGCCTATTTTTTAAACATCCTTTCCCAGAATGGAAATTTGAAAATACTTACAATGTATGAACTAGATAAAATTTTAAAACTCCATACAAGCTACTAATGATCAGAGCAGAACAAAGTACTTGATTCCATTCCATCAAGACTGGAAAGTGCTTTGCAAAGCGTTCTTTATTGCTATTAATATGTCACAAGTCCAAAGCATATCCAAATCTAATTTCTATGAACTGTTCTTAAAAATTGCTCCCATGGATATACACTCAGTTTGTTTTTTAACCACCACAGAATCATCACTAGATAAAGACATTTTAAAACATTCTTAGTGATATCTCTTATTTTTTAGGCCACTTTCATATCTGAATAATATCCTTTTCCCTTTCTCTAACCCAAATATCCATTCTTTTAACAAACAAAAAAGAGGGGTGTTGTTCCAAAAATATTAAGTAATATTTAATGCCATCCCAATTTAATTATCAATTTTTTACTGAATTAGAAAAAAATAACAAAATGCATTTGGAAAAACAAAAAATCAAGAATATCAAAGGAAATAAAAATAATTTTAAAAATTAAAAATGTAAAGGTATGTTTAGCCATACCAGATCTTAAACTATATTATAAAGGCAGTAATTATCAAAACCATCTGATACTGGCTAAGAAAGGCAGATCAATGGAATAAAGCAGACATATAGTTTACAGCAGTAAATAAACATAATAAGTTTATTTTTGAAAAGTGTAAAGACTTAAGATTATGGGATAAAAATTCATAATTTAGTAAAACTTGTCGGGAAAACTGGAAAGATGTGTGGTGAAAGCTGGGCATAGACCAATATCTTACGCCATTTACCAAGATAAAGGCAAAATAAATACATGGCCTAGATATAAAGAGAGATTTTACAAGAAAATTAGAAGAACATAGAACATATTACTTATCAGACTTATGGATAAGAGAATAATTTATGAATAAACAAGAGAAAGACAGCAAAGTTAGGCATAAAAGGAATCATTTTGATTATATTAAATTAAAAAGGTTTTGTACAAATAAAACAACTGTAGCCAAGATCAGAAGGAAAGCAGAAAACTGGGGAAAAAATTTATAGACAGTTTGTATCAGATAAAAGTCTCATATCTAAAATATATAAAGAACTTTATCAAATCTATAAGAATATGAGTCACTTCCCAATTGATAAATGGCCAAAGGATATGAATAGGCAATTTTCTGATGAAGAAATCATGAAAAAATGCTCTATATCATTACTGATTAGAGAAATGCAAATTTAAAACAACCTTGAGATCATTTTATACCTACCAGATAGGCTAACATGATAGAAGGGGAAAGTGACAAATGTTGGAGGGGATGTGGAAAAGTTGGGACATGAATTCATTGTTGGTGGTACTGTGAAATGATCCAACCATTTGGAGAGGAATCTGGAATTATGCCCAAAGAGTTATTAAACTCAAGGCCACATGTAGCCTTGAGGCCACAAGTTCTCCAACCCTGATATACCCTTTGACCCAGCAATACTACTACTTGGCCAATTTCCTAAGATTATTAGGGGAAGAGAAAAAGAACATATTTGTTCTAAATTGTTTATAGCAGCTCTTTGTGGTTGCAAAGAACTGGAAATTGCAGGGATGTTCATCAACTGGGTAATGGCTGAACAAATTGTGGTATGTGATTGTGACTGAATGCTACTGTGTTATAAGAACCGATGGGCTTGATGATTTTGGAAAAAATATGTAAAGATTTGCATGAAATGAGAAAAACACACAGAACCAAGAGAACACTGTATATAGTAACAGCAATATTGTTTTAAGAACAACTTTGAGAGGACAAATTATTTTGACTATTACAAATACCCAAATTAACTATAAAGGACATATGAAGAAAGTTGTTATTTACATCAGAAGAAAGAACTGATAAATAGATGTAGAGAATAATTTTACATATTTATATATACACACACACACACACACACACACACACGCATCCTTATTTGTGTCTAATGGTAGCCATCTCTAGAGTGGGGGGGACAGATGGGAAGGAAAAAAAAAAGTTACATAATCATTTTGGTATATTTGAAAGGAATAGCAAGTTGTGCATGTTAGATTTGCAGTTTCATGTACAATCATCTTTTTTATTGTACTATGTTATGAAAATGTTTGTTTTAATCTATAAATTAAAAATAAAATTTAAAAAATACTTAATAATATACTAGCCAACTTTGATAATGTATAAAGTGCTAATTGCCTTATAGACCCCACCTCCACAAAGAGGGAAAGTATATTTTCTCATCTCTTCTTTTGGGACAATTTTGATCAACATAAATATATAGCATTCGATTTTTGCGTTTTAAGAAAATATTTCATTTACTCTCCAGTTGTAATGATTATATTTATTGTTATAAGATGTATTGCTAGAAATATGGTAGGGTATTTCTTTAATTGGACCCCTTGGAGCCTAAGCCTAGAAGTAGGACCTTTGTGTCAACAGGTAAGGGCATTCCAGTCATTTTCTTAGCATAATTCCAAAATGCTTTCCACAATGGTTGGTTCACCAGCAGTATGTTAATATGCTCCTTACTTTCTGTAGCACCCTTCACTCTCTTCCTGTAATGGTAATATAATTTGAATTTGAAGATCCCTTTGTATTGCAAAAGGTAACAAGTACTTAGCACCTAGTAATTAATCAAGAAAGTATGAATCCTTGTTACTGACATAACAGGAAGGGGTTGGCTGAAACAGGAAGCTAATGCAATACTGTATATAAGGAAAAAACCAGAGAAAAAGAGTCAGAATTTCTTGGGACAAGGTTCTGAAGGCAGAAGCTGCTGCTGCTAGATAAAGAGAGAATTTCTTCCAGCAGCATCTGGAGTCTGAGCTGCTACTGCTGGACTGAGAATTAAGAAGAAAAATGAGAATTGGCAACTGAGACAGATTTTCTTGAAGTAAACTCCGTGGAGGCTGAAGAGGAGCCGAGTTGCTCAGGAGCCGAGGAGCTGATGAGGTTGAAGAGGCTGAAGAGGAAAGAACCTCCTAGGCTGAAGAGAATGATTTAAATTTTGAAAACATGGATGGAGTAATTTTGACTCTGGGAGCCAGCTGAAACTTGTGCTAAGTCTGAGGGACAGCCGAAACTGCCAGGGGACTAAGGACACATGACTGTGAGGGATTTAAGACTTTGTCTGTTTGTGGCTTTGTTAAGCCTTGTCTTCCTGGGAACAGAGAATGTGAAGGATTTGAGATGGACTGGACATTGTGAGCTCCAATGTGGAGCAGGGACTGCACAGAGAGATGGACAAGTACCTGGGAGCGGTCTGCCTTTGAACCCAGGTGATGGTTTGGTGAATCCAAGTAGGATCTGAGACCATGGAAGGGGATCCAGGGAATCTGAGGGACCACCCTGAGTCAAGCTGAAAGAAGATTTTACTTGGATACTGTGTACTGATCAAGAAAGATTATAATTTACGAGTGACCTAGGGGTGGAAGGTCTGTGTATTTTCTGATGATTGAATAGTGAATGATGGATGACTGATTGTCTAAATGATTATATTTAGTGACTAATTAAATAAGTAATTGATTTGTAACTTAGTATGCCCCATGAGTGGAGAATTTTGACTATTGTACTTTGTGTCCCTTAAGGAGGCAAACCTCCCTAAGGATGGGTGAATGATTAAGATGATTGAATGACTGAGTTACTAAATGACTGTTCTTTGTTCAAAACTTTGTGACCACTGTAGTGGAAACCATGTGGCCATTTTCTGTGATAAGTTGTTGTGAATGTTGTATTTTGATTATCTGTGAAAAGCTGTAATATTGTGAATGCTATACCTTGATTTCTGTGAATGTTTTGCTTTGATTTGTTATGGAATAAATAGTGTTCACTATACTATGTAATCAGAACCTTAAAAGCTGTTCACACTAGCATTCTTCTGAAAAGCTGCTAGTGCTTGGCTTTATATTACAGTGTAGTTGGCAGGATTATCTTTTCCATTATTCTGGGGATGAAGTGAAACCTCAGAATTGTTTTGGTTTTTATTTCTCTTATTATCAGTGTTTGGAAGCAAGCTTTCATTTTGTTAATAGCTTGTGCTGTTCTCTCATTCACTCATTTTTGACCACATCCATTGCAGAAGAGTTGCTGGTTTTATGTGCATTCATTTCTTATATATTTTATATATCAGACTCTTATCAGGGACATATGATGCAAAAAATTTCTCCCCAGTAAATAGCTCACTTTCTTCTCCTATTTACACTGATTTGGTTTGGGCAAACACTTTTCAATCTAAAGTAATTGTAATTACCTAATTTCTCTTGTGATCTGCCTCTTTCTCTTGTTATGTTAAGGAATCTTCTCTTAGCTATAGCTAAGAAAGGGACTTGATATGCTTTTCTTCTAATTTTTTTTCATATTGAGGTTATATATCTATTTGAACTTGTGATTATATGAGGCATAAGATACTGGTTTGAACTTAATTTTTACTTAAATATTTGCCAGTTTTCTCACTATTTCTGTGAAACAGAATTCTTCCTCAATTTTGGTTCTTGGGTTGATTGAACACTAGATTATTGAGTCCTGCCCTCTTTTTTTCTTTTCATTCTATAATCTCTTAATGACCTCACTAGATTCCATGGGTATCCAGCCCTAGTCTTTCTTCTGGGCTTGATCAAGTTCTATATTACCAACTGCCTATTGAACATTTTGGACAGGGTATCCTGGAAGGCTTCTGAAACTCAGTATGTCCAAAAAGGAACTTATTATCTTTCCCTTCAAATCTACTCCTTTCCTAAGATTCCCTACTGTTGTCAAGGGCACTACCATCCTTTCAGTTACCCAGGTTCATATTTGCAGTGTTATTCTTAACTTATCACTATCATTTTCAAAATATATGACAATTCTTATTTCAAACTTCATATTATCACTTGCATATATCCTTGACACCACAGATAAAGTCCTTGTGAAGAATGACATATTGTTAGGGCCTACTTGAAAAAAGCAATCCCATGTTTGACTGCTGACTGACCCACCTATATACTGGGAAATTCCTATGTACTCAAGAACTAGCTTGCTCAGCTGCATTTGGGATTAGTAATGCAAGTTAGCAAACTATCAGCCTCACAAAAATCCACTTAATCCAGGTGTATAAGGTTAGCAAACTTTACTAATCACAGAGTCCTTGTGGTTGATAAAGGAGGGAGAGGTCACAGTCCAGACCACTCACTGAATAATGACTTCTCCTCAAGTCTCCCTTCCACTCAGCCTCTGTGAATCTGCCCAGCAATAACAATAAGATAGAAGAGCAGATCCAGGACATCTGGGCTCTTATTTGTAGTATACTTATGGCTATATGTCTGAGCCACCACTGTACGGCTACAGGACTTGGAAGGTAAGGGAGTCACACACACTTACATGCTTCTAAGTAATAAAATGTCTGTCTCATGATTCTTTGAAAGATTTATATACCTACTCATCCACAATTCCTTCAAAGTCCTCATTATCTTTTGCCTAGACCAATGGTTCTCAATCTTCCTAATGCCGAGACCCTTTAATACTTGTATGTGGGTGTATCTGCATGTGGGTGGACCAGCCTGGAGACAGATAGAGTAGTGGTGTCTCAGTTCCTAAGACCATCAGAAATATGTGTTTTCTGATGGTCTTAGGCGACCCCCAAAGAGGTCACGACCCACAGGTTGATAACTGCTGGCCTAGACTATTGCAATGGCCTCTTGTTTAGTCTCCCTTGGCCTTGATCCTCTCCCAACTTCAGTCTATCTTCCACATACAAACCGCCATATATATATATACAAACCCTAGTAGCCCCCTACTCTGCCCCTTGACTCAAAACTTAAAATTATTCTGGCTGACATTTAAAAACTCTTCAAAACTTGTCCCCTTCCTAATTTTCTAGTTTTCTTATACACTACTCCTTTAACACTTGCAATTCAGTCACACTAGTTTACTCTACATACACAATACTCAATCTATACCTTTGTGATGGGTATCACTCATACTTGGAATGTAGTCCTAGAATCTGTGGTTTCCTTTAAAAGAGTTTAACCGTCTACCTGAGACATTTATATATATATATATATATATACTTCTTATCTATTAGAATATGAGTTTCTTGAGTGCTTCCATTTTGGTGTGTGTGTGGGTGTGGGTGTGTGTGTGTGTGTGTGTGTGTGTGTGTGTGTGTGTGTGTGTGTAGCACCTAGCAAAGTGCCTGGCATATACTAAGCCTTAATAAATCTTGTTGTTTGATATAATTAATGAGTTCAGTGGTTTTTAAAATTCTTCCTTATCTAGTCTTTTTAAATGATGTACTTTTGTACTTTTTAAAACAATATCAAAGAATCTTGATGTTTACTACTTTATGACAGGATGTGAGGTCTAGAAGAGCTACTTTTCATTCCTACTTCTTTTTCATTGAGAATCTAAAACTTTTTTTTTATTCTAAATGATTTCTGCTATTATTTCATGTACGTCTGTAAAATAAACCCTTGATTGCTTAAGTGATATGGCATTTATCTGTAAATTAATTGACATAATATTTTTTATATTGGCAGGGATCAGCTACGAACCTTAACACTTAAAATCTATCATTATTTCTTTAAAGAGTTTTTGTCTTTGTATCTATACAAACCCTGAGTATACTTTAGTAATCTCCCAGATATTTCACACATTTTGTAATTATTTTGAATGTAAGGTTTTCTAATTATGTTAACATGATTAGAACCATCAAGATTAGAACATGATTAGAACCATCAATTCAGCAAATAGGAGCAATTTTTTCTCCTCCTTGCCTATTTTTCTGCCTTTAATTTCTTTCTTTACTTATTGCTAACATCTCTAGAACTATGTCAAGTGATAGTATGGAAAGAGGGCATCCTTGCTTTACTCCTTGCTTTACTTTATTATTGAGAAATTTGCTTGTGTTTCCACATTGAATGCTGGCTTTTGATTTTTGGAAAGTTTTTTATCAAATTAAAAATGGTTTATGACTATGCTTTGTAAAGTTTTTTTTTAAATAATCAATGTTGCCCTTTATTAAAGGATTTTACTGCATATATTTTATAATTATATGACTTGAATTTTTTTAAACATGATTACATTCATTGTCTCCTGTTGAAGCATCATAACATTTATGCTATAAATTCAAATTAGTTTACGCAAAGATTTATTTTTGTTATATCTCTGTAATTTTTATTAGAATTTGATTTGAAATTTTTATATTAATATTCATCAGTGAGAGGTACAGCCTTCCATCTTTGTTTTAATCTTTGGTTTTTTTAGGTATTAGAACTATATTTGTTTCATAAAAGAAATTCGGTAGATTATTTTATTTCTAAATTTTAATTTGTGTTGTATAGGTAAAATATTACATCTTTTAATTTGGGAATTTTATATTTCTGCAGATAATTCTCCATTTCTTTTAAATTCTTGGTTCTGGTGGAATATAATTGGGTATAATAGATTCTGTTCATTCTTATTTCTACTATATCTTATGAGTGACTTGTCCATTTTCATACTGTTAATTTGTTTTTTCTTCCTCTTATTTTGGATCAAGTTAGGTAAAGATTAGTTGATGTTGGTAGCATCTTCAAAGGACATGCTTTTAATTTTATTTAACAGTTTTATAGTTTGTTTTAAATTTTACCTATTTCTCCTTTATTTTTCATTATTTCCTCATTTGTGCTTATTTTGTGTTGCTTAATTTTCTGAGTTTTTTAACTGTATATTTGGATGACTAATCCTTAGAAAGATTAGAGAGAGAATACTATGAATGATGAACAGTAAGAAGGCCAGTTTGGCTGGAGGTGAAGGGAAATTTTTTTTAAAAAGGCTGAGAAGGTAGGTCAGAATCATGTTGGGAAGGGCTTTAAGAGTCAAAATAAATGAGTTTGTTTTTGATCCTAGAGGTAGTAAGAAGTTATCTGGAGACTAACAGGAACAGCACTTTAGAACTGGTATAGAAGATGAACTGGAGAAGGAAGAAACTTGAAATAGTGAGCCTAAATGAGAGGTTACTGTAACAAACTAAGCAAGAGGTGATGAACTAATGTGGTAACCATTTGAAGGAGCAGTGAGAGACGCCAAAGAGTTTTGACTGACAAGAACTTGGCCATCAATTAGATGTACAGGTTAAGGAATACTGCGGAGTCAAATTTGTGAACCTTAGTGTTTAGAAGGAGTGGAGTAGAGAGGAAGTGGAGGCAACGAAGGCAGACAGCTTTTTCCAGGAGTCTGAATGTTAATGGTGTATGATGGTGTAAAACCTTAGCTTAGGGAATGGAAGAGTCGAGTGACCTAGGTTTATCTGCACATAGAAGGTAAGGAGGCAGTTGTTTCTGAGGGAGAGTTCAAAGTTTATCAAGATTATCAAGGTCATAACTGTGATGGCAATTTGTTGGTCTATAATTGCTATGTCTTCTATACGATATAATTTTGGTCACTTGATTTATGCCCATCCTATAGGATCTGGATTAAAATTCATTGTCTAAATTATTTTAAAAATTTATAATTGCTGTATCTCATAACATATTTTGGTAGCGTTTGCTTTGTTTAATGCTGAGTCTTGTTCAGGAATAAAATGTGAATGGTGGTCCAACTGTGATTCACTTAAAGATGATCTGTGCTATAATGCAGTTTCTGAAAGTCACTGCAGCAAGAATCACGGACTACTTATATGCATATGTGCAACATCAACTTTTTTATAGTATCATCACATATTATAGTCATTTATAGCTCTATAAATCAATAATTCAGGATAAGAATTAGAGCAAAATTAAATTTTCATTGTCTGAATACCATATGCAAGAATATTTTCACTGTGTTGAATGCATCACAAATACATTCTGTAGATATCATCCTATAAAAAGCAAATTTTCCAAATGAAAATTTAAGAATCATATTTCAGCAAGTATCAGAAGTATCACAGCAAAAATACCAGGAATACTCACAATCACTCCATTCCATTAACAGCATTTAATTGTCCACTTTATGCAAGGAGAGGCAATGTGGTGTGGTGAATGAACAGCCTGCTTTGGAGTCAGAAAAACCTGAAGTGCAAGTCCTACCTTCAGAACCCTATAACCTATGTGACCCCTGAGTAAGTCATTTAATCATTAAATACCCCAGGCAACCTCTAAGACTATAAATTTCAAACAAGGTGCCAATGTGCATTGGGAGAGGAAGTTTCTCACTTGGAATGCCTAATCCTGAAGTAATCACAAATTGGGTAAAAAAAGAAGCATACAAAACAAAATAAAAAAGAATTTATTTAAAGAAATTTAAATTTCAAAGGAGCACAGAATACCAACAACTAGGAGATCAGAAAAGACTTTTTACAGGAGGCCTCCTTCTTAGGTATGCTAGTTACCTGCTACTCTGATCTCATCCCTTCTCATCTCCATGACTTTGCTTTATCAAATATATTTTCTCTTTTGCCTTTTCAGTCTTCCCTTCTAATACACAAAGGTCTCCCCAGTTCTCTTCACTATTATGACCATCATGGCCCAAGTTAATGGAATTTAGAGCACACAAGCAGATGTATGATACAAGCACTTTTTCTTGTAGCTTTTATTAAAAAAAAAAAAACCTCGGTGACTTGTCAAAAGAATTAAAAACCTAAAATATTAAATGGTTCTCAAAGTACTTCAATTTTTCTAAGTATTCAAAACTTATTTTACATAAAGTTTAAAAAGAATTAAGGACTTTTTAAAAAAATTCTATATAAGAATTTAATTATATAAATACCTAATTAAACAGAAACTTGAATATTTTCCCATTTTTTTAATTATTATTTTTGATCATCCATACTTCTTAATGTATTCCTTTTCCTTCCACTTTCCAGAGAACAATAATTTTAAACAAAAAATAAGAAAAAGGAAAGAAATTATATTTGAGCACCTCGACCAATATATTGGAAAAATCTGATACTATATGCATTGTTCCAGATCCACAGTTCCCTATCTCAGCAAGGAGTGGGAGGGTAGGGAGGAGCACCTTCCTGAATCTCTTCTTTGGGGCCAAACTCCAAAGTTACTGGAGATTAATTTTGCAGTGTTCAATTTTGATGGCTTTATTGTTGTTTTTAATCTTTCATTTGCACTGCTGTAGACATTTTGTATATTTTTTTCCCTGTTTCTACTTACTTAGGTCTTTCCATGCCTCTTTGTATTCATCACACACACGTATGTAAGTATATATTTTAATTCTATATCTTGTGTGGTCATACTTCAGTGAAAGTGCATCTATTTTGTTTCTAGTTCTTTACTACTTCAGAAAATGGTACTAGAAATATTTTGGTGTATACGAAGACTTTTGTTGCTACTGTTGACCTCTTTGGGGTATATGCTTTGCAATGGAATCTCTAGGCCAAAGAGCAAAGGACATTTTATTAACTTTCTTTAAATAATTTTTAACCGTTTTCCAGAACAGCTGGATTAATCCACATCTCCGCTAATAATGCATTAGTGTGTCTGTCTTTCCAAAACCCCCCCAGCACTGAATATTCTTATCTTTTAGACATATTTGTCAATTTGCTGAGAGGGAGGTGAAACCTCAGCATTTTCTTGACTTTCATTTCTCTTATTATTAGTAACAGAACAATCTTCCCCTATGAGTATTAATAGTTGCAATTCTTCTTTTGGGAACTGTTTATTCATGTCCTTTGACAACTTCAATTGGGAAATTTGGGAATAGTTTTGTATGTCTGGGTTAGTTTCCAATATATTTTGTATATTAGATCCTTAGAAGAGATATTTGACAAAAAAATTTTCTTCCTATTCAACTATTACCCTTCTCATTCATAGAAAAATCTCTTTTCAATTTCATGTAATTGAAACAATCTATTTTATCTCTTTATAATTGCTTCTATCTTTCATTTAGGTGAGTTCACCACCTGAAGTAACTAATATGGTTCTTTTCTAATTTTTTATGTTATGATATTTAATATTCAGGTCTCATATCCATTTTGAGTTTATTGTAGCATATGGTATAATATGTTCATCTAAACTTAATTTCTGCCAGACTGCTTTCAGTTTTCCTAGCAATTTAAGATTATGAGTTAAGCTTGTGTTTTTTTTCTTTAATGCTTTCAAAAAATTATCCTCTTTTTCTTTCCTCTCTTTAGTCAATACTTTGTATTATCAGACTCCCTTCTTTTCATCTCCTCTCCCCCCTACCATGCTTACTCTTTTCCTCTTTTTTTTTGGGAGGGGGGAGTACTTAACATATTGATTTTTTCCTTCTTTTAATTATTTAGTTATCTATTTCTTCTCTTTTTTCCTTTTTCTTTCCTTTCTCAGGTAAGTGGTTAAATAAAAATCTGTCCTGCACTCTTCTTTTGCAACTGGGCCTTTACCCAAGAAATATTTCTTTTAAAGTTTTATTCTCTAACTCTTGATATATAGATCCTCTTTTCAAAGAATCACAGAACTCTGTAATTCAATGTATAAAAGAAGGAATGCTGGATAGAAGTAGTTCCACATTGTAAAAAATGTCCTGTATCACAAATAAAGTGGTCCAAACTTAACCCCTGCCCTCCCTCTGATAGTTCTGCTTTTACCTCCCCTCTAAGATATCCTCTCGCCATCCTGGATGACAACTATCCATAGGAGCTCAAACATCTCTTCTCTTTGGTCAGGATTTTGCCCATATAAGCATATTTTCTCCATGCAGGTGGCCTCCCAATGCACCAACTCCCACAAGATTAAACACATCAAGAAAGTTCCATATACCACCAGATATACTTCTTTGGGAATGTTCTTTGGTGGGACTCCATTCCCACAACTGATTTGATATCCTTTTTCCCCTTTCCTACCTCCCTTCAGCTAGCTGAAACAGGTAGGAGGCACAATGGACAAAGTGCCAGATTTTCAGTCAGGAAGAGATGAGTTCAAATCTGGCTATAGACACTTAGCTGTGTAGTCCTGGGCAAGTCACTTATTCACTATATGGCTCAGTTTTCTCATTTGCAAAATGGGGATGATAATATCACCTAAAATATAGGGTTGTTGTGGGGATAAAAAGCAAACACAAGCACTTTGCAAAGTTTAAACCACTATACAGATGCTGTTATCATTTTAGTTCCCCTAAATCAATCCCTCTCTTCTTCTCTTTGATTGCCTCTTCCATTCTCCTTCAGCCATGCTTCTTGTTAAGACACTATAAGAATATATAATTTGTGTGTGTATACATGTGTATGTATACAACTGTTATCTTAAAATTTTTGTTTGTTTTTTGGAGGGGGGAAGTTTGGGCAACTGGGGTTGTGACTTGCCCAAGGTCATTCGCTGTGCCACCTAGCTGCCCCCTATTATCTTTATCCCTTTGCTAGTCACCCATGGAACTTGGTAGGGATGATGCATGATTCATTCCCTTCTGTCTACCACCTTCCTTTTTACCTTGCCTTTTCCCTCTTCAATTCTGTACCATGAAACACTGACTCAGCAGTAATGGGATTTTGAGTTTAGTTCATTGTGCTTCAATTCTCCTCTTCTACCTTTATTTCTCCTGTTTCTTTGAGTTCTGTTCATCTTTTTATCTCTTTTTATGCTTTTTAGTCCCCAGATATCTTTTTGTGTCCTCCTTTTTTTACTCTATAGGTCTGTTTCTTTTTTTAAAATAACCTTTAAACACCAAGTAATTTATTTCACTACATATTTTTCCTTAATAATTGTTATTTATTTACCTTTCTGTGTTTCTGACAGCTAGAGCATCTGCACATCAAACATTCTTTTCATGTTTTTCCAGAAATGCCTCAAATGCCTTTTTATTATTGAATATCCAATCTATTTTGTCAGTAATTTGACTAGGTTTACAAGTTAAGTCATTTTGTGTTGTAACTTGAGGTCCTTTACTTTTCTGACATATACTATTTCATCCCTTCCTAACACCTCATTGCATAATAACCTGGTGCTATTTGAATTTTTTTTCTATTTTTATTCAAGAGATTTTCTTCTGGTCACTATAATAACTTGTTTGTAACTGAAAATGTTAAGTTAACCACTATTCATCTTGGTATTTGAAGAAGAGTTTTGGCTTTCTTACTGGAGGCATTTTTTAGATTCTTTCAATGTTTTATATCAAGTTGTGGGCAGTTTTACTATATTATTATTTCCTGTATCAGAAGGTTTTTTTTATTGTTGTTTCTCATGTAAGTCTCTCTTCTGAGAGAGCTATAATCTTTCAGTAGTTTATGCATATTGTCTTCAAGGACAAGTGCATTGGTTCGTATGGAATGCTGTTGCCTTTTTCTTTTCTTCTGCCAGATTTATCTCTACTTCAGTTATTTTTGTCTCATATCTGTTAATTTCTCTTTTATTCCTTTAGATGGATTTTCTATTATGGATTCAATGTTTTTCTACTCTGCTAATTGAGTTTTAAAATTCTACATTGAGAATTCTAGCTTCTGTCCTATGTTTATTCTTAATTTCTTCTTTTGTGGATTTAATTTCTTAAAAAATCAGGAGATTTTTTGGTGGTGTTGGTGCTCTCTTGGAGTCTAAAGGACTCTGTGTTTCATGAAGTATTAGTTTACTTTCTTTTGTTTTATATTTGTTAAGATAGCTTGGTAATCTCTTTGAGGATTCCGTACTCATTTTTCCTTCTGGTTTTAATAATTCTTCTTTTTATTTATCTCTTTATGGTCTAAGCTTTTCTTGAAGTTATTTTTTTCTTTTTTGAAATATTTGTTGTTTCAGCCTTTTAAAAATATTCTCTGGATGCTTTCTGATTCCTCCTCGATTGTTACTGGAAGCTCCCCTAGTCTGTATTACAAAGCTACTTTAACTTCCATTCAGTGGAGGATACTGTATATATAGGCCTATGTTTCTATCCTGAGTACCATCTGAGGGCAAAGAACTGGGCCCACTGTTGATTATATTACCCCTACTTCAAAAAAAATTTAATAAATTTTTCTTCTGACCTTAAACACTAAATGATCATTCCCATTTAAACAACAGAAAAGAAAAAAAAAAGAATTATTCACAAAACTGTGAACTTCTCTTATGTATAGCTTGTCTTTAAAAAAAAATATATCATAAATACAACATGTAACTTTCAAAACAGTTCTCTTTGTCTGTGATACCTTCTGGCCTTTTGCTATTCTCTTTTGTGAATTTTTAAATAAGTGCTTCAATGATTATTTTCTCTTAAAAAAAACACTATGCTTAACTATCCTCCTTCCTAACTTTCTCCCCTAAAATTTTTTAATAAGAGAAAAACAAAACCTTTCTAAGAAATAAGCATAATCAATCAAAACAAGCAGTTCCCATATTGTGTAATGTTAACGGAATCTAAAGATCTTCCATGCCCCTTTGTATTGGCAAGCAAGCAGGTACTTAGCACTTTGTTTCAAGTGAACACCTTGTTTAAGCTATTTAATTAACACAAAAGTAGTTAAAACCTTGGGAGGAAGTTGCTGATGTAACAGGAAGGGACATAACAGTGAGGAGCAATACCGTATATAAGGAAGAACACATGCTGGACAGTCAGAATTTTTCTCTGTGAGCATCTGGAGACTGGAGTTTCTGCTGAGACCTTTCTTCTGGGAACTTCTGCTGAGACCTTTCCTTTGGGAATTTCTGCTGAGAACTTCCAAGAACCAGGCTGAGAAGCTACAGCTGAGGAGCTATGGCTGAGGAGCTACAGTGAATGAGAGACTAGGATCCCTGCTTGAGGGAGCCTGTTCTTTTGTGAAGGCTTGGGAATGTGGGTGTTCACTGCATTAACTATGTGTACCAACTTTGTGGACTGAATGACTTTGGCTTTCTAGTTCTGGGACTAGATTTTCTGGTATTTGAATAAAGGCTTTGGTTCTATCCTCCATGTGGAGATCCTGTTACATTTTACATACATACATACATACATACATACATACATATATATAAACACAACAATATACACAACTATACCAGCATATTCATAACCACCACATTGTTACAACTGGTAAAGTAAAAAATTGTATCTTATATTGTACCTTGAGTTCATCACATCTCTAATAAGGAGGGAGATAGCATGTTTTCTCATTAGCCTTCTAGAATCATGGTCAGCCACTGCATTGATGAGAGTTCTAAAATCTTTCAAAGTTGTTTGTCTTTCTAATGTTGTTGTTATAGTATAAATTGCTTTCTTGCTTCTGATCACATTATGCTCTATCAGCACATACAAGTCTTCTCAGTTTCACTGAAGTCATTCTTTTCACCATTTCTTATAGCACCACAGTATTTTATTACATTCATATACCACAATTTGTTTAATCTTTTCCTAACTTATGGACATTGCCTTAGCTTCCAGTTCTTTGCTATAAAAAAGAGCTGCTTTAAATATATGGGTATCTTAGGGTAATGGTATCATTGGGTCAAAGGTATATGCTCTAGTAATTATAGGGGCAGGGTACCAAATTGCTGTGTAGAATAACTAGATCATTTTGCCTCCACTAACATCATATTAGTGCTCCTATTTTTCCCACAGCCTTACAAATGTCATTTACTTTTCTTGTATTCTTTGTCAATACGATGGCTGTAAGACAGAAGATCAGAGTTGTTTCAATATGTATTTCTCTTATTATTAGCGACTTGGTATATTTTTTCATATCTTTGTTGATAGTTTGATATTTTTTCTTTTGAAACTACATATTTATATCCTTTTATCAATAATCTATTGAAATTTGAAATAATTATTTATATATCTTGGACATGAGACCTTTATCAGAGAAGTTTCATTTACTTTTCCTTCAGGATCTGAGCTTCACATGCTGGACCTGCATTCCAATTTCTCCCTAGGCTCTTCTTTTTCTTTCCTTCTCATGGTTTGGTTAAATCAGAATATTCTGCTTCTTTCAGGATGGAAAGAGAGTTGGGGGACATTTCAGGCAGATCCTTCACAACTTTGGGGATTCCTAACCTAATCCTAACTTTGTTTATAAAATAGCCTATTTTCATCATACTCTCTCTTCTTCGTCCTCGTGGTTAGTCAGTCCTTGACACTTGTGAGGAGGACGGTGGGAAAATCAGGGTTGACATGCGTTGACGGAATCTTTGCTAGCAAAGAAGATCCCAAGAAATGTCTCAGGAGCAAAGACCAGGAGTCTTGTTTTGTATCCCTCACAGGAGATACTCTATAGCTTGGTGAAGGAAAGGTTTTGAATGATGGGGTTTTTTATGGATTAGAGTCTTCCAGTGTTCTTTCACAATGATTTTTCCTTGTTGGAGTTCTTTCTTCTTTGAATTATAGTTTCACTGTTATTGGTTTCTATGTAGTGAGTGTATAATTTCTTTTTTTCTTCCTCAAGAGTTAAAGAATTAACAGAATCCAGAAAAAGTGACTAATAAGTCATCTTGACAGTTGTGGGATCCTCGAGAATTCTATTTTTTAATTTTTCACTGCAAAGTCATATTTACAACATGGTGCCATTTATTCTAACATCTGCTTGGGATAAGTTAGGTGTATTCCATCACTGAAGATAGACTGGTTATTCTAGATGACCTATCAACGTCTATCTAAACATTTTAATCATCATTACTTTCAGCAATCAAGAGTATTAAGTGATTTTTAATTCTAATTGTCCTTAAACAATAGTTACTTTTATCTATTCATATTTTACCTTAAGTTAATCCGTTTTAACCAAGATAGCTACATTATGAAAGTCAAAGTATCTCTGTCTAGCTAAGTCAGATTAAGGCATCAAAACAGTTTTTATCATTGAAAAAAATTTTCTTTTATTCTAATTTATTAAGTGGCTATCTTTTCACATGTAAGAAAAAGTATTCACAGTCCCTCTATTAACTCTATTAACCTTTCCTTTAATAAGCTGACTTCATTAATAACATCAGGTCAGAAGGAAATAAGTCAATCTGCCAGCATATTTGGAGATATGAACAGATAAATTAATATTCACTATATCAAAAATATTCATGTGCTACTTAAAAGGTGCTTATCAAGGTTGTGTGACATATTTTGTTGTAGAACACAGGAACCCGGGGCAACAGAGAACAATTCAGGCCTTCATTCTATATTCTATATCAGCAAATTCTAAGTACAGAGTGAAAGAAAAATGGGAAGAGAATCTTAGTAGAAATTAAAGCCCATGAAAGAAGGTGATACTCTAGATCAGTGGTTCTCAACCTTCCTAATGCCGCAACCCTTTAATACTCATATGTGGACATATCTGCATGTGGATGGACCCGCCTGGAGACAGAGAGAGGAGTGGTGTCTTGGTTCCTAAGACCATAGAAAATATGTTTTCCAGTGGTCTTAGGCGACCCCTGTGACCCCTGTGAAAGGGTTGTTCGACCCCCAGAGGGGTCGTGACCCACAGGTTGAGAACCACTGCTCTAGATGGTAAAGATAGAAGCACCCAGATCTTTAAAGTTTTGGACACAATATAATTGATATGGTAAACCTCATTACTGAGTTTACAATAAAACTATTAATATTACATAACATTCTTCTATAATACCACTAGTCCATTTTTTCACTTCTTCAAACTTTCTCAGTTTATGCTCCATCTTCCTTAAAACAGAGCAATCAAGATTGTATGCAGATATTCCATTTGTAGCTATAACATTTTAAAAACCCTAAGTTGGTTATTTAACCTGCTGCTAAGTAACAATAGAATGATTATCTTTACTCAACCACATATAACACTCTCCTAAGTCTTTCTTTTCAAAGAAATATAAACATTTACAGTTCATTAACTGATAAAACTAACTTAAATCATTTCAGTCAATGTACAGGACAGTGGTCAAGGGATTTCTTATCCAATATTCTTAGTAATTCTTCAAAAATGCTCTGTACTCTTCAGAGAAAGTAATAGTTTGCTACTTTATAGTTTATATCCTTATAGCTGGGATTTCACTTGAAAAATAACCTCCAAATATGGCTAATGAAATATCTTGCAAACGTTGAAGTAAAGACTCAAAGAAAAGTTCAGATTGGACATAAGCCCAACAAGAATTCCTATAAGAGCTAAAGAAAGTAGCAAAAAAAAAAATGGGGCAGAGATGTTTAAAACTCAAATAACAGGGGAAGAAGAAAAATTGGGAAAAGAATTGAGAGCTACATAAGAAAATTATGAAAAGATCTTGGTAAGAGGCACAAAAACACTGAAGAAAATAACTCCACAAAAATAGAACTGAACAAATAAAAACTAGTAACTCCACAAAACATCAAGAAATAACAAAAAAAAAGTCAAAAGACTGAAAAAAAGATGAAAATGTGAAATATATCATAGGAAACACAACAGATCTGAAAAATAGTTCACAAAGAGATGTTTAAGCATTCTTGATTTGCCTGAAAACCAGAAACAAAAAAAGAAGCTTTGACATCATATTTTAAGAAATTATAAAGGAAAACTGCTTAGATATCTTAGGGAAATAGAAATGGAAAGAATCCACCCCACCTCTTGAAAAGAAATTGCAAAATTAAAACTCTCAGGTCAAGGGGAAAACACAGCAAGCATCGAGAAGGAAATAATAAAAAGACCCAAACCAGGATCACACAAGATTTAGGAGCTACTACCATAAAGTAGTGGAAGGCTTGGAATATGATATTCTAGAAAGGAAAGAAGCTATGCTTACAAGCAAGAATAACCTAGTCAGCAAAACTGAGTATAATCCTACAGGTGAGGAAATGGATATTTAATGAAATAAAGGGTTTTTAAACATTCTTGATAAAAAAGACCAGAGATGAATAAAAAATCTGACATTCAAACACAAGAATCAAGAGAAGAATAAAAAGGTAATAAACATGAGTGATAAATCATAAAGAACAAAAAACGTTAAACTGTTTACATTCCTATATGTGAAGATGATGCATGTAAACTTTATGCACCCTATCATCATTAGGGCAGAAAAAAGGCGTCTACTTAATGGGTTTGGGAATGAATCTATTAAGTTGAGATGATCTTTTTTTAATATACACTTTAAAATTTTCAATTTCAAATTGTGTTTCTCCTACCCACTGAGCAGATAAGGAATACAATACATGTTATACATGAGAAATTATGCAAAACATATGTTGGGATGATCTTAAAAAAATGTGGAATTATGAGAAGAGGGATGCATAAGGAAGAGAGAAAAAGGAGAGGAAGAATGGGGAAAATAATCTCACATAAAAGAAGCATGCAAAGAAAAGCTTATATAATGAAGGGGAAGAATTGGGGGGGGGGGAGGGAAGAACAACAGGCAACACTTTGAACTCACTCTAATTTGAATTGGTTCAAGAAGAGAAACACACACACACACACACACACACACACACACACACACACACACACACCTGGGTACAGAAATTCATCTTACCCAACAGAGAAGTAGTTAACAGAAGTTAAAACAGAAAGACACACGCAGAGTTAAAATAAGGGACTGGAGCAGAATCTACTATGCTTCAGATGAAGTTAAAAAAAAAAGGCAGGAATAGCAATCATGATCTCACACAAAGCAAAAGTAAAAAGAGACAATCAAAGAAACCATATTTTACTAAAATTACATAGAGAATGAAGTGATATCAATACTGAATACATATAAATACACACATACACATGAGTGCACACACACATACACACACACTCCAAATGGCATAGCAACTAAATTCTTTAAGGAAAAATTAAATTGAGTTATAGGAGGAAATAGATAGTAAAACTATACTAGTGGGGGAATTTATCTTCTTTCAGACCAAGATAAATCTAACCATAAATTAAACAAGAAAAAAGTTAAGGAGATTAATGAATTTTAGAAAAGTTAGATACAAAAGACCTCTGGAGAATACTGAATGAGAATAGAAAGGAGTAAATATTTCTCAACTGTACATATCATTTTTACAAAAACCAAGCATATATTAGGGCATAAAAACCTCACAAACAAATGCAGAAAAGCAGAAATGTTAAATACACCTTTTCCAGATCATAACACAATACAAATTATATTCAGTAAAGGGCCTTTGAATCACAGATTTAGTTAGAAACTAACTCTACTCCTTAAAAAAGGGAGTGGGTCAAAGAACAAATCACAGAAACAATAATTTCATTAAAGATAATGACAAAAATGAGATAACATGCCAAAATTTTGGAGATGCAGTCAAAGCAGTACCTTGCAGAAAATTTGTATTTCAAAACACATCAAAAACAGAGAGAAAGCACAGGCAAACAAACTGGGCATGCAACTTAAAAATTGAAAAATAAATTTAAAACTTCCAATTAAATATCAAAATTGAAATCCTAAAAATCACAGGAGACATTAATATCACTGAAAGTCAAAAAATGTAACGAAAAATAAAACTAAAAGCTGGTTTTATGAAAAAATTTTAAAACCACTATCTAATTCGATTTTTAAAAGCTAAAGAAAAAAAAATCATATAACCAGTATCAAAAGTGAAAAGGGGTGAATGCACAATCAAAGAAGATGAAATTAAAGAAATTATTACGGTCAACTATTTTGCCCAATTATATGCCAATAAAACTGACAATCTATATCAAATAGATGAATATTTATAAAAATATAAATTACCCATAATAATAGAAGAGGAAATATAATACTTACATAACTCTATTTTAGGAAAAGAAAATGAACAAGTCATAAATGACCTCCCTAAGAAAAAAATCCCCAGGTCAAAATGGATTTACAAGTGAATTCTACCAAACCTTTAAAGAACAATTAATTCCAAACACCATAGAAATTGTCTAGGGGAAAAAAATAGTAAAGGAATAATTTCTTTTATGATATAAATATGGTATTGATACCTAAACCAGGAAGAGCAAAAACAGAGAAAGGAAATTATAGAAATTATATAAAATATATATAAAATATATTTCCCTAATAAATACTGATGCAAAAAATTTTAAATAAAAGACTAGCAAGGAGCTTATAGCACAAAGATCATACACTATGTCCAGGTGGGATTTAGACTAGGGATGCAGGGCAAATTCATTATTAGGAAAACTATAAGCATAAATCCCCTATCAGTGATTAAAAAAAAAAAGCAAATCAATAGATGCAGGAAAAGCTTTTGACAAAAGACAGTACCTATTTCTTTAAAAACACTAGAATGCATGGGAATAAATGGAGCTTTTCTTAAAATGATAAGTAATAGCTATTTAAAATCAAGAGCAAACATTATCTGTAATGGAGACTAAACCTAAAAGCCTTCCAATAAGATAAGGGGTGAAATAAGGATGTCTATTATCACCATTATTATTCAATATTGTTCTAGAAATGCTAGCTATAGTAATAAAATGAAAAAGAAATTGAAGGAATAAAAATAGGCATCGAAGAAACAAAACTATCACTTTTTGCATATGATATGATGGCATACTTAGTCCTAGAAAATTAACTTTAAAAACCTAGTCAAAACAATTAAAAACTTCAGCAAAGTTGCAGGACATAAAAAAAAAGCCCACACATATCATCAGTTCTTTATATAACCAACAAAGCACAGCAGGAAGACACTGAGTGAGAAATCCCACTGAAAATAACTATGGGGGATGAGGCCAAGATGGCGGAGAGAAGCCAAGAATTTGCCTGAGCTCTCCCTAGTTTCTCTCAGAAACAATGATCAAGCCTCTACCATAGATTCCCAAAATCAGAATGCTTGTGGGGTTACTAGAATGATCCATGGGGGTGATAGTAGGTTTGGGTACAATTGGGGGTAACAGAATAAAAAGAAGGGGATGGTGGAAGCATAAGGAAAGAAGAGAAGAAAAATTTTAAAAACCATCTGTATATGTTTCATCTGTTGTATAACAGAGTTAAAGTCACAGTGATTACATTATTTTCCACATAAATACACAAAATACAAAGTATAACCAATCAGTAGTCAACTCCACGGATAGGTCTTAATAAGCAAGTATTGGGAGGTGAGTGTGTTGTACGCTGTTGGAAGTCCAGCATGCATCGGCAGGAATGTGTGCAAATAATGACTTGTTTACAATAAGATACTATATGATTACATGATGCAATATTGTGTCATCAAAATTTCAATGCAGGAAAAGACTCACATGTTTACAGTTATTAAATTTATGGTGTGTCATTTAAAAAATACATACGTGTATGTATTTGAAATTACGGAAATTTTAAAAAATTAAAGGATTAAAAGAAAGTAGATTTCCAGAGGCGTGCTGAGTAATTTTTTTTTTTTGAAAAGGGATCAGTATGCCAAATAAGTTTGAAAATATCTGCTCTGAACAGATTCTGGAGTGATAGAACCCACAAGAAGACAGAATGAAACAATTTTCTAGCTTAAGAGATAATTTAGAAGGACTTTAGGAAAGGTCTGTCTCACTTGAGTAAAAGGGGAATGCAGCCCAGCACAGACAGTGTCTGGGCAAGCCAGTGTGAAGGACTCTTAGCAACCAAGACCTTGTGATTCTGGCTCAGCAGGCAGTGGCAGAACACGTCGCCTGTGAAGCCTCCAGCCCCAGCAAAGAAGGCAAACTGCAAGCCTCAGAACCCCAGCATAAGAAGTGCAACTATAGCAGGCCATCCCAGGACAGTGGGCAAGTCACAAGCACCTGAAGCCCTGGTGTGGAAAGACAATGACCAGGTCCCTGGCCTCCAGCATAAGAAGTTTGGGACAATGCCCCCTGTACCCCAAAAGTAGAGCTTAAATTTAAAAGTCTAAAAAATGACTAAGAAACAGTAAAGAACCCTGACAAGAGAAAGCTACTATGGTGACAGGAAGATCAAAACACAAACTTAGAAGAGGACAATACAATCAAAATGTCCACATGTAAAGCCTCAAAGGAGAATTTGAATTGGTCTGAAGTCCAAAATCTCCTCTTGGAAGAGCTCAAAAAAGGATTTTAAAAATCACATAAGACAGGTAGAAGAAAAATGGGGAAAAGAAATGAGAGTTACTCAGAAGAATTATGAAAAAAGTGTTAACAACTTGGAAAAGAAAGCACAAAAATTGACTGAAGAAAACAACTCCTTTAAAATTTAGAATTGGCCAAACTGGAAAAAAAACTGGAAAAAATTAATTCCTTAAATATTAAAATTGGGCAAGTGGAAACTCAAGACTCTACGAGATATCAAATATCAGTTGAACAACATTAAAAGAATGAAAAAATAAAAGAAAATGTAAAAAAAAGTAGAAAAACAACTGACCTGGAAAACAGATTCAGGAGAGATAATTTAAGAATTATTGGACTATCTGATCATTGGACTAGCCATGATCAAAAAAAGTACCTGGGCAGCATCTTTCAAGAAATCATCAAAGAAAACTACGCTGATATCCTAGAACCAAAGGGTGAAATTCAAATTCATTGAAATAATCTACTGATCACCTCCTGAAAGAGTTCCCAAAATGAAAACTCCAGGGAATATTGTAGCCAAATTCCAGAATTATCAGGTCAAGGAGAGAATACTGCAAGTAGTCAGAAAAAAACAACTTAAATATCAAGGAGCCACAGTCAGGATTACACAGGATTTAGCCGCTTCTACATTAAAGGATTGGAGGGCTTGGGATATGATATTCTGGAAGGCAAAGGAGCTTAGATTACAACCAAGAATCAACTACCCAGCAAAATTGAGCATAATCTTTTAGGAGAAAAGATGGACATTCAATGAAATAGGGGCCTTTCAAACTTTCCTGATGAAAAGACCAGAGCTGAAAAAGGGAAAGAGTCAACCTTACTCTCACGGAATTTGGCTTAGGGAAGGAATGACATAAACTCTAAACTGGGCATCTTGCACATAGAAGAGTTGGGGGAAGGGGGATGAGAGGTGAGGTGATGGAGGGGAGGGCAGG
>CM053586.1:119178623-119217093 GCA_028646515.1 Pseudochirops corinnae | reverse complement strand
AATGTGAAAGTATTTGCAGATCCTATACATGATTGCACGCCACCATGGGGGCGGGGGAGGGAAGGGAGGGGAGAAGATCTGAAACTCAAGTGATTGTGGAACTGAATCTTGTAAATCAAAAGTAAATGAGTAAATAAAAAAAAAATTAAAAAAAAAATAAAGACGAGTTCTGTGAATAACCAAGAGGAAGACCTTCAATTCAAAGCAATGGAAATTTGAATAACACAAAATTCTTCTGTGCTAATTGAAAAATTCAGAAGGGAATGGAATATAGTGTGTCCCAAAGAGTAATGGAACCAGGGAGACCCACCTTGCAAATCTGGGCTTAACTATAAATGAAAAAGATGGACGTTTAATAACAAAGAGACATTTGAAACCTTCTTAGGAAGAAAACCAGACTCAAAGAGGTTATATGCTTCTTGAACTCCCCAAACAATAGAAATGCAGGAGAAATGAATAAATGCAGCAGCCAAGGGTAGCAACAGCAACAGAGTGACAACAGAGAGACGAGTAAGAGACTTATCCTAGATATACACATGGAAACTGGTGAAGGCAGAAATCAGGTGGTAGCAACAGTGAAGAGATGGTTCTGGGGCAGTATGGATACAATCTGGTGACAATCTGCCTACAGGACAATCGATATTTTTTGAGGAATTATCTTACAAAATAGGAGGGTGAATGAAAGGGGACAGGGAAGCAGGGTGATAGAGGGGAGTGTGTGATGTGCCTGGGTCACACTGAGGGCTAACAATGTGGGAAATATGGCCCTTGTGGTCTGGGAAGAAAAGATCATCTAGGGGAATGAATAAGGAGGAAGAGGGAAGTAGGGATTGAAAAGTGGGATGGGGGTTGGAGGGAGAAGGCTTTGCTTTAGTAGTAAGAAGAGGTTCCACTGATGAATATTCATATAGGTAAAGACAGACTTTCTATAAAGGGAGACAGATTCAAACCTTGTGCTGGGTATGGTCTTGGGGATCTGGTGCTTGAAAAGGTCACTCAGACAACCTTAGGATAGGGCTAGAACTCCTAGGGGCAAGTGGCATCTATGAGAGTAAGATTCTGAGGCAAATAGGGAAAAGAAGATAATGAGGATGAGGGTATAGCTTAGTGGTGGGCTACACAATCAGGGGCACAGTAAAAGAATACACTGTCTATGTCCTATGTGGGAAATGGCATTGTTCTGGGAGACACCATGGAAAAGGGGAATCCTTAGGGCAAGTTCTATGAGGCAGTGGCAGAAACTCCCTAGAGCGGAGAGGCTAGAATGGATATCTTAGAAGTTTTGATTCTATGAGGAATATAGAGAATAAAGACTAGGTAATTATAAAGGTCAAAAAGTAACCAAAATACTATTTAACCTAGGCATATGCCCCAAGGAGATCAAAGATAGAAAGGAGGGTCCTATCCTATACCAAAATTTATAGCAACACTTCTTGTAGAAGCAAGGAACTAGAGATGAAGCAGAGGTCATGGACACGGGAATGGCTAAACAAATTGTGGCCTGTGAACATGGTGAACTATTATTACACCATAAGAAATTATGACCAAAAACATTCAGAAAACGAGATTTATATAAATTAACACATTTGAAGTAAGCAGAACCAGAAAAAAATTATGAAAAATAACTAAAATTAAGTAGACAGAAAAAAATGAACATTATAATTATTATGATCAAGTTTAGCCATAAGAGAGGTACACATATACCTTCCTCCCTTCTTTAGAAAGATGGGGGAATATGAGTATGCAATATGCCCATACTGTCAAACTTGGCTTATGAGTCAGTTTCTGTTATCAAATTGCTTTTCTTTTTTTTTCTTCTTTGTTATCAGGGATGGCTCCAGGGAAGGGGGAAAGGGTGGAAGACATATAAAGGGAGATAAATATGAAGAAACAAGAAAAAAATTATTTAAAAGTTTTAGACTATCCTATTTGACCTTTTTTTTTTTTTGGACAATGTATTATTTCAATTATTGTGACTAGAATTTTGTCTGTGAAGCCCCCTACCTCCCTACCTGAGTTTTTCCTCTTCCCCAGGCACTACTATTAAATGTTTGTTTCCCACCTATGTCAAACCAACAACCGATTTTATATTTTTTTCTTATCAGATGGTTAAATGGAATGGACTGACACTTGTGTTTAGTAAAAGGCTTTTGTTTTCAATCAGGGTGGTGATACTGCTATGGCCTCTGAATGTTCAGACCAATGTCATACTGTGGAAGGTGCCATGCCTATAGGGTGAGAGGGTCTTTTGAACCCCATTTCTGATCTTTACTATTTGTATGAAATTCGGTAAGTCACTAACCCTCCCTCAGCCTCCCTCCTAAAATGTGGGGATAGTCTACATGACTTCTGAGATCCTATG
This sequence comes from Pseudochirops corinnae, assembly GCA_028646515.1. Lineage (NCBI taxonomy): Eukaryota > Metazoa > Chordata > Mammalia > Diprotodontia > Pseudocheiridae > Pseudochirops > Pseudochirops corinnae. Next base: position 119,214,731 of record CM053586.1, on the reverse strand, counting down.
CACCTCTAGCACTAAAATCCTATGAAAAATTGTTTTCTCTACTCTTCCAATCATGAACACAGTAGAATAGTGAGAATTTTCAAATTATTTACACGTTTGCAAGTTAGAAACAGGTTATGAAAAGTTTATACTTTTAACATATTGTTAGAGAGGGGTGAAAAGCAATTTTCTTAATCTCACCTTTATATATGACCGACATAATAAAACATTCTACTTTTCTAAACCTTTTAGTTAGGGATTTTATATGGAAAATGATCTCCTGTAAAGTAAATAGATTCTTTCGGAATCAAGTCTTCAACAATTCCAACTTTCAAGAACTTCATGGTAATCTGTTTTACATTTTTGTCTAGAATTCCTAGACACTATGTTTTCCTCGGCAATGACAGCAGAAAAGAATTTATAGACTAACATCAAATTAAGCATCAAAAATCCAAATGGACAATGGAAAATCTTCATGGGAATTCAAAGAAATAAGAAATACAGATACTATATTGAAAATAACGATTTTTGCTTTGCTTTCCCTCCCTCTTTACCCTGATTTCTCTATTGAACAAAAATGTTATATAAACACTATAAACAGGTTAACTGAACAGTTATATTATATATTCTCTCTCTTCTTTATTTATTACAAATTAACATTAATTTCTTTTTCATTTCATTTACCAAAGCATATACCTCCCAAGAAGACAGAAGGATCTAAAGACTTACCTTGAGCTAACTATTATTTCTATCACCATTCATTAATGTACAACAAGCATTTTTATCTCAGCCAACTCTTTGTTCACCTTGAACAAGCTACTTGTTAGCTTTGAAATAGCTAACTTGTTATGGTTAGCTTGTCACCTGGAAATAGCTAGTTTTATGTAAGCTTATAACTTTTCCATGTTCTGTCTTCCATCTATGTCTGCTGCAATACCAGGAGAGTGTGCTACACTTAATAGATTCTCACAAAATAATTACTGATGATGGTGATGATGGTATTTTTGAATAGACTTGTCTTGAAGTAAGGAATCCAAAACTGTTTCATGCTATCAAGTAAACAAGTCTCTAATCTAGAAATAAATTGCTTAACCTTATGAGATGAATTAATTTTTTCAAAGTAATACATAGTACAGAGAAAGAAGTCATTTTCTAAATGATATTTTGTACCCTGGAATAATTAACATCACATGAGTGAACAAGTTAATATCAGTTTACTCATCCCAGAATCAGGCACTACTCCTTAGAGCATTCTTCTTAAGTAAGAAAGTAGTAGTAGCATCAGGTGAAAGTCTTGGGCCTCCTGACTCCTGTGTGTTTACAGTATTCATATTGTAATGAATCTGGAAAGAGTTTAAACTCATTGTTATTCTAAATAACTTGTAATTTTATTTGGTACAATATTTATTCCAGATTTTAAAAAATTACAAAGATTATTAAAAAGTAGTCATTAAATATTTAACTACATACAAGGTATCCCAAAAGTCTTGTTGCAGTTTTAAACTATTAAAAATTAGTGCTTAAAACTGTACTAAGACTTTCTGAACCCCCAGGCATACCCAGTACAGTTATGACAGAAAGAGGATCTGAAAGAATTGTTTCCTCCAGAAGACAGACATACTAACACAGATATAGATGCACAAAACAGACAGACAAATGAATGGAAATTGTTCATATATAATAAGCTATTTATAACATCTATCAATCAATAAGCATTTATTAAATGTCTGCTATGGGTCAAACACTATCCTAGATCCTGGGACTAGAAAGACAAAAATGAGAAATTCTCAGTGCTCAGTATCACATATGATGCTGGGGAAAACCCAGTGTACATATAAATAAGCACAAATAAACACACACATAAACAGACAGATACAAAATAAGTATAAGGTTCTATTATATTAAGGTTAAATTTGGGGAAAGGGAAGGCACTAATAGTTATAGGTGGTAAATGAGCTGAGCTTTAGATGAAGCTACGGGTTCCAAGTGGGAGAGGTATAGAGGAGGTACCTTATAGGTGTGGGGGCAATGGGGGGGGGCCCTATTGCAAAAGCATGGAGAAAGAAGACAGAAAGTTGCATTGGAGGAACAGCAAGCAGGTCAGTTTGGCAGGCCCATAGAGTGGATAAAGAGGACTGATGCCTGATGCCTGAGTCTTGTCAGCAGCTATTTGTGAAGGACTTTAAAATGTCAAACAGAAAAGTCTGTATTTTGTCCTTGAGGCAATAGGGAACCACTGCAGTTTTCTGAGAAGAGTGACATGTGCTAGGACTTTTGGAGAATTCCATATAGAATAAGGTAATGCATTTTAGACAGGCACAAAAGCAAGGTTATAAGAGCAGACTGAGAAGAATATACTGAAACACCAATAACACAAATGAAATTATATAATGCAGAAGAAACAGAATGATCTCCTGCCTCACCTCTGCATCCTGCTTTTCTTTACTTCAAGACAGTTCAAATCCCGTGTTCAGTGGGAAGACTTACTCCTCCACTCCTTCCCCAATCTTCCCACTGCTCATGTCTTCCCTTACAGATTAATTTCCATTTACACTATATGTTGTATATATAGTTATCAGCACATGATTTTCTCCAGTAACATGTGAATTCTATGAGTACAGGAAGAGTTTTTGCCTTTCTTTATACTTCCAGCACTTAACACAGTGCTCAGTATATACCAAGTGCTTAATAAATACTTACTACCTAAATGATAGTAACAGTAACTGGTTTTAGTCAAATTACAGAGTTTAAAAACAGAAAATGGCAAATCTTGGAGCTGAGTACGATTATGTTTCAACACATATATACTGACGTAAAAATAAGAATCTTTAGGGGTCCAAGAGTCTAAAAGCATTTAGATTCTTATAACTTAAGAACTGGAAAATTATAATAAATTTTATTTTAATAAAAAGTTGCATACAGACTGAGAAAGGTAGGCAATATTTTAAGCTATTAATTTACAGATCTGCATATACAGAAAAGACAGAGTTACCTCTTCTCTTATAAGTTTTTTAGTACCAGTGTCTTCACCTAAATCTATACAGTGAATTCTTTAGAGATACAGTTTTTCAAGATTTCATAAGAAAAATCATGCTAAATAGTCTCAATTTACAGAGATACAGTTTTTACAGAATTATCAGCAACAAGGAGCTACATCAATCTTTTTCCAAAAACTCTCTAGAAACCAATCATTTAACACATCTCTACTCTGGGGAGAAAAAAAAATCTACTTTTTTTCTTAAAATTATTATAAATAAATCTTGTTCACAGTAATGAGCATAAATAGACCATACTTATTCATAGATTATTCATTAATAATCAAGTTATGAATATTTATTGTTTATTCTGGGAATGCTGCCTACAAATCATAATGACTATCAATTCAGTAGTCAAAGTAAAGGGGCCAACAGCAATCAGTCAGAAAAACTTTTAATGCCCCCCCCTTGAAAAAATACTACTCCCCTCCCCCCTTTAATTAATATTCACTTAAACAATGAGGATTAAAGGGATGATATTAAGACTGAATGTCTTTGGTCAGTGTGCCAGTTTGCTTTGTGCTTCTTTCTTACAGGAAAGGATGCTATTTTAGGGGGATAGAGAAAGTTTTTTTTTAAATGCATCAATAAAATATTTTTAAAATATCAAATGGTTTACTGACTAAAATACTGTACATAGTTAAATATATAGTACTTGTGTTCATTTTTGCATTTTTGTTATTCTTTAAACAAGTTCAAGCAACTAATTTGAGTGACTGACACTGTCAAATTGAGACACTGACAACAGAGACTAAATTTCTAGTTTTAAAAAATGAAGCTTTAATCTTGCAAAGAGGAACTACATTCATAAAACAATAATCCAAAATTTAGAAAAGCAAATTGCTGTTTCCTTCCTATTTCTTCTTATATACTAGAATGAGTTATATAAATAAGAAAAAATGTGGGACTGACCAATGAGCCCAGCCTTTATGAGCATGTGCAGAGCACTCAATTAATGCAATATCTACATGGACTTTGGAGTATGCATGTTCTGTAACTGTTTCTGGTACAGTAACTACATGGTAAAGAGGAGCCTCTGTAATTAGCCATGGAAACAGAATTGGGGTGCATACCAGAAGTACTAGTCAGCCAAATTCTTCTGTTCTTTTGTCTTCTTTCTTTCTCCCTGGGATGTTCAACTAAGGAGGTAAGAGCCAAGTCCTTAAGTGAGGGGAGAGACCTGAGGCTACACAATGTGGCCACTAAGTACATACACCTGTTACTTCTGTCAGTGACTGGAGATCATTATGACTTTGTGAACTTGGAAAGGTCCTCTTTGACTTTCTATGAGATTACTCTGTCTTTATTTTCCTACCTCAGTGTCCTATTCCTTTTCAGTTTCCTTTACTTGCTGATTAACCACATCAAGCCCCTTAACTACGGGTATTCTCCAATGGTCTACACTGTTCCCTCTTCTTTTTTTTCTCTAAACTTCTCTTGGTGAGCTCATAAGCATTGAGGATTTAACTGTCACCTATATACAAATCAATCACAAATCAATACATCCAGTCTCTCCCTAAGTTTTGGCCCTTTATCACTATCTGCCTATTGGGTATTTTAAACTGGATGTTCTGGAGACATGTAAAACTCACCTTGTCCAGAAAAACTCATTATCTTTCCTTGTGACCCCATCCCTCTTCCAAAGTTTCTTATTTCTGTTGAAGGTATCACTATTCTTCCAGTCTCCCAAGTTTTTAACTTAAACATTATCTTCTACTTACCATTCTTACTCACCTCATATATTCAATTAATTGCCAAATTTTGTCATTTCTACTTCTACAACATCTCTTAGATATGTTCCCTTTCCTCTATTCATAAAGCTACAACCCTAGTTGAGACCCTCATCACCTTTTGTGTATACTACTGCAACAGCCTCTAAATTGAACTCTCTCTCTCTCTCTTTTTCTCTCCCTTTCTCTCAGTTTCTCCCTATGCCAGTCAATCTTCCACATAGCTACCAAAGTGACTTTCCTTAAGATTTGACCAACTCTTCTACTCACCTCCAGGGGATCTCTTGCCTCTAAAATAAAATAGAAACTTATCTGTTTGACTTTTAAACTCCTTTACAACATAAACCCAACCCATCCTTCCAGCATTATTATATATTATTCTCTTTCCTGCATTCTATAGCATTAACAAATTTGCCTTCTTTCTGTTCCTCACATACAACTCTCCATCTCCTGGTTCTGGTTTCATTTCCCTTGCTTGGAATGCACTTCCTCCTTACCTCTATGTAAAAAAAATCCTCTCTTCCTTCAAGGTGCAGTTTAAACTTCACCTTCTAAACAAAGCCTTTTCAGATTCTCATCCTCACCCCCCTACAGTAAATACCATTCCTCCCTGATTCCTTGACTTTAACTACCTTGTATTAAGAATGGAATAGAAAAGCATTCATTCATTAAGCCATTTACTATGTACCAAGATCTATGTTAGATCTTGAGGATTATTTTATTTTCTTCTCTCTTCATCCTCAATACATAACACAGTGTTGGGCACTGTGGCACTAAGAAAATGCTTTGTGACGGAATGATTGAGTTCCTTTTATATGGTAGGCACTGTGTTAGCTGCTACAAGTGATGTGAGGTCCTGCCCTCAAGAAGCTTAACATCTTAGGTTTGTTACTGATTGTTAGTAGCCCCCACCATTCTCATTCTCAGATTGTCTTAATTCTTCACACTCCAAATATCTCTAGTTATGACTAGTTCTAGATCTTTCTGGTCTTACTTGAAGACAAGAGAAGTTCATGATATAGAGGGAGAAACAGGTCAAGTAAAAGAGCTTCAAATTTTTACAAATAAAAACTTGCACAAATCCTTCAGAAATTAAAAATAACATTTTCCCCCTGTAGGTATTCCTAACAAAGGCAATAAGGTTGTGCAGTGGAGAGAGCACTGGACCTAGAGTCAGAAAGACCCAAGTTCACATTCAAGCTCAGAGACTCACTAGCTATATGACTCTGCACAATTCATTTAAATGTTCTGTGCCTCAGTTTCCTCATCTGTAAAATGGAAATAATAACACCATCTACCTCCCATGGTTGTGAAGATCAAATGAGACAACACATATAGAGTGCTTTGCAAACCTTAGAGCTCTATATAAATACTAGTTATTATTATTATAAACTTATAAAATTCATAAAGCAGAAATGGAATTCATATTTAATTTATTCTTATAGTTGTAAAATATTTAGGATCTAATTCACAGAATCATTAAAGATTTTGTGTATGTACCAACCGTATGGTTTCATGTATACTTTTGATAAAGCTTATTGTAAAGTCCAATAGAAAGAAAAGCTAAAAATGTAACTAGGACTGTTTTCGTCTGGTTTTTGTTTTTCAAATACTGTTCACTAATGTCAGCATTTTGGATATTTTGTTAAAAAGTAGTTTAAGCATTATTACTGTTATCAGATTTTCAGACAGCTGGACACCAAAAAATTATACATGAAAGTGTATCTTTGGTTTTATAAGATAATGGAATTTAATTAAATTTTCCTTCACATAGGACTTTTCAAAAATAGTGGTATAGTGAATATGAAGGGATACCTCTAGTTTGTTTTTAGCTTTTCAAAATAAGAGGACAAAATATTTTTCATTAAACATAAATTTAATGAAATTTCCTAAGCTTTTTTTCTCTAGTGGTCATTTATTTAAATAAAAATAAGAAAATTATTTACTGAAATATAATGGAAACTGTCATCAACAAGGTACTAAAAATCCCTACAAATTTACAATATACAATAAAATGTAAAATGACTATACTCTTAAATAAATACATAATTGTGTAAGCTTCCAATGTTTAACAGGTGACATTTAATAGTAAAGAAACCAAGTGTCTAAATAGAAGGGAGCAGAAACACCTGGGCAGGTTTGCAAGTGTGGTCGCCTATTTAGCGTGCAATTGCATTTTTCAACATAATTAGTTCAAATGAGCTTCTAAATTTGGGTGATGCATTGCACATGTAATTAAGATTTAATTAAAAATGTTCTGTAATAAATTGTTTTCCATTTCTGACAAATCACATTAGAGAGGTAGATTTGATTTTGAAATAGTTTTTTTAATGTTATGCATAAAATCTGAAACTATGAGATGAGAAAAGACTTTTTTATTTTTTAAAAAAACTTTCATTGAACTTAAAAATGAAAAAAGAACTTTTAATTTTTTTTTTACAAAAGCTATAGTTTCACTAAATAATACATACTTTAAGGTGTTTTTTTTAAGCTGCTCAGCCAGAAGAGGAGGCTACAAGACATTACTTTTAATAGAAACCAATCCACTACTATGCAAACTACATTTCTATCTTATTCTCATAAATATGCTCTGCACAGTATTTTGAACCTTCATTATAAGAACTACCCACAGTCTTCTGGTAAACCTCTTCATGTTTGGACACTAACCTGCCAAATCCTGAAACAGAGATGAAGCCTCTATTTCCAGTCCAAGATAAATTCAGCCACTGGACTAGTGTGCAGCGAGACTGCAGGTATTCCAGAGACGTGTCATTCAGCTTTGCCCAGTAGGGTTGCAAATTGAGGTGAGTGTACTGTAGAGGATCACAGCAATGTTGATAGAGTAGTTTACAAGTCTGTGCTAATCTACACAGGTCAGGTAGTGTAAGATGACTCAAAATCAACTGGATGAGCTACATAAAAGATAAAAAATCATAGGGATATCAAGATAAAAACTAGAACTATTATTACAGTCAAGTTATAAAATTATTAAGTAATCAAAACAGTACTTTTAATGAGCTAAACACTGAAAAGAATAAATATTGAAAAGAAAGCTACCATTTGCATCAAAACACAATAACACGGCAACAGAGGTTTTTAAAAGTCAAAATATTTTCAATTTCTTCTGACTATTCTATTTATTTTCTAAAGTTGCATTTAGGCTTTATGTCTAAAATGAGATTTCTACTAAAATTCAAGGTGAACAATAAATAACTAGTATGTTTTCTAAGTGGTACAACAATGAAGAGTAAAGTTTTGAATGTTAATTCAATTCCTCCCCATAATGTATCCATTTATCTTATTTAATGGTCTGAACATCAAGCATATTTGGATACTATAGGCATCAGTTGGTTTGCAATACAACTGAATATGGCTGAACTTCCAGGAAATACAAAGGAAAAACGAGGCCATGTTTATAAATGAGGAAAGATAAATCTGGAAGGAGGTTAAAAAAAAATCATCTTATGACTGATTTCTTAATAGTACAGAAAATTGGATGTAATTGTTTGAAATGCAATTTTTTTTTAAACAAATTCCCTGTTCTAAAAGATCATTATTTTTTGGACATTTTTTAAAATGATGAATGTACCATATTCCCCAAACTTTATTTTTGGTTAGAATTACGTTGCTTTTAAAGAAAGGATGATTTCAACATAGAAAGATAGTAGGAAATACCACATGATCTTTAAATGTTACAATGACCAAAACTAGAATGCATAAATTCTAAATACATAAAGTGGTAACATTTCAAAATTAGTTTTACAAAAGTCATCATCAAACCATTATGAACAAATTTATCAATCTCCTTGTCATGTTAGTTATATGGTCTAAACTATGTATCTGATTTTAACTGGATATACTTTTGAGTTTTTAAAGAATAAATGAGTTCAGGTTGACAGAATGACATCTTCAGGTTGAACATTAAATAACCTATGTTATTTATAAGACCAGTAAACATTAATTAAGATTACTCCCCAAGGAATTTTTGGTAGAGTTCCAAATATATACTTTTTCATTTGTTCAGTTCTTGATATAAAAAAATATTCCATGCCATTTACTGAAAAAAATAACACTAGCTGAAGTAAAAATAGAAATGATAAAATAAAATGCAAATAAGATTATGGCATTAAAATATAAACAAAGAACTTTTTTACCTATGATTAAACAAAAGATAACAGGTTTCCAGACTATGGAGAAATAACTATAAATCATTACCAACATAAACTTTGGTATCTGTCAGTCCTGCTCTTTATCCATGGGTATCCTAGCATAAAGAACAATTTGATACGATAATGAATATATGATATGGTGTGTTCAGAAGGAATTCCCAAAAAAAGATAATTTAATTTCAAAAAAGCATCCATTCAATACAATTCCTCCCCCCACCCAGTTTGTTTGTTTTTTTCTCATCAGTGAAGCATTATGCTTTGTAATATTTTGGTAGAGAAAGGCAGCACACTGTGGTAGAAAGAACAATGGCCATAAAGACAAGAGACACAAGGCTTGGAATCCTAGCTCTGACATTTACAAGATTACAGGGCAGTCATATAACTCCTCTGAGCCTCAGTTTCTTTACCTGTAAAATAGGGGTCATCATAACTATAGTACTTATCTCACAAGTTAGTTGTGAAGATTAAAAGAAGTAATGCATCTAAATCTCTGTAAATTTTAAGATACTATATACATGTTTAGTAGTTGTTTACATGTAATCTTTTAATCCATTAAATGAGATGAATTGCCTACAAATGAAAAACTAACCTCATTTTGTGGGCTAGATGATGAAAGCCCTCCTGATATTCACATCACAATCTTCTATGTCAATCCTGAAAATAGCATAATACAGCAGCAATACTACTGTATTCATTAAATTCAGTATTAACTGATCTAAATTTGAAAGTTTACAGCAGAAGCTTTTTCTCAGATAAAGGGTGGAATTTGGGAACATTTTTAAAAAATAAAGTTTGATCATGCTCAATTCAAAATAACTTTCAGTATAAGAAAAGATTTATGATCCAGGATACCTGATGAAGTGTCAGAATCATGCAACCTAAGATATCGAACAAAACTTTTAAGAGAAAAACGAGGAAAAATGTTACTATTTTATATCAGCAACTCAGCACTCAGAGATAACTCAGATTATCTTGCTTTGAACAAAAGTGGTAATATATAAAAATCCATAATTAAACAAAAGACAAATTAGATGAAGGATAATTTGCTTTAAGGAATGACTCTTCACTCAGCGAAAGTATTCACAATGAGATGACTTTTAAAAGCTTGCTCCTTAAATATATTTAAAATACTCAATTTGTACAAAATGTTTAAGTACAAGGCACATGATATATCAGAAGTCAAATCAATAACATACACATAGTTGTCATGGAATATAAATTCAACATACTACATTTAAACTTTATAAAATTTTTAATTTTCAATTTTGGAAGGAGGGGTTAAGAATTTTAAAAAATAGTCTATTTATCGTCCAGTCTTCTCCAAATCATTTCCCAAACTGTATCTATGGATACATACAATTATATGAAATCCAATGGCAGAATGCTTTCTTGGAGTCCTTGATGGCACAATTTAGTCCTATTTCTTCCTAACACAAATATTCTTTCTTTCTCTGTCTCTTTCTACTTTCTCTTCCCCTCCTATCCTCCCTCCTTCTCCCTATCCCCTTAACTCACTCTTTCTTACTCCACTCACCCTAAGGGCTAGAAAACTCTAGTTGGGAAAACAAACAAACAAGCAAACAAATAAATCAGTCCTCCTTCAAAGCTGAGGAGCATATCAAGAGGAATGAGGAAAACAGAGTTAAACAGCCAAAGCCACGCCCCCCCACTAATTTTTCTATCCTGGCCTCCGTCCAGTGCTGTCCCTTTTATCTATGTTTTCTAATATCGCAAATTACATGACAGCTGATAAATACAGTAAAGCTTCACAAATTCAGTCTAACACATTAAGAATAAAATTTATTAATAATGACAAATGCTTATTAAGAAAGCTAATTTGAATCAATAAGTATGAAAGGATTTTTTTTCAAAAATCAATTGCCTTATATTATAGTTTTAAAGTGTGTTGCTAAGTAAAAGCCTTTTGAAATCTGTTTCAGTGAATCATAAAGGACACCGTATCTGAGCAAATTAAATAGAAACAAAATATAAATAAAAAAGAGTACTTGGAGAAAATGTGTTCTCTTCAGTTGGGTTTAGTATTTCTGCAATAACCTTATATATTATTAATTTGTTTGCACATTTAGGTATTTCATATTTTTATTACTGAAATATACTCTATTCTATTTTCATTAAGATATTTTTGGCTTACCTCATAAGGTAGTTTATCAAAATAGCCATTGTTTGTCCATTCCCGGAGAGCAGCACTGCTGAACTGTTTACTAAGGGCCTCCATTCCACAGCCATCTTTCTCTTCATAATCCTCTTCATCCAGATCATTCATGTCAATGAGTGAAGTCTTAAGTGAAAGCACAGGTCTGTCCTTCACACCATGTAGCACAACTGCATCTAATTCAGTGTAATAGTCCAGAAGAGTGCTATTTACTTCCAGTCGAATAAGGTTTGAAGGAAAATTTATCTGTTTGATATAAGGTTTAAACTGGCGAGCCTGGGGAGTATTCACTTTTGTAGGTCTCTCTGACCAAAGAATTTCCCATCTGCCAAAGAAAGAAACTTTACCTATAATAAGGTGATAATAATGATGGATTAAGATGTATGTTTACCCAAATCTAAATTATGAAATGAAACACTTTGTTAGAGTGTAAAATGATGGTCTCAGAACTTCTAAGTTCTCTAGTGACTTCCAAGTTATAGAAAAATAAAAACCAAATATAGCTACGATTCAATACACTTTGATATTTTGCCACAACTGCATAGATGTTTGGTGGTTTGGGCTTTTTTTTTTTTCCACAGATTCTACCTTCCTCAGTTTTAGAGGTGGAAGAATAAAAGCAAGGCCAAAATAGGAAAACTCCCTCCACAAAAAAAGCTCTTCTGTTCAATGACTCCATTAAACTAAATTCATCATATTACCTCCCAAATAGTAACCCCATTTTTCCTATTATTCCCATTTCTGTCAGAGCCATGAAGATTCAAAACTGCCCTGTTCTGTTTTATTCTTACTTTTTCTTCCTCCCTCCCAACGCTGCCACCCATTGCCAAAACCTGCCATTTGTTCTACTGAAATGTCTTTTATAGTGTGCTCCCTCTTCGTTCTCACTACCATCACCTCACAATATCATTTCTCAATTATGTTAAGAAGCTAAAGAGTTGATCAGTCTTGTGTTTCCCTTCTGTCAAGCCATCTTTCTTAACACCAACAAATTAATTTTCCCAAAACAATGCTTTTATCACCTCACTACACTGTCTTGAACTCTAGATTTACTCCCCATTTTCTACAAGATTGTCTAAACTAAATTCACCATTTAAGGGTTTCTCTTATTTGACCCCTTATTATGAAGGGATGATTTCTAATTGTTTCCTATGTATCAAATGAAGTGTCAGAGAAAAACAACATGAATCAGCAAAGTCATGATCATTTCTTTTACTCAAGTAATCATTGATTTGTAAATAAGCTGAGAGTTAGGCACATCCCTTAACTGAAATTATTAGGAAGTCACCAGGTTTGAATCCAGAAGAGGTAGAAGCCTAATAAAGTCTACTAAATAATGGGGTGAGCTGACACTATACAGAGAAGCTTCAGAAATGATGGTGCCACTATCAACATCACATGGTTTCTAGACAGTCTAGGCTAAGAGATAAAGACTGAAAGGCAAATCCTTCCAAGACATTAAATTTTATTATAATTCATTAAGAGGCACGTCGTGGCTCAGTGGATAAAGCACTAGGCTTGCAGTCAGGAAGACCTGATTTCAAATCCAGCCTCGGACATTTCCTAACGGTGTGACCCTGGACAAGCCACTTAACTTCTGATTACCTGACAAAATGGTTCCATTGTAGAAGGAAACGTCAAACCACTCTAGTACTTTTGCCAAGAAAAACCCCTAATGGGATCACAAAGGGTCAGACATGACCAAACAACAATAACAACAAAAATAATTCATCTATTAAGTGCCAGACCTGATACTGGCAGTGAGAATATAAAAGCAAAAATAAAACAGCTCTTGTGCTTGAGGAGCTTACATACTACCAAAGGGAAAGAACATATATTCAAATAAGTCAAAGCAGACAAATACAAAGTAACTGGTCAGGGTGGGAGATGGGGAGGGAGAGCACTTAAAATTAGCAGGATCAGGGAAGGCTTCATTTAAGAAGTAGAATTTGAACTGAGCCTTGAAGAGAACTCAGGATTTCAAGAGACAGGTACAGAGGCAAGACAAAAACTCTGCACTTGGAAAGATTTTTTTGTAATTCCCATTATTAGTTTTCTAGCAAAAGTTCCTTTGAAAAATTCCAATTTTTAATTAGATGAAATAAAGAGAAAATAGGACATCTATACCAAGACCACAACAGCCACGAAATCAAGTGTTCCCAGAGGTTAAGAATGATGGTTGTGGTAATTTCAATTCACTGGATGAAGCAGATGGATCTAACGCTGAAGGAGGGACAAAATTATGTGGTACAGGAAGAAAGCCCTAGATCATTAGTCAAAAGAAATGGGTCAAGTACTGGCTTAGCCACTTACTAGTTATGTGCTCTTGAGCAAGTTAACAACTTCTCTGAGCCTCAATTTCTTCATCTGATATAGATGAAGATAATAACATTTACAGATTCACTGTGAGGTAAGTGCTTTGTAAATTACGAAGTGCTACAAAATGTGAATCATTACTCCCATTGTACTTACTATCGATCTATCTCATACTCAATATCTGGCTCTTAATCCTATAGATCAGTGGTTCTCAACCTGTGGGTCACGATCCCTTTGGGGGTCGAATGACCCTTTCACAGAGGTCGCCTGGGGCCATTGGAAAACACATATTTCTGAGAGATACCACTCCTCTGCCCACATGCAGATATACCCACATAAAGAGCTGAGGCATTAGGAAGGTTGAGAACCACTGCTATAGAACTTCAATGTATTCAATTTCTCAAGTGTCTGTCATGTCTCTCCAACTAGACTATAAGCGCCTTGAGGGTAGGAACCAAGTCTTTACTACTCACATTTTTCAATGCCTGTGGTCCAATTATATGTACATATCAGAACACATGGTAAATGGCAAATATTTGCTTAATGAAAGGATCTCAGGATAATACTTTCCCCTATGATCCTGTCATATACCCTAGACCCTGTAGGGAGAAATAAAAGATTCTAGTCTATATATTTTGTACTTACATTTCAATATGGGCATGTCTATCCTTCTAGAAATTGACTTCAAACACAAAATAATTGAGCCATACTAGAGGAAGCATGGCATAGTAGATAGAAAGCCAACCTTGAAAGCCAGGATGACCAGGGTTCAAGTTCCACTTCTGATATAAACTGGTTGTGTGACCCTGGGGAATTCACTTAACTTCTCAGTGCTCTAGCCAACTCTCTAAGATTATAAATTGTAGAGAAGGTGCCAACCTACATCAGTAGAGAAGAAAATTTCCTTAGCTGCAAGTTCCCAACACTAATGAAATCACAGGTCTAATTCCTATCTACTATAAATATCAGGAAGAATTAAGATGTATATCAGTTCTTCATCTTAGCAAACCATACTGGTTTCCCTTTACAAAATTATAAACTCTTAAGGTGAAGTACTAATGTCTTCTGTATTTCACAACACCTAGCAGAGCTTGGTTACACAGAAGATCTTATTAAATATTATGTTGATTGATATTATACAAATATCAACTCTCCCTGGGCATAAAGATTTAAAACAATTACTTTCAACCAAATTTTCTGGGAACAGGGACATTGTTTCAAAAGACTTCCCCACTAGCTATAAAAAAAAGATACAAACTTATGCAAAATAACAGAGCTGATGATGTCAAACTTCAAGGTAAGATGTGTATGTCTGTGTACATATACACATACATATATGCATATATATATAAACATTGTACACACAAATAAATATAAATAATATCTAATGATAAACGTAATTCCTTACTTATCAGTATGGTACAGAAGGGAAGGAGGAGAGGGTGATGGGAACTGTAGTTTTTCCTAGGTGGATGACTCATGGGAGGTCAAAATTATATAGGACAAGGGAATTCAGGAACTTTTACTCTCTTCAGAGGAGAGAGGCCTAGTGGGGATACATAACAGAAAGGACTGAGTAACATGGAAGGGTACTGCTACCCAAAAATGAATAAATCTATGAGCAAGGGGAGCTTTGTCTGGCTTAATGACCCATATGTCTACGCAGAATTTGCTATTTATTTGGATATGTTTGTTTGCCTGACTGTGAGACATGGTGAAGTTATCACTTCTCCAAGCTTTTCTCTGCTTCACTGCTACCTGGACAATTCACTTCCCTCATGGGTTTCCTGCTCTATTTAAACTTTATTAATTTGCTATCTATACTTTTATAACAAGTTCTGGCTCCAGATGAAGGTAAGTATTTCTGTTGCATTCTGAGAGTATTTCCTCAAAACCAGCAAACAGCGCAAGGGAGGGAAGGTCAAAAGGGACCAATTACCTTAGACTTAACCATGATCCTGCATTAAGCTCCCTTGCTAACTACATAAAAGAGTGGATTCACTAGTTTAACTAATGATCACATAAAGATTGGCAAAATCTCCGAAGTTTCCTTTATTAAAGACCACTAGTGGCCTGTAATGAAGGCAAAACATTTTTTTGTTTTTCAAAGGAGGATTTATGAAACAAACAATGGCATGGCTTATTTGAAGTTAAAAAGAGAGAGAAGAGAGAAAAATTTAGAAAAATTAACAATTCCTCCTTTCTATGGATATTGGCTCATAGGAAATGTTTTTGTTTGCCTATTTGATTATTAACCAAAAGTGATAAAGGTTGCAACTACAATAAGCTGCTCTCTAAAACACATGGTACTGATCTCAAAAAGCCTTCCTGGTTGCACTCTCTCCTCAAACTTTCCTATTTCAGAGAAAGGGACCTTTAAAACATTCCCCTGTGCTTAATAAATGCTCATTCATTGATTTATTGATATTCAGAGATGAAAGAAAGATGAACAATTTGTTATGGCTTTTCAATGACTCCTATGTGATGTCTATGAGGTTTGATTTGATTTTGCTTTGTTTTTTGCAATTGGTCAGTAGATTTTCGTATCAATAAAATTCTTTCAGCTATTTCAACAATTTGTTTTAGGCACCTCATACTCATAGAAACAAACTGCACTGGAAGAAGAGATCTAAAATGAAATCAAGACTTCACACTACTCTTTTCTAAAGGATTCCAAGCAAACCAGAGAAAGAGGTAGCTGGGACAAACAAAGACAAATGAGAGAGAGCTCTCAAGCCAACGTTCTTAGAGCTCTAAGCAAATGTCCCACATACTCAACCCAAAAACCATTTACCAAGTACCTACAATGTACAAAACATAGTGGTAGGCACTGGACTGAACCTTTTCAACCAGTTCAGTGCAGCAGCAACAGTTCCTAATCCCAAAAACACACAAGTTCTAAATTATAAACCTCATCTCCACCACTGAAAAATATAATAAGCTTTTTCTTACTTAAAAAAAAGATGGTCTGCTGTGTCTGTTTACTTTAGTAGAAAGATTGGAACTGATTTATTTCAGTGTCATGGGAGGACAGAGATAATTAACAAACACAAAATTGGTTTTTATTCAAATGTACTTTCAATGCCATGTGACCATAGGCAAGTCACTTAAACTTAGTACCAGGCAACTCTCTAAGATTCTTAGTTGTAGAGAGGATACAGAATTGCATGAGTAGAGGTAGTTTCCTCACCTTAAAGTTCTTTATACCAATGAAATTACATGACTAGTCTTGTCCCATATTTCTGATGTTTCACAATTGTACCTGAGAATAATTACCAGTTTTAAAAACCACAAGAACCTTTAGACAATAGCTTAGAAGACCCAGAAACAAGGGTAATTCAGGACCATTTAAAATTAGAACTGGCTATGCTGCTTCCAAGCATTTATGGACTGAAATCAGTTCTCACTTTTTAACTGTTTAATTCCAGTGACCAGGGGTTTTAGTAAAAATCACCTCTAGTGGGAAGTCTTACAAATTTACATCTTTAGCTATAATCAACTGAGTCAGATTTCTAATTATCTACTTAACACTTCCACCAATTGACATTTAAAGATCCAATATGCCTAAATTGGATTATTACTTTCCCCCGAAACACACTCTTCTACCTAACTTCCTATTTTTATCAAAGGTACCACCATCTCCCAATCATTATGTCATTCTTGACTCTTCCCTTCCTCTCACACAATAAGCATTTATTAAGCAGCCAGGTACTGGGGAGAAAAGATATAGGTCAATAGAGATACAGATAGGTAGGCAGATAGATAGACAGACAGAGACAGAGACAGAGACAGAGACAGAGAGACAGAGACAGAGAGACAGAGATTGTTGCTCATTCAGTCGTGTCCAACTCTTCATGACCCCAATGGACCACAAGCCAGCCTTTTCTATTCTCCATTATCTCTTGCAGTTTGTCCAAGTTCATGTTCATTGTTTCCTCCACTTCATACTCTGCCATCCCCTTTTCTTTTTGCCTTCAATTTTTCCCAACCTCAGGGTCTTTTACATTGAGTTCTGTCTTCTTAATATGTGGCCAAATTATTTAAGTTTCAGCTTTTCAATATTTGACCTTCTAATTAATGACTTAATGTCTTTAAGTATTGACTGATTTGACCTCCTTGATGTCCAAAGTACTCTCAAAAGTCTTCTCTAGTACCACAATTCAGAAGCATCAATTCTGCAGCACTCAACTTTCTCTATAATCCAACTGTCACAGCCATCTATTATTACTAGAAAAACCATAGCTTTGACTATAAGAACCTTTGTCAACAAGATGATGTCTCTACTTTTTAGTATGCTATCTTAGATTTTCCATACCTTTCCTTCCAAGGAGCAAGCATCTTTTAATTTCACAGCTGTAGTTGCCATCTTTGAGTCCAAAAATATAAAATATGACACTGCTTCCATTTCTTCATCTATTTGCCAAGAAGTAATGGGACCAGTTGCCAAGATCTTAGGTTTTTTTGTTAACCTTTAAACCAGCTTTTTACATACTCTTCCCATTCCCCCTCATTGAGAGGCTTCTTAATTCTTCTTCACTTTCTGCCATTAGAGTGTTATCATCTGCACATCTGAGATTGTTGATATTTCTCCTGGCAACCTTAAATCCAGCTTTTGATTCACCCAGCCTGGCATTTCATTTGATGTATTCTGCATATAAGTTGAATAAACAAGGTGAAAATATGCAGCCTTGTTGTCATCCTTTTCCAATATTAAACCAATCAGTTGTTCCATATTCAGTTCTAACTGTTGTTTCTTGGTCTGAATACAGGTTCCTCAGGACAAGTAAGATTATCTGGTACCCCCCTTCTCTTTGAGGATTTGCCATTTTGTTGTGATCGACACAATAAAAGGCTTTAGTGTAGTTAACAAAGTAGAATAGGTAGTTTTCTGGAGCTCCCTTGCTTTCTCCATAATCCAACAAATATTGGTAATTTGGTCACTAGTTGCTCCGCCTCTTCAAAAATTAGCCTGCCCTTGTGGTACTTCTCAGTTCATATATTGCTGAAGCCTAGCCTACAGAATCTTAAGCATAACCTTGTAGGTATGTGAAATGAATACAATTGTGCCATAATCTGAATATTCTTTAGGAATTCAGGACATAAACTAATCTTTCCCAATCCACTGTTGTATTTTCCAAATTTGCTGACATATTGAACGCAGCACTTTAACAGCATCATCTTTTAGGGTTTTAAATAGCTCAGCTGGAATTCCATCACCTCTACTAGCCTTATTGTTAGCAATGCTCCTAAGGTCCACTTGACTGCGTTCTCTAGGATGGCTCTAGATCAGTAACCAGATCATCATCATGTTTACTGGTGATGTTAAGATCTTTCTTATATAGTTATTCTGTGTATTCTTGCCACCTCTTCTTAATCTTTTCTTCTTGTTAAATCTCTACCATTTTTGTCTTTTTATCATATAGATATATATAGTCCCTTTCCTCACGGAAGTTACATTTCCACTGGAGAAAAGTAAAAAAAAATACATATACACACACACATACATATATGTATGTATACGTGTGTGTGTGTATGTGTGTGTGTGTGTGATTTCAAGTAAACATTACAAACTGAGGTGATCAGAAAAGGTCTCATGAAGGAGGTAGCACTTAGGTTAGGTCTTGAAGTGAACTACAGATTCTAAGAAACAGAAATGAGGAGAGAATACATTCTAGGCATGGGAGATAATTTATACACAGGCATGGTGATGGAAAAATGGATGCTTTATATGAGGAAGACTGTCTATATACAGCCACCAAATACTGTGGACAGATTTCACAGTATCTCTTCACATTCATTGCTTCTCCTTACAATTCCCACTATAAATAGCCTAGTTTGGGCCATGATTTCCATTCACCCATTTTTTGTTAATAATCTCCCACCTCTAGTCTCCCCTGCCAACTAACATGCTCTCTCTCTGTCTCTCCTCCCTCCCCTCCTGCCTCCCTCCCTCTCTCTTTCCCCTATTCCTTCTCCTACCATGTGTGTGTGAATGTATACACATAGGCATATATGTGTCTGTGTGTATACATATACACTGCTGTTTGATTAATCTTTCTAATAAGTCTTGTTGCTCAAAGATCTTTAAAAAACAGTTGCCCATTTCCTATTAAAGTCCAAACTCTAACCTGACATATAAGGATCTCTATAGCCCTTATAGCTGTATTCCAATTTGGTCAATCTGTCAGCCATTCAAAAAGCATTTGGTAAACACCTACTATGAGCCAGGCATTATTCTTAGCTTTGGGAATATAGACACAAAAATGGAAGTCTCACTACCTTTAAAGAGTTTGCATTCTGGTGGGAAATAACATACATATGTAACTACATATGTAGGTGGTATATATAAGATATATAAAAATCAAATATAAGGCAACCTTGGAAGGGAAGACACTAGCAGCTGGGGGGAAGGGGGAGGAAGAGCAGAAAAGGCCTTTGGGATTAGATGGTGTTTGAGCTGAGTCTTAAGAGAATTCAAGGATTCTAGGAGGAAGAAGCCAGGTGGGAGAGCATTCCATGCATGGAGACAGTCAGTACTAAGGAAAGGATATTTAGTCAGAGACAGGAAATGGGAGTGCTGTGCATGAAGAACAGTAAGTACACCAGTATAGCTATACTGCAGAGAGTGTAGAAGGGAGCAATATGGAATAAGAGTGGAAAGGCAAGAAGGGATAAGATTTCAAAGAGCTTTAAATACAAAAGAAAAAAGTTTACATTCAATGATAGAGGTAACAAGATGCCCCCTGTAATGTAATGGGGGGGAGAGTGACATGGTTAGACCTGCATTTTATTCCTAAAGTGATTAAATTATTTTGGTATTCATGTAGAGGATAGGCTAGAGTAGGGAAATACTTGAGGCAGAGAGATAAAATAAGAGTCTACTGCAATAATCCGGGTGAGAGCTGAAGAGGGACTGAACTAGGGTAGTGGCTGTGTAAACAAAGAAAAGGGAATATATTAAAATGTTGTGGAGATAAAATGACAAGATTTGGGAATTTACTAGATAGGGTGAGTGAAAGTAAGGACACTGAGATGACACCATGGCTGCAAATCCACTACTGTATCTTACCCTTTTCTATGTTCTAGCCAAATAAAATTACTCACCATCACTATACCTTTGTCCACATCATTCCCTCTTCTACCTGCTGACATCACACTCATCTTTCAAAACCTAATACAAATTCTATGCTTTCCATGATGAGTGTCATGTCCTTCATTCCTCTAGTTGGTAGTTTCTTTCTGTGCTCTTGGCAACTGGCATCCCCTTCTTACACCATGATGAAATACAATTAGCATATCTGAATTTGTATATGTACATATACGACAGTACTCCCACTATACTGTTATTTATCTTGGTATCTTCCCCTTGGCCTAGGAAAGTACAATGCACATAGGAGGCATTTAATAATAGTTTCCTAAAATGAATACAGGGGCATGTAGGTGGCACAGTAGATAGGGTGCCAGGCCTGGAATCAGGAAGATTCATCTTCCTGAGTTCTAATCTGACCTCAGACACTTACCAGCTCTGTGACCCTGGGAAAGTCACTTAATTCTATTTGCTTCAGTTCTTCATCTATAAAATGAGCCAGAGAAGCAAACAGCAAACCACTCAGTATCTCTGCCCAGAAAACTCCAAAAGGGGTCACAAAGAGCTGGACATGAGTCAGACACAACTGAACCAATTGAACAACAACAAAATGAATGCTAGAATATCATATGTGCCAATGATTCCTCCCAGGGGTTTTAAACGTAAATGCGAACCTGTGGCAAGCAAATACGCAGAAAGTGAGAACAACCTGCATAAGTGTGTAACAAGCTATAACACAGTTTTCTTTTCATAAAAAGAAAAAATTAATGTAAATGTTAATGTTAGAAATACGAATATAAAAACTGGTGTTTAGAACATTGTTTTTAATTATATCTATATATACAGAACATTCAAGATTGGTAGGTTTAAGTTACTTTGTAAAGGCTTTCCTAACATTTTCTGATATTGTGTTGAAATACATTAGGCTTAATGTTACATTTACATAATTTTTGCATTTGACTTCTATATGGCATGAATATATTTAGATGTGAGCAAATCACAAGTTGTAAATATGACACACTATGTGAATCTTAACAGATATCTTTAGAAAAACTAAGACTTAAAACAAATAAAAATAACCTCACCACCAACACATAAAACATTAGTTTGTTTATATTACTTTTCAGAGTATCAAGATGACATAAGAAACAAAATGAAAAACAAAGGAAAATTACTTTATAGGCCTATGACTGTATGAAATTAATTTAGTACCAACCATGAGAATAATACAAATTAATTTTGTGGCATCTGCATTAAAATGAATATATTGTTTAAAATTCAGCCTCTAACAGTAATGAAGTAGATCTTAATTGACAGAAAAGGAGAATGGTTTCAATTTTGCTTGAGAAGTTCATCTACAGAAAAAATGGATTCATTGTAAAGGATCTAAACAAAACTTGAATTTTGGAAAACCACCAATTCTTAAGTTAATTGGGTACAAGTACTTGCATTTACCCGTCATTTAAATGACAGACCATATAGTACAACAATTTATATAATTAATTTGTATTCTCACTAAGTTTCCTTACTGACCAAATATGACACAATTCAAAATATTTTAATGCCATCTTCATTTTTCTTCTTTTTTTTTTTTTTTGTCTTTTTGGAGGGGAGAAGGCAGGGCAATTGGGTTTAAGTGACTTGCCCAAGGTCACACAGCTAGTAAATGTTAAGCATCTGAGGCCAAATTTGAACTCAGGTCTCCTGACTCCAGGACCAATGCTCTATTCACTGTGCCACCTAGCTGCTCCATAAGCTTCATTTTCTTGGGAATGAGACACTCTTGTGAATGAGACAGTCAGACCTGTGCTTTACAAATACCAACTTGGCAACTACATGGTGAATTATAGAGGGAGGAGACCAGCTGCAGAGAGGTAAATTAGAAAGTTATTGAAATAGTTTAAGTAAGTGTTAACTGGGGTCTGAACTAGAGGATCTATGGTTTGGATAAAAGAAACAAAACAGATAAAACAAAACAGGCAAGTATGTGGGTAAGGGGCCAATATGGATAAAGAGTCAACAATGATGTTTAGCTACAGATTTGGGTGACAAAGAATGAGAGTAATGTCTATAGACACATAACTAAGGAACTTAAGAGGAGGGTGAGTTTGCAGTTTTTAACATGTTGAATTTGAAATATCTGTGGATATACAAGGAGAGTTGTTGAGCAGATTGCTAAATACAAAGAACTAGAGTCCAGCAGAGAGAAGAGGGGTGAATTTAGGAGTCAATTAACATTGCACAGAAAAATTAATTGAAACCATAGAAGCTGATAAGAGAACCATGAGAGAGAATAAGAGAACATGAAAAGGACCTTTGGGGTACACTTATTCATAGGCAGAGGGATATGGATGTTGATTTTGCAAAGGAGACTAAAAATGAAGAGCTAGATAGGCATTAAGAAGACAACACAAGAAGAGTGTCACAAAAACCCAGAGAGGAGAGTATCCAAAATGTGATCCAACAACATCACTGTTTGCAAACAGAAGACAATGATTAGAGAGAAGAGACTTGCTATTATAGTTTCCACTGAAATAAGTTTTGGGTTGGTCTTGGATTTGGCCCAATTATGCCTCATATCAAATATAATGTTATTTTACATAACAGATCATGAAGTTCCAGTGGATTAATAGAATTTGTACAGCCACAAATGTGTACTCAGAATAAAGGGCTTTAACACCATACCCAGCTTTTTTGCACATTTGCCACCATCACTTTTTACCAGCTCTCCAAAGATCACAACTAGACTAAATGAGAAAATAAAGGTAGAAATGGATGTAATCTGTTAAGGTTTTGTTTCACCAAATGTAACTCCCACTACCAACTGCCTTGCCTATTCTGCCCCACTGTGTGTACTATTTGTAGAACAGCTGCTGAGATGAACACAAAGTCATATGCTGTGATTAAACAATTGGTCAAGACCTTTGGAATAACTCTACTATGACTTTGAAATATGCATACTGATCACTGATGTTTTTACTTAAAAGAATTTTAATAAGATGAGTTGCGGAATAAAGTTAAAAAATTGGTAGGCAAATTCTGAGAATAAATTAGTAAATAAATTAATATTAACTCAAATCACAATCAAACACTGTGTAACTCTCAGCTAGAAACCTAAGAGCATGATTTATACTCAAAATCAGTTATGCAGCCATCAACTTTTGGAGGTTAAGTGATTGCTGGAAAGATACTATTACACCTTCTTCAAGTTTTCAAGTAAAACAGGCAACTTTGTAGCAAGCCAATAAAAAAAACTCATAAGGATCCTATGAAGATTGTCTTTAAGGTCTTTTCCAGCTCTAACATTCTATGATACCAAATAACAAAGACACAAAAGATTTGAAATAACTTACTTCCCAATTCCCAAACAAAAACTGCATATTCAATTTTTTCTTATTAATTCATAAATAACAAAAGCAGTACGTATTAAATTAGCAAGGTGGTTTGAAAGTAATGAATGAATTAATGAATTACAGGAAATCTCCAACAGACTATCCTCCAAAAGTTCATTATGAAGTGGGTTTCTGGGAATTAAAGACATATTCCCATAGAAAATATAAATATTTATCTAGGTTCCCAGGCTAGTCCAAAAAGGTCCATTTAACCCTTAACGTACCTGAAATGTGGCACTCTAATCTATCACTTGTAATAATGTTTCTAAGAGAAAGTACATTTGGAATCCCAGGAAAATATATTCCCTGCAATAGTCCTGGTAATGTAGATCAATAGAAGCAGAGCTCTGGTTGTGGCTTCCTTGGTGTGGTGCAGGGGTGGTCTGGAGATGGGTGACAGTTAAAAGTACTGTTTCTGGGCAGGGCTTGGTTTGTAGATTGTAAAACAACTTAGAACAGCTGAGGAAGGGATGAAGCCTGGGGAACTGGGTAAAGACCATAAGAAGTAGCAGTGGACAGGTCTCCCCATTGCTCAGGATTTGCATTCTGCAGTAGAGGGAAACAGCAATATAGCACTTCTTTTTCCTCCTCCTTCCCCTTTTTTCTTCAGTATATCTACTATCAAAGAAGACTTTTCTTCTAATGGTTACAGATGCCTGGGATATTGAGAAGCAGTGAGGATGGAGTGAGAATAGGGCCCAGAGATGGGGAACCTGCGCTCTCAAGGCCACATGTAGCCCTCTCGGTCCCCAACTGTGGCCCTTTGCTGAATCCAAACCACAGAACAAATCTTTTATTAAGGGGATTTGTTCTGTGAAGTCTGGGTTCAATCAAAGGGCCGCACTTTAGGACCTAGAAGAGTGGTGAGGAACCTACTGCCTCAAGGCCACATGTGGCCTTCTAAGTCCTTAGGTGCAATTTTCAAACATCCTAAACATGTTTACTAGAAATACCCATCTAAACTCCCAAACTAACTACCAAAAAGACATATATACAACCTAGAAGCTTGGAGAAAAAAGAGTTAAGTATGCATATGACATCTTTTTTCTTGCTATATTAAAAAAAATGTTTTTATTTGTCACCTGCCTCTTCAACGACCATGTCAACCTACCTACTCAATAAATTTGAGTAGCTCCCAATTATTTTCGTATTAAATACAAAATCCTCTATCTAGCTTTTAAATTCCCTCGTTGTCTATTCCCTTCTCACCTTTCCAGTTCTTACACTTTATTCCATTCCCCTCCATGTACTCTACAATCAAGTGACTCTGGCCTTCTGACTGTTTCTTACACAAGATATTCCATCTCCTGATTTCATGCCTTTCCCTCAGCTATCTCTCATACCTAGAATGTTCTCCCTCTTCAGCTCTGCTTTCCAACTTCCCTGGCTTCCTCCAGGTCACCTAAAATCCCACCTTGTGAAAGAAGCATTTCCCAGTCCCTCTGCATACTCGTAACTTTCCTCTGAGATTACCTCCAATTTACCCTGCATACATATCTTATTTTTACATAGTGGTTAGCATGTTGTTTCCCCCATTAGAAGGTAAAGTCACTGAAACTAGGGACTGGTTTTACCCTTCTTTGTATCCACACTGCTCAGCACAATGCCTGACACATAGTAAATATTTAATAAATATTTACTGACTGACTGATAGTACTTTTTACCCAAAAAAAAAAAAAAAAAAGTTAGACTCTTACAGCCTGAGCCATCTAGTCTAACTCCCTCATTTTATAGATTGGAAAACTGAGGACTAGAGATGTTAAATGACCTGTCCAAAGGTTACAAAGGAAATAACTGAAAGATTTAGGATTCAACCTCAGGTCTTATGACTCCAAATGTAGCGCTCTTTCTACTGAACCAATGCTATCTTCCAAATCAAATACAATGTAAGAGTTTGAACTTGGTACAAAACACATCCTGTTTCTGAGCTGCATTCCTGGTTATTAAGAAAACATCAGCAACTGCTGGCTTGTTTATATTGCTTTCTCATCTCCATAAAATTTTTATGATACGATACGATGCATGCATCAAGAACATCCTTGATGAATACATGAGACAGAAATACTCCCAAGTTTTGTGACAACTTTTATAGCACACCACATCTAAGTTAGTCTCCAAACTAACAGGTATAGAGAATGAAAACATACTTGTTCTCCTGCTTTATTTTGGGGGGATATATATATACACATACACACACACATATATACATAACATATATCTACACATGTGTATTAGATATATGTGTATATTATACATACATATACACATAGAACATACATGTGTGTACTATATATGTATACCAACAGAATGTGTATACATATATATAATGTGTGTATTACAGGTGTATGTGTATATCAACAGAACAAGATGCATTTTAAAGGTTCTTTTCAGACAATATGTCTTTCCTACATTCGTCAAAATAATAGAAAATTCTACAAGAAATAGGACTATAGTCATAATTCTGTTCAACAGTCCACTGAGAATTAACATCAAGTGAGAGAAACAATACATACATATATGTGGATATATATGTGTGTATATATGTATGTACGTGTGTGGACTAGAATGGAAATGCATTTATGAAGCACTTAATACATGTCAAGCACTATGCTGAGAGCTAGGAAAACAAATAAAAATGTGAGATAGTCCCTGCTTTCAAGGAGCTTATATTATAACTGGGGGAGACAATACATAAAGATGGGTTCAATTCATGGCAAATGGAAAGGTCTCGGTGTACTTAGGTTCTGTCAAGGAATGAATGGAAGTCAATGAACCAAGAAACTTGGGAAGCAATGGTAAGGCAGATAGTCCCTAACTAAGAGGATAGTAGCTCCAAGGTTTGGAGTAGAGTTGGGCTCTAAGGCACCTCTGACAGAGGTGGGGATGAGAGGGGAGGTTAGAGGCGAGGACAGTGTCGGCATCTAGCTGAAAGTGAAAAATGGCAACGAGGCAATTGTTCACTAGCTTGTGGAAGGGGAAAAAATATCTCTGATTCCTTGCCCTTTCATCTAAAGATGCTGGTCCTGGTGGTGAAGTTACTCACTGGATTATCTGGGGTATTCAACAGTATCACAGATGATGTCTGGCTCCAAGTCCAAAAAGAAAAACAATTCCCTAATAATCATGAGAATGTTATCTGCAAATCCTCCTATTTGCAGATAATATGATGCTAATTTCATTGAACTACCAAACACTGCAAAGACTCAATGAAAACTCCATTAGAAAAACATCAGTTTAAACATCTATACTGGAAAAACAAAGATGAAAAATGCATATTGCCTAGGCTTTGATTTTTAGAATTAGTTCAATCCACTGAGCTAGTTCAATTAATATGCATATCTTGCATAAATGCTGAAGATAAACAATGAACTGGACATCAAAAACTGAGCAATCTATGTCTTATTTAGAAAGCTTAATACTTGCACTGATTTTAAACTACTTGATGCTTCAAAAATCCATCTCTTAAATACAAATATTCTTCTGCACAGTGCCTGGAATATAGTAGGTGCTTAATAAATGTTTATTGACTGATTGATTGGTGACATAAAAATAAATATGAGAAGACTCAAAACTCTAAGTGACCCAAAAGGCAACAGAGAGATGCATGTCTTGTATAAAAAGATTATGGAATATTGCCAAGGAAGATTTGCATGAAAAAATAGTATAAAAAACATTACTGAGAACATGTGGGACCAGAAAAACATGGTATGGCTTAGATGGGCTAGGTATATGATGCTATTAAGAGCTGAGAATAGGATGAAAAAATGAAAGGAGCTTTAAAGCACATACAACTCAAAATGTCTAAAGCGGGGGTTCTTAACCTTTTTGCATTATGGATCCTTCTGGCAGTCTAGTGAGGTCCACAGACAGCCCCTTCTCAGAATATTTTTTTTAACTCAATTGAAGGAAATGCTAAATTTCGGTTGGAGATTAGTGAAAATAAAGATGTAATTTTTTTTTCCAATCCAAGTTCAAAGACTCCCTGAAATCTATCCATAGATCCCTTGGAGGACATGGAGCTTGGGATAACAACTCTTGGTTTGAAGTCAATTTAGCCTAAGAAGCAGCCGTGTATACTGGATATAGCACTGGACTTGACCCAGAAAGGTTAAATTAAATAAATTCCTTGAAAAAATTGTGTTCCAAATGGCACATGTGGTCATTACAGGAGCTCAACATAGACTTAAGCTCAGATGTACCAACACAATTAACAAATGCTTTCTCCTAGATTTGTCATGGTCATTTTGCTATCAGATTCCTGGCTTGTAGGGAGAAGTCTATGTTTTAAGTCAGAAAGGGGATGGTATCAGTAAATGCCTCATATGAAGAAGTCATTAAATCTCAAAATTAGTAATCTATATGAATGTTCACTTCTCCTACAATATTGCCATTAAACTAAAGAAAACCTAAAACAAATTCATTTAAGAATAACATGGTATATTTCCAGAAAAACATATTTTTTAATCCGAAAATAAAACAATAAACAGCTTGGTTTTGGTTATTTTACTTATATTGTTGAATAAAGTTTTACCTTACTTCAGTTGGTGGATTTGGGGAATAAGGATTTGCAGAACAAGCCAGAATTCTAATGACTGCCCCAGGATGATAAGTTTCCAGAACATGAACAGCTGTAGGATATACTGGTTCTTCAAAAGCAAGTTCTACATAGTCCTGGCTCTGAAAGTTTTGTGGAGTTCTCCTGAATGGCAAAGAAGCACTGGGACACTGATTCCACCATGTTCCATAAGTCCGAAATACAGCAGCCTGAGTAAAGTCCCCGGAACTCGGGTATACGTTTGGTATGCCTGCCAAATTCCACATGGTGTATGACATACTGTTTTCACTGCCATAATGAGAACTGAAATCCAATACTTCTTTGGCATACTGGACTACTTCTGAATTAATAGGTAAAGTTCGGCTGTTTGATTCAATAGTTCTACGGCTGTTCATCATTTCTCCTCTTGTAGCTGTCCTGGCTCGGCGCCGAAGGCATATATAATAAAACATAGTCAGAACTGTTAACATGGGAAACACTGGTGACATCTAGATATGAATTATGATGCTTCTAAAGGTCAAGTATCCTCAGTAAGGTGTTTTAACTCTTTGAAGGATCTTCTGAAAAAGAAAAGAGCTAAATGAAGTAGAATGATTTAAACAGGTCAGAAAAACATGTTCAAAAATTAAAACAAAAGCTTTTCTTCAATCTGATTTGTCAGAAAAAAACGAAAACTGTCAAATGATATACAGACTAAAGATTTGATATTTGATAGCATAAATATATTCAATCAATCTACTAGTATTAAATGGAGTTTTAATTTCATTCCTGCTTTTTAAGTCTGCACAGAAACTAAATCTTAGAAATACATAGATAATGGTAAATAGATAAAAGTATACTAATAACAATAAATCTTCTTTTCTTTATGTGTTATATCGATAAGCACATTTCAAGAAACAGTCTTTGAATTTACTACTTAAACTACGTAAAAAATAGTCTGTGTGACTTAAGAATTTGATCTAAAACAAATCTGATCTAAAAAGTTGTCTTTGATATTGAAACAATTTCAAATTCTAACAGTCCCTATCACTAGCGACTATTCTCTTCAAAACGGGTATGACACAGATTTTATATGAAAGGAATATAACTTTTTTAAGTTAATGTTTTATCAAGACCTAATAAATTGACCACTTCATAAATTAGAGATCACCAGAAAGTTTTAGCTTATAATTCTTAGCATTATTTGTTAAAGCACTTTATGCTAGGCTGCCAGTTTGTCTAAAAATCACTTACCCCACATGTGAAAATCACAGGATACCCAAAAGAAACTCAGAAGCTGGCCCTCATCCATAGGTCCAGAATAGAGAAATATTCTAGGTTCTATAGAGGTTTCATATGTGGAAGCTGAAATAATAATTTTCATCTGAAAGACAAAAGTTTAGAATTTGTTAATAATAAATGATGGGTATTTCCTCTTTGCAACTTATAAAATCAAATCACCTAAGAATTATTAGATTGATAAATGAACTTTGAATGTCCCTATTTCATAACTCTCAATTATATTTTAGTCACAGATTCCCTAAACTCTTCACTAAATGTTCACTTTACTATTTATATATATAAATTTTTTTTTGAAACAATGATTGTGTATAGTGACAAGATAATACTTAAAGATGCCGACCTGATCAATAAAATTTCACACTTTGATGTGTAATGTTGGTATTTCTGATTTGCTCAAGTAACTGTTATCTATGCTCAAAGTATGGGTTAGTTCACTGCAGGAGAGATTTTAGTCATCTAAAACAAAAACAAATTTGATAAAATTTATTTTAAAAAACAAAGTGCAAGATGGAAGACAGGAATACCTTGTCACACTTCAAGCTGTCAGAGATAACAAAGTATTGCTAAACAAATAAATTAAACAAAACATAAAAAAGAACTTCAATATGAAAACAAAAGGAGAAAAAATATCTGAACCAGCAAAAGATATTCCAGACCTATGTTAGGAGGCTGGGGACTGGTGGAATGTTATATGAAATAGAAAAGTGATATTAGAAAGACCACAGAAGACTTGGAGCTCAGAAACAAATTTAAGGCTTTTCCAGAAGAACAGAAGTTGTATTTTGTGAGAAAGAATGAAATTAATGTCATTGAAGGAATGAAAAATTAAATGTCCAAGTGATATCAGATGAAAGATAATCCAGTAAGGATCGTAAAAAAAGAAGAGAACAGTAGTCGGTGATTTCCCTGTAGAAGGGTACTAAGGCACCTATCTGTTGACCTGATAACAGAGACGTTTGCTATCTTCCCAGAGCAGATGGAACAGAAAGCCTCTCAAGATTTGTCAAAATGGGTGACTATTATCCACTTCTGGTAATTCACATGGGTACAAATGATATTGCCAGAAGAAACCAAGAAAGCACTGCTAAAGATTATGAAATTTTCAGTGGGAAACTAGAGGTACTAGTAGTGTTTTAATCATGCATCGAAGGCAAGGGAATAGGAGAGAAAAACAGTTTGGGAAGTGAACAACTAGTTAATAGGATGTTTGTCTAAAAATTTAAGCCATAGCTTCAACATAGGTATGAAAAGCCCCTTGGGTAGAGATGAATCTTATCTAACAAGTGCTAGTGAGAACTGTCTAGAGTTTTGGAAATCTAATTAAGACAACTTTAAACTGAAAAGGAAGGGGCAGAGACAAATGTGTCAATGTATATCCACCAAGGAGAGACTATAATAGAGTCTAGAAAGTATAGCACCTGAAACACACAGAGGTTAACAGAAGACAAAATACATGAATAGAGCGAGTAATAAAACACACAGTTTCAGCTCTCTGTACACAAATGCAGAAAGTGTGGTTTAACAGGCCTGATGAATTAGAAATCCTAACACAAGAAGGGAAATCTATAATAGCAATCACAAGAACAATAACGATAGCATTTATATAGTACCTATTATGTGCACTGTGCTAAGTGTTTTACAAGTATTTACAAGCATTATCTTACTTGAGCCCCATAACAACCCTGTGAGATAGATTTGAGGAAACTGAGGCATCAGAGGTTGAGTGACTTACCCAAGGTCACAAGACCAGATTCAAACTCAGGTCTTCCTGACTACAAGCCCCATTCTCTATCCATGGTGCCACTTAAATTTGACCTCTTAGCTACAAATGAGGCTTAGTGAGGCCCATGACTGGATTATAAAATGGAACAGCATACATTATCAAAAAACAAAAAAAATAAACAGCATAAGTAAAATGAGGGCAGGGAGGTTTTGAATATTAAAAAGATCTTGATATGCCCACATAAGGGAATCTAGGAAGTAGAGGGGGAAAGCACAGTAGAAAATATTTGGAAGAAGAACAACAGAGACAAAAACAAAAGTGATGTTATCACCCAAGTATAATAAAGACCTTCTTAAAAGGATGATAAAAATAGGTAAGAATCCAGGGCTTAAAATTCTGTTAGACCAGGAGAAATGGAAATATAACAGAAAAAAATACTATTTATTTTTCTTTTTACATTCAAGGATGAAATTCTAAAGACATAGAGAAAAAAATATTTAATTAAGGGAAGAAAAAAAGGAAATTTTCTAAAGAGGTCAATGAGGATGCTTAAGGAACTCACTAACCAACTCACATTTTCAAAGATGAATACTGAAGCAAGAGTAGGTACCTGGATGTCTAGTAGAAATGAACTATAAATCCTCAAACTAAGTGAAGTTAAAAGTATAGGAGATAACTGAGGGAAAGATCTGGAGGAGGACAGGATAGCAAAAAACTGTTCTACTGATGAAGTAACAACATATTTAAGTTGTAATAATAGCTGTAATAATAATAGTTATTACATATAGTAATAATGATAACTAATATATATATATGCTAATAACTAATATACATCACTTAATATATGTGCTTAGGCACTATGCTAAGCATTTTAAAATTATTATTTCATTTGAACTTCAAAACAATCTTGGGAGGCAGGTATTATTATTACCCTCATTTTATAGAGGAAGAAACCGAGGCAAACAGGTTAAGTGACTTGCTCAGGGTTACACAGCTACCCAGTGTCTGAATCCAGATTTAAACACAGATTTTCCTGACTCCAGAACCAACGTTTATCTTTTATTCTACATTAGAGAATTTCTACTGGAAAGAAACCGTGTTCATGTAATCAGTATGGGAAGATCTTCAGCTAGATCTTCATAGACATCAGAGTATTCATACTGCCCAGGCTTCTCTTCAGTATGAATACTCTCATGCTTATGAAGGTCTAGCTGAAGACCTTCCCATACTGATTACATGAACACAATTTCTTTCCAGTAGAAATTCTCTAATGTAGAATAAAAGATAAGGGTTGGGTGAAAGTTGTACATGTTGGTTACATTTATAAGGCATTTCTCCAGTATTACTCTTCTGAAAACTAAAAAGGTCTGGACTCAAGCTAAAGGGTATCTCACAGTAATTACTCTGAAAAGCTTTCACTTAAGTATGCTTTCCATGACACTGAATAAGATTATAACAGAAGTTAATTTAGACCTTATTGTAAATTAAACAAGGCACCCAAACAAATAAATAAATGAATGAATGAAATTTTCAAGTCCAGTTTCAAGGATCCTTCATTGACTCTAGCTACTCTATAAAATTAACAGTTGCAAAAGAAACTCCCACTTATATAGTACTTTCCTCAGGATAACTTTGTGAAGTGGACAGTATA
The DNA here is from genome assembly GCA_028646515.1 of Pseudochirops corinnae. Classification (NCBI taxonomy): domain Eukaryota; kingdom Metazoa; phylum Chordata; class Mammalia; order Diprotodontia; family Pseudocheiridae; genus Pseudochirops; species Pseudochirops corinnae. The sequence continues at coordinate 119,181,640 of CM053586.1, read as the reverse complement.
AGTACTGTTCCATTTTACAAATGAGGTAACTGAGGCTCACATAAGGGAAGCAACTTGGTAAATGTAAGACAAAAAATTATGGCGACACAGAGAATCAATTAAGTTGAAATGGCACAGAAAAGAGGAAATAAAGTAGCCACTAATTTGCTCAAAAAAGACGAGGAAAAAAGGAGGCAGAACACAGCCTTGGAGGAACAGACAGGTAGAATTTTATTTCTGTAACATCTCCTATTATCCCTCTGCTTCTTTCTACTATCACAGCCACCATGCTGATTCAGGACCTCATCTCTTACTTATCTTTAACTGGTTTCCCTGCTTTGGGCCTCTACCATCTGAACTTCATGTTTCATACAGTTACCAAAACACAGATCTAATCCCTGTTCAAAAATTTTCAGTTGCTTCCTACCATCTATAGGATGAAACATAAAGTCATTAGCTTGGTATTCAAGAATCTTTAAAATCTGGCTCCAATCTACATTTCTAGACTTAAAATATTTCACCTTATTCTTCTTAATGGTATCTATAGTCTCTAGCCTAACTCAGCTATGAGCTGTTTCCAGAAATGAACATTACATCTTCCATCTCTGTGCCTTCACCCATGCCATTTCCTATGACTAGAAGCCATTCCATCCTCATTTCTTGTCAAATACTTATCTTCTTTCAAGGTTCAGCTCCAGTGTCACCTGTTCCTCGACGCCTTCCCTGCCCTCTCAGCTGCTAGTGGTCTCCCAGTCTTCAAATTATCTCCTATTGCACTAACCTATGTACATGTGACATTCCTATGCATTGTTTGACCCCCTTCTCAGTCTTTACAGTAGCATCATACAAAAATGCTCCCCTCTCATTGTGGGTGCACCACAAGCTTCTGCCCATGGTCTTCTTTTCTCCATTGTTGTTGTTGTTGTTGCTGCTGTTATTGTTATTGTTACAATTTTGGCAATGATTCCCAGACCTATCTGTCCATTCCTAGTCTCTTTCCTGAGTTCTCGATCTGTATTACCAACTGCCTACTTGGCCATTCCAATTTGAAGTCCTATAGGCATCTCAAAATCAGCATGTTCAAAACAGAACTCATTATCTTTTCCCCAAAACATACTCTTCTTCCATATCGCTACAGTCCACCACAGCCCCTGGTACCTAGCAGATGTTTAATAAATGTCTGCTGACTGAGGGCAAAAACTGTTACATGTGTCTTTATATACCTAGAACCTACCATAGTATCTTGCATGAAACAAGTGTTTAATTAAATAAAATTACTGAGATATATCTCAAAATTGTCTATATATTTCTGGGCTTTTCCTCAGGCACAGAATTGTTTTGTTATGGCCAGATTATACACACTAAGTGGTAAAATGTAATCAGCAAAGGATGTGGTAGTTTGAATAGGAATGTGGGAATCAGGAGAGCACCCAGTGACAAAGTTACTTATTTACCTAAGGGCATATAGGCAAATAGTAATATACACCCTGATTTTTGTCAAAAGAGTGATTGTAAAATATCACTTTGATACTTTCTAGAGCAAGCAGTTCTCAACCTATGGGTCACGACCCCTTTGGGGGCTGAATGACCCTTTCACAGGGGTCACCTAAGACCATCAGAAAACACATATTTCTGATGGTGTTAGGAACTGAGACACTGCTCCTCTATCCATCTCCAGGTGGGTCTGCCCACATGCAGATACGCCCATATACCAGTATTAAAGGGTCGCAGCATTAGGAAGGTTGAGAAAAACCACTGTTCTAGAGCATTTTCTTCACGTTCTTCTCATATATATATATTCCTTTAAAAATGTGTGCCCAAATTTCTCCTTCATGGTACTTTTATTACAGTAATATGATTTTGTCCAACTACTATGGTAATCTAAGTTCACAATATATGGACAAGATTATTATTGTTTTTACACCCACTTAAGAAAAAGAGTTTGGAGACATTTATTTTGTCTGTCATACAGTAAGCTGGAATTTAGAACTCAGAACTCACTTGTTTAGATCATCGCCCTCTTCCAACATTGTTTAAAAGGATGACAAATTCTCTAAAATAAACTGAAGTTTAAACCAGCAGCCAATGAGTACAAAAACAAAATCATTTTAACTTGCAACACAAGACTTCTACTCTCCTTGGAAAGCAATTTGTTCTACACTACATGATTCTATTATAATACAACTTTATTTTCAACTGCATCGTTCATATTCTAAAATGCTTTACAAAGTTAAATAATACAATTACAGAGAAAGTAATAGCAGTGGAAAAGAGAAATTAAGAGGTATAGACAAGGGAGAACATATGTTTTCTACTGAGATTTGAAGTGAGATGGAAAGTCGATGAGGCGGAGAGAAGCAGGATGGCAGGAACTACAGAGGAGTTCTGTGTGTACAGCAGTAACCAGCTTGAAGAAAAAGGTGTTTGTATTAGACAAGTAAAAGAAAGGATTAAAAAATTAATTGGGGCTGCAATAAGGGAAAATTTAAGTTTAAATAGTGTTGTGAAATAAGACTTTTTAAATATGGGAAGAAATTCTTACTGGTATAAGAGAATGTAAGAAGAGAAGGGGAGAATGGAAAATAAAGCAAATGAATATTTTGAAGGCTAGTGGTCATACTATTATATTATATTATATTATAGTACATGAGAAAAAAAAAGTTCACATTAAAATAAAGTAATAAGGAAATAATGGTATAAAAGGGCACTTCAATAGCATTTTTAAAAATCTGTATGCAAAAATAATTTCTTTTTTTTTTTACTTTTATTTATTTTTCCTCCCTCATCACCCACCCCCACCAGAAAGACAAGCATTTCAATACAGGCTATACATGTGTAGTTATGCAGAACATCTCCACAATGGACATAATGTGAAAGACTGACTATATTTTCCTCCTTCCTATCCCACCCTCCCTCCTTGTTCTATTTTCTACTTTGTCCCTGTCCCTTTACAAAAGTGTGTGCTTCTAACAACCCTCCCCCCCCCCCCGCCCTTCCCTCCAACATCCCCCTTCTCATCCCCATTCCCCTACTCTCCT
>CM053586.1:119124674-119178123 GCA_028646515.1 Pseudochirops corinnae | reverse complement strand
TAAGTTAGTAAAGCAAATATTTGTAGTTCTGAATATTACCCAAGTGTTCAGGATTATATGACATTGAGAAGATATTTCTGACTCAATCAAGAACAATATTATAGGGAATAGAAATAAACAGAACATATGACTTAAGAAAGGGGCTGAAATTAGATATGTATATTGATTCACTTTCCCAGAAAAAGAAATTCCATTCTATATATCTGAGGGAAAACAGACAACATAGATGGAGTAAGAAAAAATTTTTTAAAGTGTTGTTTAAATTTGAAATTACGCTAAAATTGTACATAGACTTTGACTCACTAATGGCACTAATAGATATTTATCCCCAAGGAGGTCAAAGACAGAAGAAAATATCCCTTATATACAAAAATATTTATGAGCAACATTTCTTGTAATAATAAAGAACTGGAAACAAAATGGGTATGCATCAATTGGGAAATTGTTGAAAAATTGTGGTAAAATAAGTGTAAAGGGCAACAAATGAGCTTTAAGAATTGATGACTATGAAGAACTCAGAGGAACTCCAGAAGGCTTACATGAGTTGGAGCATGATAAAAAAAAAAAGTAGAATCAGGAAAACGATTTACACACTGATAAGAACACCATGGAAAACAACAGCGAAATACTTCAGAACACTGATAATTCAGTGCATAATCTTGACTTCCAATGAACTGATGACAAAGCACGCCTCTTGCCTTTCAGCAGAAAAGTGATAGACTAGAAGGAGGTACACACTTTCAGACATGACCAACGTTTTAAGGAGGGAGGGAGGAAGGGAGGGAAGGAGGGAAGAAGGGACGGAGGGGGGAGAAGAAAGAAAGAGAAAGAAAGACCAATAAAACTTGCTTTAGTTTTAAAAAGCTATGGTTAAATGACATTAAAGAATAAAGATAGAAAACTGACGAAGAAAAGGCACACCGAGACCAAAAAATCATGGAAAGAACTTTCTACAAGAATTTGAAGGATTCCATAAATTGGTATAAAGGGGGGAGAGGGGGATAACAAAAAACTGAAACACAATGGGCAAGAATCAGACATATGAATAGCTATGAAGATATCCAGAAGGAGGATGGAATGATATATATTGAAAATTCACTGGATCAAGGAGAATGAGGGAAAAAGAAATACTTCTATTAGCACAAAAGGAGGCCTGAATATATAAAAGATTTTTCTGTACTATTGCCACAAAGAAACTCTGATGGAAATTAAAGGAGGATTCATGAAAGAGGTGATTGGAGACATAAAAGGAAGCTATTTCCTAGAATACTGATTTTTTTCTACATTCAAAGTTTTAAAATACAAGTCCATGTAAGAGTCCCATTACTGACTTATAGACAACTAGAAAAAGTATTAAGGGGAAAGGAATTTATTAATGGAAGAGATAACACAAACAGCAAAAGTACAAGGACAAGCCAAAATTGTCCTTTAATGTTAAACATCCAGTCACCCATTACTGACTTCCTACTAAAAATCTTCTGGATATCTCATCAATATCTCATACTCAACATGTCCAAAACAGAGTCCATTGCTTATCCCACCCCCACAACCCATTCTACCTACTAACTTTCCTTTATTCCCCATATCTAATTAGTTGCCAAGTCTTGATTGTACTTGATATCTCTTATATGCTCCCCTCTTCAGAACAACTTTGAATTACTTAACTCATTTTGACTATTATAAATACTGAAATTAACTACAAAGGATATATGACAATATTATCTGCATCCGGATAAAGAACTGGTAAATAGAAGAATGTATAAAATGGTTTTACAGATAGAAAATAGATAGATAGATAGATTGATAGATAGATTTGCAGTTTCATGTACAATCATCTTTTTTCTATTCTAGTATGTTATATAAATGCTTAAGTTCAGAATAAAATAATTTTTTTTAATTCAAAAAAGAAAGATGGTGGATTCATGGAGAGATTAGTCACAAGCAAAATGAATAATCTTTGAAAAGTGGGATTAGAAGGTAGTAATAAAATCAAAGAAAGGGTTTTTTAAAAGGTTAAAAACCTATGACCCAGGAAGAGAAGAAAAGAATTTATGGAAGAAAGAAAAATAAAATATAGATTACTAGTACTGAGCATATTCCTTCTTCTTCATTGTAAAAAGTGGAAAATGAGAAAAGCTAGGGAAAAGTATGAAAGGATAGAATGGAAGAAAATACATAATAAATATAACTATGAATATGAATGGGATAAATTCACCCATAAAACAAAAGAGGAAAACAAAATAGATCAGAAAGTAGAAACCAGAATGTTGTATATAAGAAAAATGTGAAATATAAAAATTCAAACAGAGTTAAAATGAAGGACTGGAACAAAATGTATTAAGCTTTAGCTAAACTTTAAAAAAAAAGTCATGATAGCAATTATGATCTCAAACAAAACAACAAAAATAGGCTTTAAAAAAGAGAGAGATAAAAAGGAAAACTAAATTATGCTGAAAGGTGCCATAGTCAAGAACTAATATTCAATGCTTGTCATATGTGCACCAAATGGTCTAGCACCTAAATATTTAAAGGAAAAGTTAATTTCCCAGAAGGAACAGACAACAAACTAAAACAGTTGAGGATATCAATGCACCTTCTCTCAGAGACAGACAAATATAACCAAAAGATAAACGAGAAGGAAGTTAAGAACAGGATCAGAACCTTGGAAAAATTAGAGAGATGACTGAACAGGACATACAACTTTCAAAAAACAGAAAAGAACATCATTGAAAAAAATGAACAAATAAAAAAACCTCTAACTCTCTTTTTTAGCTTCCCTGACATCTTTCAAGTCTCAGCTAAAATCCTACCTTCTGCAAGTCTTTCTTGGTTAACAACACTCCCTCCCCCTTTAATGTTAGTAGTTTCCTTGTGAAATTACCTCCAACTTATCCTTTATTTATATCTGCACATAGTTGCAAAAACAAACCAAAACCCTACCTTTGCAAATAATCTCTTTAGTTCTGGTTTTCTTTCTAAAAAATATGTTTCAGATGTCTCTTTATTATTGAATTTCTATCCTTTTTTCATTCATGGATAAGCTCAGATTTCTATGGTAGATCACCCTGGGCTGCATTCTGAGCTCCACTGCTCTTAGGAACATATTTATTCCATTTCCTCCTTTTTTCTCACATTATTCAAATTTCCTTCCTTTTTTATTTCAATCTTTCTCCTGATGGCTTACAGAATTCGTTATTTCTGAATTGAATGGCTAAATTCAACCATTATGTATCTTGTTGCTTGCAGCCTTCTTTTTTTTCTCTTTTATGGTGGTATTTAATTCTTTAATTGGTATTTCATTTTCTGAGTTCTTAAATTCTTGGGAATTCTATTATTTCCTGCACTGTGATGTTAAAATTTTTTTGTCCTGTTACATACTTCTTGGAGATCTATGATCCTGAGATTGTCTCTATGAATCTTGTCTTTAAGTTCAATATGTTTTGTTTGAATAGTGAGTATGTTTTCTATTAAAGTTACTGTTTCTCACTATTTTCTTCTAGATTGTCCTTTACTTCTATTTGCTTTCCCATTCTATGTTCTATTTTTTTTTCTTTGATGAGACTTGCCATTGGAGATTACAATTTTTCTTTTCTGACCATTATTTTTACTTGGCAGGCCACACATTTACTCTCATAATTCTCATTTCTCATTCAAATTGCTTAGAAACAGGTGTATTGCAGTCCCATGTTCTCTTCACCTTCCACAGTCCTTTGTCTCATCAAATGTTGGATAATTTTTCTTTGTTTTGCAGCATTTATGCATACGTATATTCCTGAACTCATTTACGTGATCTAAAGGCCACACAGCTTTCTATTGTTAATATTTTTAAAAATTAGAAAACTTACAAATAAACCTAAAATAAGTACAAAAGAGGCAATATTAAAAATTAGAGGGGAAGAAATAAATTGGAAACAAAAAATAGAAAATATAAATAAAACTAAAATATAGTTCTTTGAAAAGACCAATAATTGACAGACCCTTAGTTAATCTGGTTAAAAAGAAGAGAACAGAAAAATCAAATCAATAAAATAACAAATGAACAAGATGAAATCACAGCAAAACCAGAAGAAATAAAAAGAATAATAAGAACATAATAAGGTTACATTCCAACAAAACTAAAAATATTTCAAAAGAAATAGAGGAATACCTTAAAAAATATAAAATACCCATACTATCAGAAGACTAGTAAGAAATATTAAATAATTCAATCTCAAAAAAGGAAAAAGACTTAGCTATTAAAAAAAATCTCCTGGTCCTGCTGTATTTCCCTAAGAATTCTATCATTTTTTAAAATAATAGTTAGTATTCATATTTCAAAAGTTATTGTCAAAAACTTCAAAAGAAAGAACCCTACCAGGATCTTTTTATGAGATAAATTTGTCCTAATATTTAAACTAGGGACAGATAAAACATGGAAAGAAAATTATCATTCAATATTATTAATGAACATTGACTGAAACATTTTAAACAAAATATCATCAATAGCCTACAGCAACTTATCCAAGAGGACACTGATTATGATCATGTGGGATTTATATCAGGGATGCAAAGATGGTTCAACATTAGGAAAACAATCAATATAACTAAAAATCAAGATATCCAAAACACCATGATCATCTCAATAGATGTAGAAAAAGTCTTTGACAAAGTACAACACCCTTTTCTGCTAAAAGTCCTACAATGTATAGGCATAGAGGGACTTTAAAAAAATTATACATACATATATGTATGTAGTTTTATAGATATATAGAGATACAAATTGTCTATCTGAAATTAAAGCAAGCATCCTATGCAATGGGGATACACTAGAACCTTTCCCAATAACTATAGGAGTGAAACAAGGATCCCCACTCTCCCCACTATTATTTGATAGGCTACCAACATCAATAAGGCAAGGAAAGAAATTAAAGGAATAAAGATATGTAAGAAAAAAAATAAAATTATCTATGTTAGCTGATGATATGATGTTTTTTTTAGAAAATCCTAATAAATCTGTAGGAACAAAGGGAGAAAAGCACTTCCAGACCTCAAATTATGTTAAAAAAGCATCAGTCGTCAAAATTCTCTGGCATTGGTTGAAAAATAGAGAAACATCAATGGAACAGACTTGATAGGAAAGAAGCAGAAATAACAGAACTCAATAACCCAGTGTTTGATAAAATGTAAAACATAAACCACCTAGGAAAAAACTAATTTCATAAAAACTTCTGGGAAAACCAGAAAATAGTCTTGCAGAAATTAGGCTTAGACCAACACTTTACCCCATATTCCACAGTACATTGTAAATAGATACACAACCTTAATATTAAAGATCATACCATAAAAAAATTAGAAGGGAAATAGATAATAAATCTCTCACAGCTAGAGGTAGATGTATTCTTAACCAAACAAGAGATAGAGGCAATTACAAAAGAAAAAACAGATAACTTTGATTACCTGAAACTAAAAGTTTCTGACAGATAAAATTAATGCACCCAGCGTAAGAAGGAAAGTGGTCAAATGTGGGAAAAAATCCTTATATCAAATTTCTCTCATAAAGGTTTCACATCTAAGAAATATAAACAATAAATAAATGTAGATGTATGCAGAGGCAGCTAGGTGGTGCAGTGAATAGAGCATCGGCCCTGGAGTCAGAAGGACCTGAGTTCAAATCTGACCTCAGACACTTGACACACTTACTAGCTGTGTGACCTTGGGCAAGTCACTTAAACCCCAATTGCTCTGCCTTCCCCCCTCCAAAAAAAGCAAACAAAAAATGTACACATATTAATATATATATTATATATGTATATGTGTGTATATGTAAATACATAAAGCTAATTTCCTTTCCCCAATAGATAAATGGTCACATTGTAAGAACACATAAAGTTCTCAAAAGAAATGCAAAAAATTCACAGCCAGATGAAATCCAAATCACTCTAAATCACTAACAAAACAAAAACACCTGAAATTTCACCTCATACCCTGAAAATTGGCTAAATTCACAAAATATGATAATAGTCAATATTGGAGATGCTGTCAAATGATAGGCATGCTAATGCATTGTTGGTGGAGCTGTGAAATAGTAGAACCATTCTGGAAAGCAATTTGGAATTTTGAAAATAAAGTGACAAAAATGTCCATAACCTTTGAATCAGAGATTCCACCACTGGCCTCATACATCAAGGAAAACATCTATAAGAAAAAAATCCCTATATACACTAAAATATTATAGCAGCACATTTTGTGATAGCTAAAGATTAGAAACACAGTAGATGCCCATCAATTGGGCATTTGGCAACTGCCAACAAATTACGACAAATGAGTGAAATGCAATGAATCTACTGTGCTGTACAAAATTATGTGATGAACACAGAAGCATGGAAAGATATATATGAACTGATGCAGCATAAAGTAAGCAGAGTCAAGACAAATGATATACATTGGAAATAGAACAATGTAAATGGAAAGAACTTTACAACAAAAAATCAAAAGAAAATCTAACAAAATTAATGAAGATCAAGCAGGACTCAATTAAAGAGATATGAGAGGATATCCCCTTTGTGACTGAAATGTCACAGGTGTTTTATATACATTACACACATTTTTCTGGACTTTTAAAATGTTTAATCAGTTTTACTGATTTTTTCTTCATTTAAAAACACTATTTTATGGATAATTATGATGATATAAGACACAGAAAATATCAATAAAAATTTATTTTAAAAAGGGGGAAAAAATTATTAGCTGCACTGCTTTTGACAGAGCAAGGTAGGAGGAAAAAGAGAAGGGAGAGTAATGAAGTAGCTTTACTCCTTACCAAGGTTAACTCCTCTACTTGTTCAAGTGATTTCATTCTATCCCATCTCCTCCAATAGATTACCCCCTCTGTCATTCCCATTCTTTCACTTATTTTCAATCTATTTACTGGCTCATTCTTTACTTCCTACAAACATGTCCATGCCTCCCTTATCCTCAAAAAATCTTCACTTGACCCTTCTATCCCTGCTATCATCCTATATCTCTTCTGCCATCTCCAATAGGTACCTCTACATTATCTCCTCCCACACTTCTTAACCCTTTAAAATATAGCCTCCTACATTATCATTCTACCTAAACCACTCTCCAAAGTTACTAATGATCTCTTAGTTGACACATTCAATAGCTCTTTTTCTGTCCTCATTCTCCTTGACTTCTGCAGTCTTTGACATTTTGTTGGTTAATCTCTCCTTGATACTCTCTTTTCTCTAGATTTTCAGGATACTATTATCTCCTGGTTTTCACCTACCTATCTGACCACTCCTTCTCTGTCTGCTTTGCTGGATCTTCTTCCAGATTATGCCCTCTAATGGTAGACATCTCTCAAGGTTCTGTCTTGGGCTCTCTTCTCCTCTCCCATTAAACTACTTACTTCACTTAGTGATCTCATCAGTTCCCATGGATTTAATTACTATCTCTATACTGATGCCTCTCAAATCTACCTATCCTGCTCCAGACTCTCTGCTGACCTCCAATTCCCCATCTCCAAATACCCTTTTAGACATCTCCAACTGGATGACCAGTAGATATCTTAAAGTCAACATATCCAAAACTGAACTCATTATCTTTGCTCGTAAACCTTCTCCCCACACATACACCCTCCCTATTAACTGTAAGAGAGCAATTTTCATCTTCCCAGTCCCTCAGACACACAACCTAGGAGCCATCCTGGATTCCTCATTCTCTTTCAACATCACCACCACCACACCTGCTCCTCCATCCCTCCTATCCAAGTTGTTGCCAATGCCTATAGATTTCACCTTTGCAACATCTTCCAAAACACTCCCTTCTCTTCTCTAACATTGCCACTCTAAAGCAGGCCTCATCGCCTCTATTGTAATAACCTGCTTGTGAATCTGGCTGCCTCAAGTCTCTCCCACTCCAATTCATCCCTTATTCAGCCACTACAATGATTTTACTAAAATGCAGGTCCAACCACGTGCCTCCCCTAATGCAATAATCTCCTATGGCTCCCTAATACTTCCAAGATCATATATAAAATGCCCTGGTTGGCATTCCATGCCCTTTATAAACTAGCTTCCCTCTCTCCAACTTTTCAGTCTTCTTATACCTTAGTCCCCAACACATACTCTTCAATTCCATTTCCCTTGGGGATCTGGATGTTACACAAACAACACACTTCATCTTTCAGCTCTAGGCATTCTCTCTGGCTGTATCTCTGGTTTAGAATGTTCCCCCTCCTCCCCTCTGCCTACTGACCTACCTGACTTCCATTAGGTCCCAACTAAAATCCTTTCTTTTACTGAAAAATCTTCCCTATATTATTTCCTATTTATCCTATACATAGCTGTAATGCCAAGCAAAGACAAATTTCCAAGGTTGAGATTACCAGCATAGCAAACCCCATTTATTCAGTGACAGAGTAAGGCAAACATTCACAGAACAGAGAAAATCAAAATACAGTGTAACTCATTCCTTTAGCAAGTAAATTCTCAATTCAATCCAGGTACTACTCCACCCCTGGACAGTACATTCATTTAGTCAGTCAAAGTTTCTTCTTAATTAGTTTCCAATCATAAACAAAGTACATTCATTTGGTCAATCACAGGGCACAAAAAAGTCAAAGGTTTCCCACCCCTGGATCACAAGTAAATTACAATACTATCCATTAACGCCAAGCACTTTCTCAAAAGGGTCAGAAGAACATGAAAGGCCATCCACCCTTAAGCTACAACAAGGTTAAAATATCATCACAGCGGTTCAATGCCCAAGGAGAGGTCCTGTCTTCATCTTGACTCAATGCAAGTACTCGGCAATCCCGGTTCCTGGGGAGGCAAACCCTAACAAAGCCACAACAGATATTGCCAGTGTCCTCATCAAGTCACTCTCTGCCTGCAGAACAGTCCCAGAACCCCTGAAAACATCAGCAAGACCCTCTTCCAGGATTTCTGTAAACACACAAGAAAATCCTCCTTCAAGGACAGACAAAATACCAGCATTACAGCCATGCCTCCTCAGTTCTCAAAAGTCCTGGGAAGCTCCAACTGGCCCCCATAGTCTTTCTGTCAGCAACTCTGGCTCCACGATACTGGATATTGCTCTCCAAAAGTCTTTCTGGCCTTCTCGTGGCTTGGGCCTCTCTCCCAATTTATGGCTCCTCCCAGTTCAGCCCTCTCTCTTCATGTCAACAAGTCCATCCCACAAGCGGGATTCACAAGCTTTAGGTTTTAACACTCAACCCAAAAACCAAGCCAACACAGGGGGATCTCCAAATTCCATTACCATTACAATAGCTGGCTTTGCAGGTATTTGCTTACATGTTGTTTCTCATGTTAGATTGTTAACTCCCTGAGGGCAAAGACTGTCTTTTACCTCTTTTTGTATCACCAGCACTTAGCACAAGTGGTAATGTTTATGGATTGATGGACTGACAAAGAAGGGGGAAAGAAGAGAAAGCACACCAGTTTATTTTCAAATAACTGAAATACCCTGCTTGTATTATACATGCCTCTCTTTGCCAATTTGAAAGCTGTTTCCTAAATTCATCTATCTCATGAAATTCTCTCTTTTTGTACAAGTGATCTATACTCCAATGACAATATTACTCTTGTTTTTGTATTCACTGGTATTAACCCAAAGGCTCTCCACCATGCTTCTACTTTCCGGTTCCTGAGAATGAGATGGTGATTTCCAATTGATTCCAGGTTCCTAATCCGTATATATAGAGCACCACATACTCTGAGATAGCTGAAGGGAAAATGAGGCTTTCACTCTAAGAGAAGCAGCTCAATTTTCTTTTCCTTTTTTTTAATTTCCTTTGGGAGGTGGTTTTGAAGACCAAGATTGTCCCTTGTTAAGTGCTAAATAAGCAGAATCTCTGATAAATGGAATAAAATGTTGTTTGGTGAAGTTATATAATTGTATTTGGGCAATTGTGTTTTCAGCATATATGTTTGGAACCACTTAAGACTGATGCCACATGAACTTTTTCTGTCAATCTTTAGACCAAGGAATTGGAGAAAGCATTCAAAAATAACATTTAAGCCTCCTTGTTCAAGATTGGGCATATAGACATAAATCCAAAATGTAATCCAGCCAATTTGCTGAGGACTATAAATTTTAAAGAGGGGTGAGAGGGGCAGTTAGGTGGCGCAGTGAATAAGTGCACCAGCCCTGGAATCAGGAGGACCTGAGTTCAAATCTGGCCTCAGACACTTAACACAAAACTTGCTGTGTGACCTTGGGCAAGTCACTTAACTCCAATTGCCCTACCTTCCTGCCTCCAAAAAGAAAAAAAAAAAGAGGGGTGAAGGCTGAGAAGATAAAGTACATAGGAGATTTGAAAATGAAGATTCAGACACTGAAATATAACACCAATATTCCCTGTCCAGCCTAAGAGATCATGTGGAAACTTGAGGAGAACCAGATTTTGGCCATGACTCATGATGAAAAGGGGGTGCTACATTATATAAACGTGTGTGTGTGTGTGTGTGTGTGTGTGTCATACACAACCTTTTACCTATCCTCTTCCTTTTGAAAAAGATATATCTTTCTAAAGCCATATTACAGTTAGGTGTTCTTCCTTCTTTTGACCAGTTCAGATGAGTGAAATTCATGTATTAGCCACTCCCCTCCACTTCCTCCTGTCTGTGTGTATAGAAGTCTATTTGTATACCCCAAATATGAGATAATTTTCCCTAACGTTCCATCCCCTCCTCTCTCAAGTATTCCTTTTCCCCTTCTCTTTCCTTTCTTATCTTAAGATCATCAAGGTACAATACAACCATTCCTAGGCCTTGTCTAATTGGATTCCTCCTATAAATCCTGATGATGGTAGTATACAGATGAAAAAAGTATCATCTTATATTTTATTATAAGTAGTTTATCTTTGTTTAATATACTGTCATCATTCATACTTAGCTTTTTACGTTTCTCTTCGGTTCTGTATTTGAACTTTAAAGTTTTTATGCATCTGTGGTCTTTTCATTAGAAATGCCTGGAAAGGGGTGGCTAGGTGGTGCAGTGAGTAGAGCACCAGCCCTGGAGTCAGGAGGACCTGAGTCCAATTCAGCCTCAGACACTTAACACTTACTAACTGTGTGACCTTGGGCAAGTCAACCCCAATTTCCCTGCCTTCTCCCCTCCAAAAAGTGAAAAAAAAAAAAACAATGCTTGGAAATCCTGTATTTCATTTTCCCCCCATACCATCATACTCAGTTTTGTTAGGCAAGTTATTAGCTGTAAGCCAATATCCTTTGCCTTCTGAAATACTGTAGTCCAAGTTCTCCACTCCTTTATATTGGTGGCTGCTAATCACATTGTAGCTAAATCAAACTGTGGCTCCTTTGTACTTGAATTCTTTCTTTCTGACTGCTTGCAATATTTTTCTTTCTCTGACCCAGAAGCTCTAGATTTTGGTTATGATGTTCCTGGGAGTTTTCATTTTGGAGTTGCTTTTTTTCTTTTTTAGACAATACCCAATACATTCTTTCTATTTGTTCTTTGCCCTCTAATTCTAAGAGATCTGGGAAATTTTCTTTTAAAATATCCTGAAAAGAATCTAGGCTCTTTCTTTTGTTCATGGTGTTCAAAAAGTCCAGTGATTCTTAATTTTTTTTCCTCCTTGATCTGATCTCTAGGTTAGTTGTTATTCCTATAAAATGCTTTATATTTTTTTCATTTTCTTTTTCAACTGTTTGACTTTAATAGTTCTTGTTGCCTCATGGATCACTGGCTTCTGTTTAGTCCATTCTAATTTTTAGGGAGTTTGCTGCTTGGACAACATTTTATAGCTCTTGTGCTAAGTTAATTAATTTTATAATTCTTTCTTTCATAGCTCTCATTTCTTTTCCAGTTTTTTCCCCCCTAAACACTCTCTCTTCATCTATGAAAACATTTTAAACTTTTTTTCTTTAACTTTTCTCTCATCTCTTCCAGGAATTCTAATTGACTTTGTGCCCAAGCTGTGTTTTCCTCTGAAACATTGCTTATAAATGCTTTACTGTCCATTTTCTTCTTCTGCATTTGTGTCTTAAGCATCCTTGCCACTGTACTTTTTCTGTCTGTCCATTCTTCCAATCTATTTCCTGACTTTGGACTTGATGTTGAGGCTGAGTTATGCCTCACTTCTGGAAGAAAAAGTCTAGGTTTGTGCTGTTTCTGTTTTCTTGGGGTATTTAAGTGTTGTGTATTTCCAGGATCTCAGAGACAGGCTGCAGACCTGCAATCTTTCAGTACTTCTAAAGTAGTTTAATCCAGGGCAAAGTGTGATCACCTCTCCCCTGGTGTATGATTGGAAAGTTCCTGCCCTGAGTTTGTGTCTATACAAGAGTAGATCACTGCTGGAAACAGTCACTATCAATTGGCTAGAAAGCTCTGTTGGTTCAGAATGGAAGAATTTTTGGTCTGAGTTTCTGACGTTGGTTGTTCCTCTGTGCATTTGGCTAGATGCTTCAAATTGCTGCTGCTATTGCTGGCTTCTGAATTTCCTCATTTCTCCACATACAGCCCAAGTGCTTCCCTATCTGGAACACTACTGCTTGGAACAGATTCCCTTTTCAGTTCCCCCTGGACCTATGATCTAGAATTAGGTAGTGGGCAACAAAGCTGCTGTCTTCATTGAAGTGATCCAGTATGGATCTGGAACCTCTTCTTACCCTGATGCACAACCTCTCTCTGGGCAATGAAGTACTTAGAGAATGACAGGTTCCTGGTTGACCTTTTCTCCCAATGTTTTCAGAACTCCCTGTCTCATTATGCCTAGCTGGGCTAAACAAATGACCCACTGGGATTTTTTCTGGATTTTGTCTGATACATATTCTATATCTGTTTGCAGCCATTTGTAGAGTAGAACTCACTGCTTTCCACCATCTTGGCTCTGCTTCTTAGTAATGTGTTCTACTGCATCAAATCTCAGTGAGAGCTGTAATGTTAAATTGACTCCCTTGCTAGTCACTCATACTTTATGCATCTGTGTATAGATATCTAAGGCCATGGATTTTTAAAGCTAGTTCCTTTCTTGGATTTTTGTCTCATTTCTAGAATTACTATTTTTCTACTTACATTGTACCTACCACAGATACTGTCTATAATATTTACTCTGATGGATACATGCAGGTAGTTTTTGTCCTATTCTTTCCTTTTCCATTTAAAAGATTTTTTATTAGTTCTACAAGATTCCAGCTAAGTAAGTACATATCTTACTAGTCCTTGTTAGATATAATCCATCCCTAGCCAGGAGCCTATCATTTCCATATTTTAAGGTCCAAAAATCTAAATCTCATTCTCAGATACCTTTTATAGAGCTGTTCATTTCTCAAATCTACCTTTCTCTCTCTTCTGTTGCATCACGTCCTCTCATGACATGCATACTGTATCTATAAGTATAATAATCCAGACTAAAACACATACTTTTAAGTAACAAAGATGTTTCATTAATATGTGAATATTTATATTCTGTAGCTCTCAATCTTTGGTCATAAATATATTTGACTACATGAATACTCAGAAGATTAAGCCTAGATAAGAAATTTGAAATACATGTGAAATCTAGTTTCACTCAAGAAATATAGCCAAAACTAAGACCTAATTAGACAATATATGTAAGATGGATGATCAGAACAAAGAAACCAAAATGGATTCTGGAAAACAGAAAGTCCATATCTGGACCAAGGAGAAAAAAAAGACAATGGCTAGAATTGGATTTCTTGAAACTGGGATGTAAAAAGTACTCCTACAAAAGTCAAAAGAGGCTTCTGCAAAGTCAGTGTAGTACAGTCTGAAATCAAGGATAAAAACTTGGCCCCTGGAGGGAAAGTTCCCTTTTTTCTCTAGAGTTCAAAAGCCTGAGAAGACACCAACAGGAGATGGACATGACTACAATACAACATGAAGCCTAAAGGGAAAACTGAGGTCCTCAAGTGGAGAAAAACTGACAGATGAGTAAACTAATAGGAATTAGCTCTGCCAGGGGCTGGAGATGATGAAGGACAAATTTTAAAGGATCCAACAAACTCAGGAAGGAAAATATCCTAGAAAAAATAAGCCTCAATCTTTTGTTTATTCCATACCAAAAAAAAAACTGTCTGGGATAATGTTTAGAATGTCCAAATAAAAGAGGAAGAGGGAACTCTCTCACGTGGAATAAAAGATCTATGTAGAGAAAGGAATCTAGAGTCAGGTATGAACATGAGGACAGGGAAAATAGGGAACATTTAGAACCAAGTGAAACTAGGAATCTTAAAAATGTGAAATTATGGAGCTCTGAAGAATCCCTCTTAGCTCACTTTGTCCTAAATTTTCTTTAGTAAATGTCAAGAAAAACAAGAGAAGAGAGAAATGGGAGAGGAAATAGCGTAGTCTATAATGACTAATTCCAGATGATGGCATTGTGAGTTGCTAAAATTCCCAGAAGGGTGCCTTTCTAGAATGGTCATAACTAGGAAAGAACAAGTATGGGGATCAAAACCATATAGAAGTGTTTCCTCATCACTGGGGGTGATTGGAAATGTACAGATATAAAAAAAAGTTCCTCATAATATTTTACAAGGAATTATGGTGGTAAAAGTCACAAAAGTAGTTGGGTTTTATTAATAAGGTAAAAAAAAAATAGTACCCTATCATAGTTACTCTTCATATGTCTATTAGACAAATTCTACAGCTTAATTACTGGTATAAACAGTACATGTGAATTTAGAATAATCCTAAATTGGTTAAATTATTCAGGAATAACTGGAATATTAAAAATTGGACACAATGGTTGTCACAATTTTTGATGGACTCTTTGAAGAGAGAAATATTTCACTCTGGCTATTAAGAACATGCTAATTCTGTGAGTTTACTTAATCCAAATGTTAGCTATATATTATGACAGTATTAAAAAACAAAGGACAGGTCAACCTAATAAAAGAACTCTAGAATTTATAGTCTTCTTAATAAGAACATTTCAAGTATAATATTATGTAGTTCACTGTGAGACATCCAAGTTTAAGAAGCAATTAAATGAAATGGTAAAACTATAAATGATCATTTCAAACAAATCAAGAAATTACAAATAACCAAAGTATTCAATTTAACAAACATAATATTATTAAGTGTTTATTATGTGTAAGCCCCAGCAGTAGGTGCTGGGAATTCAAAGATAAAAAAGGCAGTCCCTGCCCTTGAGGAACTTACATTCTAAGCTTATCTACAAATGTAAGGAGGAATAGAGGTAATGGAAAGATTCAAAGATAACTAAGAAAATTTTAGGAGGGAGAGAAAGAACATACTCATTTGAAAGGATTAGGAGTGTCTTCACTGAGTAAGTACTGCCATAACTAATCTTTCAAGGAAAATAAGGATTTGGAAAGGCAGCAATGAGGAGAGTGGACATTCTAATTTAATTCAATAATTATTTAGTAAGCACTCACTATGTGCAAATGACCATTTTCCAGACAAAGTGGATAAAGGGGGAAAATGGAGATAACATTTCACATTTAGGGAGTAACTGGGATTAGGTAATCAGGAATTCTTAAGTAATTCTCTTTACTATGCTCCTTTGCTGAGGAAAATTAGCTATATGACTTCAACTTTACAGTAAGTTATGGGAACTAACAAAATTATTAATTTGATTCAGTCACCAAAGACAGAAATTAGAGTCTGATCACTAGAGATTACCGAATCTAAAACCAAGTGGGAGACTCATAAACAATCAGCTTACCTGCTAGTCCTCTGAACTAAAAAAGTTTAGGAAGGGTACCACAGCTACTCAAAACTCTTACAGTCCTCCCAGCTCTACTCTAAACAGATCTCCTAGGTCTGGCCCGGTATTAAAATATCCTCTAGAGATATGGAATGTGTGGGGTATGGGGACCCCAAAAATCCCCCACCCCCCCAAAATTTAAAAGTCAGAGGTATCTTGAGGAAAGAACAGAAACATTTATTCAGTTCTCTCGAGAAGAGAGTGTCCTTTGCCCGAGGATAAACCAGCAGAATGAGGCGTGTTACAGAAGATGGAACAAGAATTTATACCCTAACACAGTGGAGCCCCC
Source organism: Pseudochirops corinnae (assembly GCA_028646515.1). NCBI lineage: Eukaryota > Metazoa > Chordata > Mammalia > Diprotodontia > Pseudocheiridae > Pseudochirops > Pseudochirops corinnae. The sequence continues at coordinate 119,162,113 of CM053586.1, read as the reverse complement.
TCCCACAGCTGTCCCTTCTCCCATTGGCTGGGAGGTGGGCTTACAAAAAACAAGGAAATAGGGGCTAGCCAATCCAAATGTACCTATCCATATTTGGCAAAGGCCAAAGTGAAGAAGGGGGAAGGGCTCTAAGAGATTCCTAACAGCTTAATGCTGATAGACAGCAAGGGAAAGGGGGAAGGATCCTGAACAATCTGAACAATTCAAATGTTCATGTCCTTATTTGACAAACACTAAAGTGAAGAAGGCAGCAGGGTTCTAAGAAATTCCTAAAGGGCTTAATGCTGACTTACAGCAAGTGAAAGGGGGAGAAGGGTCCTAAATTATGTAATTTCTTAGGAAACTCAGGACTCAGGTCTGTCCAGTCTTACAAAAGTCTGTCTCTGGTTTCTAGATAGTCTCTCCCTTTTCCTTACTTCTGAGGAGTCTTTACAGAGGGTGCAGAGAGAAAGTGTACCCCACTGAGGAAGAAGTTTAGAAACAAGTGTGGTGTTTTCTCCAATATTTAATGTGAAAGACACCCCCCCAAGACAGACAGAGTTTAAATTTTATCTATCTAGACTGCTGAGGTTTAGAGTTTACGGGTCCTCAAGACCCCAAAATATCAGCACACTGGGTCCTGCTGAATGAATCCAACTCAAGTCTTCTCTCAGCCAAAGTAAAGCAAAATTTATTAAAGATTCACTGTAATGTATTGGACAAACAGGCCAGAATAATCTGACACAGAGTGAGTCTGTGCTAAATTGAATTCTCAGCCCCTTCATGGAGGCAAGATGGATCTTAAATACAGAAAGAGTGTGGGAGGATTTAGAAGTGGTCTAGAGGAGGGGTTTGGAGAAGATCTTGAGGAGGAGTCTAAGGAGGATTTTGAGGGGACTGAGGTCAGACTCCAGTAATATGATTAAGGGTGGGAAATAGCTGAAGGCTACCTGAAGATGACAGACAATGGAGGGCTAGGCTAGTTTAAGGGTAACAGATTTGGGTATAGATGTTTTGTTAGGATCAAGGGTGGGAAGTAGCTGGACACTGGAGGGCTAGGCTAGGTTAAGAGTAACAGAGATTTGGGCCTAGGATAATGAAAAGCTTATGGCCTCAGGCAAATAAATGCCTGAGTGGGAATCAAGCGGGAAGATTCAATCTGAGTTCAAGGGGTTTCCCAGAGCCTGTACCCCATCACAGACTATCAATTCCAAGAAGCAAATGTTATCATAGGATACATTTGAACGCACAATCATTTTGACTGAAAAACTGTAATGCAAATGCCATAAATATGGCATTATATCATCCACTATTCACTTAAAAAAACAACTTGGGGAAAAGAATCACTTTTGTTACTAATCTAAACCATCATGTGAAAGAAGCGATAGGTACAGTGGAATAAGCTTTGAACTTTGGAGTCAAGAGGGCCTAGGTGTCAAACCCCACCTCTGAGGATTACTATCTGTGTGACTTTTGGTCAGGTCACTGAACTTCTCTAGAACTGTTTCCACCTTTTTAAAACTGGGGTGGTGGTGAACTCGACGGTCTCTAAGATCTCTTCCCGCTCTGTTTTCCATTTCCATGTCTTGGGCTGAAGCACAGCAAATACAGTGTTGAACTTGGTAGTCAGGAATCCCTGAGTTTAAGTCCTACCAGACACTCACCGGTTGCATGACCCTGGGCAGACCATTTAACTTCTCAGTGTCAGTTTTTTTACTTGTAAAACAAGGACAGATACCGCTCATGGATAACAAAGCGGATCCAGAACTGATCAGCAGAGAAGCCCCGCCTTTGGGAAATTTCACAATGTTTTTAATAATCCCAAGCTCCCCCCTAGAACAAAGGCACATCTGTTTAACATCAACCATGGTTCTAACGTTGCTATGTGATGAAAAGTAATGGACCAAAGCCACTGAAAGATCAATGTCAAAAGGTCATCCAAAGAGTAGTGGTAAAGCTTATGATAGAAGAGATAAAGCTGTATTCCTTGTGCATGGATATAATCATAGAGACATAACTAAAAAAGAAGCTGGGTTGGTCATAGAGCAAAATTTAGGGTTGTCTGAAAGAGAGACTGAATAATCCATACATATCTATATAATGTCAAGAGAAATACAAAAAGGTCCCCAGGATAGTAGGATTTATGGGAAGATATGCATTTAAGTCCCACAAGATGAGAAGACATGGATGGCTCATAATCTTTACCATGAAGAAAATGCCCACCCTGGTGAGATACCTATAAAATTCAAATTATATATTCATCCTATTAAAACTTCCTATACTTAATGATATTGGTTTAAAACAATTATATCTAGGCTATAAGACATAAGCATAAAATATTTTGAACTGTGTTTAAATAATCAAGTAAATTAAAGTTCACACCAATTCTGTTCTGTAATTCTTGTACATTTAGATTTAAGCCAAAAATTTTATGGTTATTCCATAAGAGCAATGTCAGCACACAAGTAATATAAAAGCAGGAAATGTGTTCCTTGTACAGTTGATTAAATATATCAAGCAATGTTTTACACAAACCTTCCATTTGGAACTGTAAATAATTATATCAGTACTCATCCTAGAAAACTTGAACTTGAACCATAAACAAAATTGGGTCAGGTGGAAAACACAGATCTCAGACTACAGACACTGTTGTGAAAGAGGAGTAAAAGATGGGAAGCCAAAGGTTTTTGGTCTGAATTTCATCTCCTTGTTTACCCATGTGACTTTCAAGTCCTCAACTTTCTCACCGATAAAATGAGGAGAGTGGGCTAGTCCCTTCCAGTTCCAACCTTACAACCCTAAGTGAATACTTATCTTAAGAAGACAAAAGGTCTAACTCTATATCCTCTATGGATGAAGGAATGAATATGCTGAAATGGTGAAAAAAAAAGAGTTATTCTGACAGGAGCATAAGGGACACATAGGTATCCTAGGTTCAATATGACCTTGGGCAAATCATTTACCCTTATTGTGCCTCAGTTTCCCAAATTGCAATAGGAAGTTAGACTCACACATCCTAAGGTCCCTCTCAACTCGAAAGCCATGATCTTATGACTAACTTCAGGGAAATAGTTCTGGGAGCAGATAGAATGTGTTTTGCTATAGCTATTAAAAATTGGGGTAATAAGAGCATTATTATCAAAGATAATAGGTGATCGTATGTGAAAAGTTGTCTATTTAAGAGTTAAATGTGACATCAAGATCCCTATGTAATCTGGGTCTCAATTTATATCAATGTACTCATGGAGATAATAAATACCTAGCTGACTTGTCTGTATTTCAAGTCACTAGTGCAGGTGAGTAAAGAAGAGCAGTGAGCAGGGCAAAACAGAAATTTAAGCTAGTGGCCACGGGAACTCAGAAGTACACAAAAGTTTAACTGTCTTAAAGTGCAAGCAAAATTACTGCAAGGGCACCGATGAATCCAGAAAACTCTCTTCTACTAGGTAGAGAGTGATGGCATATAGAATATTAAGCTAGAAACATCAAGGTAGGGTAAGTTAAAAAGTATTCACCTGCCTATTTTCAAAATAGGTTGTAGACAAACCAATAATATTTAAGAGAACTTCATTTTTCTTAGGCATGCTCAAAGAAGCTGAGAAAGGAATTCTCCTATTTACATTTCAAAATATTTTAGTACCTTCCTTAACCTAATTCTAGCCTGGTATAAAGTAATATTTTTTTTTATGCTAGTGTAACTATATGAACAAAATGTTTATATACTTTTGGAATTTCAACTATTTGTATATTTTAATTATGTTAATGCATCCTGAGACTTTGTAGTAAAGAGACTATTTGAAAACATTCTAATAAAAAAATTTATTAATACCACATTGAATATATCCTATCAAACCATCCCAATGGGTGACAATAATCACATTTTAAGTAAAAATTGGCCAGGAACAGAGTAACAAGTCAACAACTAATCAGCACAGCGACAACATGGGAGAAAGAGAAAAAGTTAATGATTGGGGGAGGGGAGAAAGTCCAAGGGCAATTAGAAGTCACCTACTCCAATCCCCTCATTTTGTACTTCCCCAAAACTGAGAAGTAACCTGCCCAAAGGCACACAAGCTGTAAATTGGCTAAGTCAGGATTTGAATCCAGGTCCACTGACTCCAAATCTAGCACTGAATCAATCAATGAGGATGTTATTAAGCATCTACTGTCAGGCACTGTACTGAGCTACAAGGTAATTTTTTTTAAGGATAAAAAAGAAAAGAAACATGTGATCAGAAGAAATAATATGTACATACCCAGGATGTCCCCAAAGTCTAGTCAAGTTAGTAAGCTGAAAATGCACTAAGACTTCTGAGATACCCTGGATAAATAAATACAAAAAATAAATAGTGTATCAAAGTAACTGGGAGACTGGTGCCATGTAGGGGAGGGAGCTCAACAGAAGGGAGTGCATTCCAAGGGGATGGGGGGAGGGCAGCAGGCCCACTTGGACGTCTGGTGATGCCTGTGGACCCCTTCTCATGTTTTTTTTTTTAATAGGCATACTCTCCATCCCTAGCTCCCTTCGAGTCTCAGCTAAAACCCCATCTTCTATAAGAAATCTTTCCTGATCCCCCTTAAAGCTAATGCTTTCCTCTCTCTCCAATTTACCCTGTTTGTATACGTACATATGTGTGTATGTTACAGTGTGTGTGTATAATTTGAATGTTGTCTCCCCACTTAGACTGAGCTCCTGGAGAGCGGGACTGTCTTTTGCCTTTCTTTGTATCCTGAGAGCTTAGCACGGTGCCTGGCACATAGCAAATGTTAATAAATGCTTACTAACATGAAATTACAAATGAAATAAATTATAGAGATAGTTATCAATATACAATACATATTACAGATACGCCGGTGGGTAAACAGTATGTCCACCTAGGGGTCTAGTGCACACACATACATATATTCTTTAGAATGTAAGCTCCTTCATCAGCTTGTAAGCTCTCTCAAGGTAAGAACTGTCTGTTTTTAGTGTATTTGTATTTTTATACGCAGTATTTAGCACAGCTCCTGGCACACAGCAGAGGCTTAATGTCTATTAACTATTATTGACTATTTACTGACATATACACACACACATATATAGGGGGTCTATGGACTTTTTTTTTTTTTGCTTTTTTGGAGGGGGGAGGGCAAGGCAATGGGGTAAGTGACTTGCCCAAGGTCACATGGCTAGTATGTGTTAAGTGTCTGAGGCCGAATTTGAACTCAGGTCCTCCTGATTCCAGGGCCGCTGCTCTATTCACTGTGCCACCTAGCCGCCCCCATGGACTTATACATTTAGATATATGCAAATATTCAAATATGTACACAGACAAATATTTTAAAGTATACACATAAAGTTCACATATAAAATAAATATATGTATTTAATTTATAAAGTGTGTGTATTACGCATACATATGGGTACACATACATATACACACACATATGCACACATATGTATGTATTTGAAAGTTCACGAACCCCAGACTAAAAACTCCTGGACTTGAGACCACCAGGAAAGTCAAGCCGCGCAACTCAGAGGTATCAGTACAGCTCAGACCTTGGTAGCGCCCCCTATACGCAGTAAGCGTTATTATCCGCAGGGCAGCGCCCCGCGCTCTGCCCTACTTCGTGCAAAAGGCATGGATGTAAAGCGAGGCACACCTTCAAGAATTTGAGATGGAGAAAGCGGATGTCAAGCAATCGCAACCCCGGCTCCACAACACCTCCTTCCCTCCTAAATAAAGTGCAGAGGGACGCGAAGCAGCGTAGGTAAAGAGGAGTTGGGCTATGGAAGGAAAGTGAGGGCCTCCCCAGGACCGGGAGGGCAGGGGGAGGGGAAGGAAGGCGTCTCTCTGCGCGCGCGCAGCTACATGCTGGAGGGAGGGGGGAACCCCCGCGAGGAGCTGCCCCAGCGGGCGGGAGGCTCGGAGCGGGCAGGGAGCTCCGCCCTGGCCCCGCCCCCGCCTCGCGGAAGGAGGGGCCCCGGGGGCTGGAACTGAAGGAGGGAGAAGTAAATAAAGGACGGTACCGGGCTGGGGAGTTCCGGAAAGTGGCTCGGCTCCCTCTCCGTGGAGCTTCACCGGCGACGCAGCCCGCCCCAGTGGTGCGGGGAGGAGCCGGCTCCTATGGAGTGAAGGGTGGAGTAGGGCAGAGAGTGATCAGGCCCCGAGCCTTGAGGGTGACGGCAGCTACGGTGGGGCTGGAGGAAGAGTGGCTCCAACCCCGAAAGAAGATGCCGAGGGCACGGGCGCAGCCCCAGCGCGAAGAAGGCTGCGGGGGAAGGGGGAGAGGAAAGTATGGGGGCGGGGCGGTGGGATAGCGCGCGCGCGCGCACTGGGCCCTCGCGGGACGAGGGAGGAGAGGAGCCTAGGGAGCTGTAGAGCGATTTGGGGAGAAGAGCGCGCGCCCGCGTACTGAGGTACCCAGGAGGAGGGGCGGGCGTGGCGTGACGCAGTGCGTCGCCTGCTCTTTCCTCAGGGCAAGTGACCGAGGGGAGGCGGGCTTAGTGGGAGGGAAGAGTGGCTTGGTCAAGTGCTTTACCCGCTAAGGTTTGTTGGCTTTACCCTTGCTGGGGCTATTGTCCCAGTAAACCCGTGGCCCGTGAACTTGACTGGAAAAAAAATACGTCTTTATTTCAATAAAACTAGTTTTTCCTGTAATCCTGTATATTTTATGCCTTTGAAACATTTACTTAAAAGACGCCCGACTGTTTACCAGTCGGTAAACATTTATCAAGTATCTACTGTGTGTGGATACTGCGCTAATGCCCTGGGGGTGCAAAGAAAACCAAAAGACGGTCCCTACTTTTGAATAATCCACAGTCTATCAAAAGAGACAACATTCGAACAACACTGTACAAATAAGACACGTACTTGGTGACAATCTTCATCACACTGCCAAAGGGATCCATTATGGAAAAAAAAAAAGTTAGAGTTCTTGAAGTATACTGTTACATTACTGAGGTTGCATCATGTGTCAAACCAAACTGCTCAACTTGAGTCGCCATTAAAGTGTCATTCCCACCAACTTTACAAGAATTGTGAATGTTTCCGGCCCAAACGTAACTAACTTACCTTAGAATCGAAGGAATCCAGACTATAGGATCTCACTAAAGGAAAGTGCGTTGCAACAAGTTGGCAAATTGACTCGCCACTAATTAAAATCACTCAAAATTCATTAGGCTTTTTCCTGAAGGCACTTTTGGGTCTGAAACCAGTGATTTTTTTTTGTATAGTTACTGTGTAAATTAAAAGTAGATGTTAAGTGTCATCCTTTCCTTAGCTTCTGTCATATTTGTCTAGCCACAAAACCTCCTGTAAAGAGTGAGAGTGTGTGTGCGTGTGTATAACTTTTAAAGTTGGTATTGATCTAGAAATCTGGGTGCTAGTCCCAACCAGAACTTTAACTTTGTGGGACTCCAGAATTTCTCAACCATGCATACTACAGAAACCTCTTCATCTTGGAAATCCTCTCTGCTTCTAGATTTCTCACATTGGAAGCATCTTCTGTCCAACCTAGCTAACTGTCCAACCTAGGCAATCCATCTAAATTTCCTGGATGATAGTTCCCTCATGTAAAATGTTGTGGCTATCCTAGATCCCTCCCCAGTAGCATTCTATGTAGGTCACTTGTTTGTTTAATAAAGATCTGACCACAAGCAATATGGTATTACAGTTTCTTTCCCACATTTTTCAGTAGCTTTCTTCCATCTGGGTAGTCCTAACTCCCAAACAACACAATACCCTAGGCCCCCAACTCTTGATAACCTCCTTTCCTACTGGAATTTCTTTAACGAGAAGTCAAATTTTTAATACTAATAATAATTCCTTTCTCTTATCCTTACAACAGTCCTGGGAAGAAGGCAAGGCAACTATAACCTGTCGCTAAGTCCTGTCATTTTTACCTTCCTAACACTTCTATATTCCCCCTTCACTTTTCTGACACTGACACCAACCATCTCAGTATAGGCCCTCATCACTTCCTTCCTGGACTACTGCAATAGCCTGCTGGTTGGCCACCCCTCAAGTCCTCCAACTCCATCTTTTGATCAGTTGTCAAATTGATATTCCTAAAGTACAGATCTGAACATGTAAACCCCCTATTCAATCACTTCCAGGATCAATTATAAAATCTTATGTTTATTGTTAAGGGCCCTTCCTGACCTGGTCCCCTCCTACCTTTCCAGTTTTCTTCTCTTTACTCTCTCCCATACACTTATTGCTTGATCCAGTGATGAATCAACAATCATTTATTAGTTATTATGTTGAACACTGGGATTGTGTTGAACACTGGGAATACAGATATAAGCAGAAAGAAAGACAGTCCTTCAAGGGGACTTGAGGGCAGAAAGCTGCCCACAAGGAGCTGACATTCTAATGAGAAAGATAAAAGGAATATGAAAAGGGGAGAGGAAGAAAAGGTAGTAGAAAAAGTCAGTGATGAGGAGAATGGCCTATAATGGATTGATGACATGTTTGGCTTCAGTCTCCCCCTTAAAATCCAGGTTCTAGGAAGAACCAGCAGAAGATGCTTCCAATATGAGAAATCTAGAAGTAGAGAGGATTGCCAGGTTTCTGTGGTATGCTTGGTAGAGAAATTTTGGAGAGTCAGGAGTATGGCATAGCCTTAGTCACACAAAGTTCAAGTCCAGTTACATTCCTTCTCCAGGTTTTGCTGCTTGACTGGCTGAAACAATAGACCTAGATTTCTGAACTCTGAGATCCTCATGGCTCTCAGATTGGTCACTGGCCTCCTTGTTTTTGTTTTTGTTAATTATATTTTTGGGTTTTTTCTTTTTTTTGTAAATTTTTTGTTTATTTTAAACTTTAATACAAAATGAGAAAAGAAAAAAATTGCCATGTACTCAGCAGAACATAAGAGATATTCAATAGAGAACAATACATTTTCATTTCAAGGAAACCTATGTAATAAATACTATACATTGTTTTCAAAGCAGTTTTTCTTTGCTTCCTTGTAGGGCTTTTTTTTTTTTTGTTCTTTGCTGTGCACTTTTTACTTTATTTTTCCCCTCCCCCTCCTATGCTAAAGAAGGCTACAATTAAATATATATATGTATATATGTATATATATATATATATATATATACACTCAAACACATGTATGTAAGATCATACTATGCTTATTTCCACTTGTCGTCTATTTCTCTGAAAGTGTATAGCCTCTTCCTTCATAAATCTAAGTTTTTCCATGCTTTTCTGAATCTACCAGTTCATCATTTCCTACACCATACCAATATTCCAACCCAATCTCATCCTATCTGAGAGACTATGAAAGTTTTTTTTCATGATTTTCTGCATTCCTTCTTTTCTTGGCTATATAGATTGTATTTATGCAAGAAAATTTTTATTTTAAATAATCAACATTATCCATTTTTCACTTCAACAATGCTTTCCCCTTATAATATAGTTTAAGGTCTGATACTGCTGAATCTATTTCCTTTACATCATTTTCCCGTAGTTTCTTTGAAACTCCTGACCTGTTGTTCTTCAAAAAAACTTCATTATTATTTTTTCTAACAGATAATTTTTTAGTAATTTAGATGATATTGAATAAATAGATTAGTTAGTATAACAGGAAGCACCCTAGCATACCCAGGATGGCTGCTAGCACAGGTTCTTTTAAATATATATGCATATATATGTATGTAAGTATGTGTATATGTATGTGTATGTGTGTGTGTGTGTATATATTTATATAATTCACTTAGGGGAAAAAATCAGTACCCTGAACTTCAGAAAATACAAACAGAAATTACAAGCAGACAAAAAATACAGAAAGAGAAAATAACACAGTTCGACAGACCAACAGATAGAGTTGCTAGCTCTCTGATCATTACATACATGGTTACCAGAGAGAAAGGCACCAATATCTGGGTTTTCAAAGCCAAGAGGCTCAATGGCTACCCAGAGTCTCATCTGGCCAAATCACACAACTCTTCCCATAACTGAGCCCCAAAGCAACCTCACCTCAGAGTATTTTAATGCCATGCACAAGAAGCTTTCCAAAAGAATGCTACTGTGAATAGCTCTTAAGGTTCTGATTACACAGTATAGTGAACACTCTATTCCATAACAAATCAAGGCAAAACATTCACAGAAAATCAAGGTATTGCATTCACAATATTACAACTTATCACAGAAAATCACAATATAATATTCACAACAGCTTATCATTAAAATGACCACATAGTTTTCACCACAGTGGTCACAATATTTAGAACAAAGAACAATCATCTGGTATCCCTAAGGAGGTTTGCCTCCTTACTCAGTCATTCAGTCATCTCAGAGTACAATAGTTAGTCTTCCACTCATGGGGCAACTAAGTTAACTCAATCAGCACTTATTCAGCAATCAATAACTGAGTATCATTAATCACCAAGTACAATTATTAGAAAATACACAAACCCTTCAGGTCACTAGTAAATCATGTTATCATCACAGCATTTAATACCCAAGGAGAGGTCTTTTCTTCATCTTGACCCAAGGCAAGTTTTCAGCAATCTCAGTTCCTGGGGAGACAAAGCTTAACAAAGCCACAATATTCATTGCCAGTGTCCTCATCAATTCACTGTCTGTCTGCAGAACAGTCTCAGGACCCCTGAAAACATCAGGAAGACCCTCTTTCAGGATTTCTGTAAACATACAACACGAAAATCCTTCTTCAGGGTTTCTGAGCCAACAGCAAGGTTCCAGGACCTCTGCAACAACAGCATCATCTTTCACCAGGAGATGAGCCTGGCAAAACAATGTCAAAACAGACAGACAGAATACAGGCAACACAGCCATGTTTCCTCAGTCCTCTGGCAGTTCAGCTGGCCCTAGGACCCCAAAGAAATCTCAGCTGGATCCTGGAATCAAAATCACTCCTCCCAGGTTTTCAAAATCAAAATTACTTTCTCTGGCCTAGGGGGAGCTTTCCTCTTCAGCCTTCCCAGAAGCAGCAACTTCAGCCTTCCAGATGCTGCTGAGAGAAACACTCTCTCTCTCCCCAGCAGGACAGATTCTGCCACCAGGTTCTTGTCAGAAGAAATTCTGATTGTGCCTCTCTGGGGCTTTTCTTATATACACACAGAATTAGCTTCCTGTTTCAGCCAACCCCTTCCTATTATGTTAGTAACAGGAGACAAGAGTTCATACCTTCTGTTTCCCAAACAGTGACTTGATCCATTACTAACTGCTAAGTACCTGCTATCTTTGCTTAACTTGAAACAAGTTGCTAAGTACCTGCTTACTTGCCAATACAAAAAAGAGGTAATTACCATTACAAGTATATATACCCTTCTTCAGGGTAAGAGGACATCACAACCTTCATGACTCACTGCCTAATTACAAAGTAACAGCAGGTGTGAGCCTTCCTGAAAAACAAGCCTCCCCCAATCAAGGCCCCATGTTGTATTCCACTTGAGGCCTATTAAGAGTCAGGGAAGATCTTCAAATTCACTAGGCCTATTAAGGAGCAGGGAAGATCTTCAAATTCCCTTACCATGAAGTTGGGCAAAATTATAATTTTTAAAATTATACTGACTTTACATACCCATGAACAATAAATATTACTTCAGTTAATTAGACCTGACTTTATTTGTATAAAAATGTTTTATTTTAATATTCATATACTTCCTGTGTATGTTTTGGCAGGTATATACTCAGGTATTTTATGCTGTCTAGTTACTTTAAATGGTTTAAAATGACATTGAATAATACTGCAGACACACAGTATAGTTTCTCTGTTTTTCTCTTTTGATTAAATCTATTTTCACTTAACTTTGCCTGAGATCATGATTACTACCTTTTTTTTTTCATAATAAATTCTGCTCCTACTGAAGCAAAACTCATTGTCGTTCTCTTTCATGTCTGGTTTTGCTTTTTTTTTTTTTTTTTTTTCTTTTCCCAGTGATCACTCATTGGTTACAGCCCTTCTATATGACCAAACTATTGTACAATGTGAAAGTATTTGCAGATCCTATACATGATTGCACGCCACCATGGGGGGGGGGGGGAGGGAGGGGAGAAAATCTGAAACTCAAGTGATTGTGGAACTGAATCTTGTAAATTAAAAGTAAATGAGTAAATAAATAAATTAATTAATTAATTAGAAAAATAAATAAATAAATTCTGCTCCTGCTCTTTATTTTATCTTTGTGTGTACCTCTCATTCTTATAATGTTTCCTGAAGGCAACATATTGTTGAATTCATATTTTTAATCTGCTGCTTCCTTTTTATGGGTAAATTCATTCCATTCACATTCTAAGCCACAATTACTTGTTGTACATTTTCCTCCTTCCTATTTTTCCTCCTAATCCTTCTCACCATGCCTCCTTGTTCTTCACACAAGACACTCCATATCCTAACTGCATTTTCACTGGCTGTCCCCCATGTCTAGAATTCTCTCCCTCTTCATCTCTGTCTCCTGGCTTCTTTCAAGTCTCATCTATTGTCCCAACTTATTCGGGAAACCTTTATCAATCTCCTTTAGTGCTGCTGCCTGCTCTCCATTATTATTTCCAATTTATTCTCTATATATCTTGTTTTACATTATTGCTTTCATGCTGTCCCCCACATTAGACTGTGGGAGAGCAAGGACTGTCTTTTTGCCTTTCTTTGTATCGCCAGAGGTTAGCACATTGCCTGGCACATAATAAATACTTAATAGGTACTTATTGACTTGATTTTTACAAGAAGGAAGCTGAGGTTTAGAGAAGTTAAATAATTTGCCTAAAGTCATGAATAATCAGGATTCAAATCTAGGTCTGTTGAGCCCACCTCTTTTCCCTATAAAAACAAATGATAAAGTGGTAATAGCTAGTTCCTATTTGGATCTAATGGGCCTATCAAGTGTCTCTGGAAGGTACATCAGTTAAATTCAAATCTTCTTGTTTCTTATCTATAAAAGAGGCATAACAAATTCAAAGGGCAGGATGTGCTCTTGTAAGGATGTGAGGATGATAATAGCACTAAGAAGAACTTAGATTTATGTAGCACTTTATACTTACAAAACATCATTTCTTTTGATGTTAACAACCTTGCAAAATAGGTAGCACAAATATCACTTTTTTTACAGTTAAGGAAACAGAATTAGAGATGTTAGGTAACTTACCCAGCATCACATAGCTAGTCACAGGGCAGGGATTCAAATTCAAACCTTCTCAATTCAAGTCCAGTGCTCTTTATAAGATTATATAACTATAAAGCATTATTTTCTCTGTTCCTTTCACAAAAATATACACAGAAAGAATGTGTGCTAGGTAAACTATAAAACTGAACTACACAATACCATGTTGTTGCCATCAAGCCAGCCCCACTCTTACATTTACAGAATTTGTATAGTATCTGAAAAATGATGGATATTAACAAATGCTATGCTAACTCTAGCAAGGAGAGACATAGGAGTTGGAGCACTGTCCTCTTCCTTGGCCTGTACACAGCTACTGGAGTTCATGAACCATATTCAATCCTGGGGAATGCTGGCTTCTTCTTGGTAGATCAGGATCCCCATTTTCACATGCATTGCTCAAACCTGCACCCCAGAAATGATATCTAAGATCAGGAAAGAAAAAGAGACAGAGGTAGCCAAGCCTTCACACAAATGATAGTCTGGGCGGGATGTATAGATTATTGCCTCTTTCCCTACTTGGCTCTCAGGACACAGCTTAAACCAGTTAGCCTGCTTCTGAGCCAGGAAAGGAGAGGACAAGGAAGGGACAAATTGGCCCCTTTTGTACATCAGCTGACTCAACAGCACCTCCAACTCTGCAGCAAATTAGGGAATTCTTTGTCAACTTCCATTGAAAGCCCCTAGAACTGTCAATCCCTAAAAATCTCACGTGACTGAATGGAAACAGAGAAAATCTGTACATACCATCCATGTCTCACAAGAATTGTAAAAATGTTTTAACCACGACTTAATAGGCTGAGCTTAAAAGATAACAAATAAGATCACATAAAAATGGTGAAAAAAAAATCAAAGTTTAAAAATCTCAAAACATAAACAAAATTTGTCATTTGGAGAGAAACTATGGAACTCTTTCTTGTTGCTCCCTGAAAAATGGAATTTGTTATCAAATTTGTTATCAAGAGCAATATTAAGATGATAGGAAATACCCAAAATGTGGCATTCCTATGTGCAATAGAAGGGGCAAAGTATGCTAAAGAATATTTTTATTCTAATCTTAAATACCAAATAAAACGAATATTTCTGTATATATTGCAGAACAAGAGAGTATTGTACATGAAATTGCCAATCTCTTGTGTAGATTTTGCTTTTCTTTTCAAGCATATAATATATTCAGCATGTGACTTTCAAAACTGTCCTTGCTTATCTGTTTTTCCTTCTAGCTTTCCTTCTGTTTTCTTTTTTTTGGTGTTTTGTTGTTGTTGTTGTTGTTGTGTGTGTGGTGTGTGTGTTTTTGAGTGGGAAGAAGGGCTATACTGAACTCTTTTTGAACCCAACTACTTCCCCCATTGAAAACAGAAGAAAAAGCTCTTGTAACAAATATAGCCATGCAAAACAAATTCTTACATTGACCATGTCCAAAAAAGTCTGTCGCATGTTTCATCTTGAATCCATCAGTTCTTTTTGAGGAAGTGGATAGCATGTCTTATCATCAGGGCTCTTGAATTGTAGTAGATAATTGTGTTGATCAGAGTTCTCAAGTATTTTAAGTTGTTTGTTTTTATAATGTTGTTCTTGTAAAAATTGTTCCACTAGTTCTACTTACTTTACTCTGCATAAGTTCACATACATCTTTCCGTTTCATAACTCTTGTTTATTTAATATTACATTACATTCATATGTCATAATTTGTTCATCCATTCTTCTTCGCCTAGATTCTGGAAGCAAAAAGACTGGAGAATTCAGAATATACTGTCTTCTACACAAAAGACTGGGATTTAGGAAGTCATACTATTAAATATTCCTCTCATACCTTATCCACATGCATGCCGATGATGGCCATGTGCTTCTGCTGTAGGATGTCATTGTCAATAACGGGGAGGGAATAGAGTGGAGAGCAAAACTCCCTCCTCGCTGCTCTCAGCATGAAGGTCAGTTTTATTCTTAAAAGCTGAGAGTACCCTCAAAAGTTGTATCCTTCCTCCAGAGCTGATGCGTAAGAGCTGAGTGACTCATAGTGGTGTCAATTTGTTTTTTAAAGGGCCCCCAGGGACATAATGGATTCTCAGCCAGATAAGTCACTAGGTGCTCTCTGTATTCCATCAATTGCCTTCATCCAATGGCCAAGGACTTCTAATATCACCAGGCCTTTTTGTTAGTTTGTTTATTTGGTTGGTTAGTTGGGTTTTTTGTGTATGTGTTTGTGTGTTTGTTTTTAGCCAACTCCCTTAATACTCTGTTATGAAGTTGTTTAGAAAAAGTCCCCAATTTGATTAGGAACTACCCTGATCTACTTCTTTTACAAAAAACACTAAAAACACCAATTTTTTTGTAAGAAAGGTTCTTCTCCTTAGTCTGGGTCAGACTGGATTTTACATTTACACATGTATAAAGCTTTTGCTTTCTAAGGAGCATGGCAGAATCTACTCATTGTCCTATGAAAAAAGAGAAAACATTTTAGTGAGGACTATGGCTACCAGAAACAAGATGTTCTACAACCTCATGTTCAGTGGATCAGGCTGGCAACAACCAGCAGTGACTAACAGCACCAGTGGAGCCAAACTGAAAAGGATCCACATGATACTAGTAGGGGAGAGTACACATCCAGCAGAGAGTACACGTATGGCAGTGACAGTGAGATTTATCATACCTGCATGGAGTAGCCTTGAAAGGGGCTGAGGAAATCACCAGAAGACTTTAGTGGTTCTACAGTATAAGAGGTATAAGTTGCCACCTCCACAATGTGTCATGCTTACACATATAACCTACATGGATGCCCTTCTACACATGTACCCTGGCCATTTGTGGTCCTTATTCATGCCTCTCCATATATGTTTCCTACATGTGTCCATTCTTTCTGCTGATGGTGTTTGTATTTATAGAAAAGTGTGTCTCAGGTTAATGGGGGAAACATTTTATTGCTACATCACTTAACTATTTTATCAAATAGTTGATATAGTTAGAATATTTTTGCTTTGAACAAATGTTCTGGCCAACTAATGATGACCAAAAATTTTTTTTTTTAATTTGTTGAGGGTTCATGAGGTTTGTTTTTGAATGGATGTGGACTCATGTAGTACATTGAACCTGGAATAGTAGCCTTGTCTGGGGAAACCATGTGCAAGTTGGAGATTCCTTCACATTCTTTCTGCTTAGGGAAAGCCTTGAAAGAAAGCAGTAGAATACTCAGATTCTAACATAGGTCAATTTCCTGACAATATCAAGATTGAAATAGTATAAACAATACTCTGCATACTATGCAAAAATATGTTTGTTTATATTTAAGAAGAGAGGAGCAGGGTGGCTAGGTGGCTCAGTGAATAGAGCACTGGCCCTGGAGTCAGGAGGACTTGAGTTCAAATGTGGCCTCAGACATTTAACACTTACTAGCCGTGTGACCTTGGGCAAGTCACTTAGCCCCAATTGCCCCTAAAAATTTAAAAAAAAAAAAAGAAGAGAGGAGCTTTTTAGCCAATAGTTTTGCTGATGTTACTAGGCTATATGACAATGATTGTTGTTCAAACCTCCCTCCCTCTTTCTCACTTTAAGAACCACATCATACTCATGCTTTGTAGGCTGAATAGTAGGGCCAAATTGCAGAGCAGAAAGTAAAAGGAAAAGGGTGATGTTTATCAGTTAGTGATACCACAGACATAATGGGCAAGCTAATCCCTAGTCATCAACTGGAATGTTGTTTGGAACTGAATATCATCCTACGCTGTAACAGTGATATTACAAATGAAGAGGGCTCTAACAAGGCTTGATTGTACATAAAGCCACAAGCTCAGCAAGCTAGTTGTTCCACATTCTACATTAGCTTCAAAAGTTACAATGTTCTACCCGCACAGGGAGGTGGGGGGAAAGAAGAATCAGGTCAGAATACACCCCTTTTGTCCCTAATTCTAAAAACAATGTTAATTTATCAATGCTGGTCTATGCTATCCTAAAGTAATTTAACCCTTCCCCATCTTTTTTTGTTAGTTATCTCAAAATAGAATGCTAAGTAATTCTGCAAATTTGGAACTGTACACACATATATCAAGAAGCAGTATCACATAGTGGGAAACTTTGGAGTGACGAAGATCAAGGTTCAAGTTCTGACACACTATGGTATATGACAATGGGAAACTTTTAAGTGCACCCAAATAACTCTCTAACCGTATAATTTACAAATGAGTTTCTCTTCTGGCTCTGTGGAAGCAGATTTCACACTGGAATTTCCCTACATCAATGAAATAATAGAACCAAACCACCTCTTCTTCCCCACCCCCAACACCATCACCACTTTAATGTACAGTAGTAGTAGGTCATTGTGTGAGTCATAAGTATGACTTTCATCCAGTGACAGCATACAGAGTTTAAAATATTCTAACTATATCAACTTATTTTCTCTCCTCAGTTTCAAAGGAAGGTCTGTTTATAAGATGAGCTGGTACAGTATATAGAGTGCTGGGCCTGGAGTCAGGAAGACCTGAGTTCAAAGGCATCCTCCAACACTTAGTAGCTGTGTGACCCTGGGCAATTCACTTAACCTCTGTCTGCCTCAGTTTCCTCAACTATAAAGTAGCATTAACCTCATAGGGTTGTTTTAAGGATCAAATATAAAATACCTAACAATGCTTGACATAAATAAATACTTGCTCCCTTTCCTTTCCCGAATTGTTCCCATGAGTCTATGAATATTTCCTCAATCTATAAGGGAATCTTTCCATTCTCCTTTAATACCAAACTTCTTGAAAGCATTGTCTATAATTAATGCCTCAAGTTTCTCACTACATTCTATCTCCTCCATTCTATCTGAATTACTTTACTGAGTAATTTAAGGTCACCAATGATGATTTTTAATTGACAAATTCAATAACTTTTCAGTCCTTATTTTCTGAGACCTCTCTGCAGGATATGACATAGTTGATCAGATATTTCTGATGGGTCTGATTCTTCCTTCATTGTCTTTGGAGACACTGCTGGTTCTTTTACCTCTCTGATCAGTCCTTCCCTACCTTCTTTGCTGGCGCCTTATTTTCTTCCTAACTCATTTACTAGATTGTTTACTAAAGTTTATGTCATTGACCTTCATTTCTTTTTTCTTTTTGGCAATTTCAGTCACTCCTAGTACTTCAAAGATCACCTGCAGGCAGATGACTCTCAAATCTGTGTCTCCACTTTTCTGCCCTCCTGTTACGCATTCCCAACTTCCTATGGCATATCATCTGTCAGACAATAAACTTTTAAGTGCCCACTATTTATTAGGCAATGTACTAAGTTTTAGAGATACAAAAAAGAGGTAAAAGACATTCTCTGACCTCAAGGAGCTCATGATGTAACAAAGGCACTTCAATTGTAATTATACGTCTTAAATTGAACTAGTATAGGATTTTCCTGTTTCCAGTCTTCCCCCTTCTAATCCATCCTGTTATAGATCCACTTTCGTTGACACTTGGACACTAGACCTGCATTTGCTTGTTCCCCTTTCCCACAACTTGGTGCTCTTTTTTTCTTTGGGGAAACTTCTCTAAACTCAGGACTGTGACATTAAGACAATATATTTGACTGGGTTTTTTCAGTGTTATCCTCAGAACTGGAATTGCTCTGTTGGGATTACCCAAGGGGAATCAATAAACACTCTGCCTCTTTACTTAGATACATTCCTCATTTCTGCATGAGGTCTTTCCCCCTGGTCTTTTCATACTCTCACAAATAAAGGCTAACTCTAGAAGTAAACACATGTACATTCCCACAAGCAACTAAGAGCCCTGTCTCTGGAGTCGGAGAACAAGGGCTCAATTCCTATCCCTGATACTTATCATCTGTGTGACTATGGGCAAGTCATTTAACTTTCAGGGCCTCAGTTGCTTCATCTTTACAATAAAGGGGTTGTAATAGATCATTTTTGAAATCCTCTATATCTGTAATCCTATGACTCATAGCTTCTACACTGTCATTAAAGAATCAATCAGCAATTATCTGTAGTTTACTATGTGCTAGACACTAGCTGCTGGAGATACAAAAATGAAAACAAAATAATCCCTCTTTCAAAGAACTTATATTTCATTTGGTGAGATAACAAATATATATGTATATGAAGGATAATTACATATAAAGTCATACAAACTAAATATACAAAGGTATTTAGGGAAGGGTACACTAGCAATTGGGGGGAATCAGAAATGGTATACAGTATAAAAGGCAATTTTTAAGCTATTTTAAGCTGTGTCACTAAGCAAAGTAAGTCATCTGTAAGGAGGAAAAGAAGGTAATGGGTTGCAAGCAAACGCGCTCTGAAAAGGCCAGTTTGATTGGACTATAGAGCACACACACACAAACGTACACGCCTTCTCAAGATAGTTTCTACCCCCTCTTCTCTTCTTCTCCACAAGGTTGCAGTTTCCTCACCGCTGATAGACTAAGTAAGCTCCATCAAGATAAGGCCAGACTTGTCATGGATCTCTTTGGCAGTGTAGAGCAGTGGTGTCAGATACAAATAGAAGTGGGAGCCTCTAATCCATACATAAGGATTCCTGGAGGCCACATAATGAATTAACTTTAAAATCTAATAGTATCTATGTTATATTATGTTTTAAAGTTGGTTTTGTTAAGTATTTCCAAGTTATCTCTTAATTTGATTTGGAGTGCATTTCAGAGTGTTGTAGGCAACATGTAGTCTCTAAGCAGCATGTTTAACACCTCTGATCTAGAGAAAGCTATGTATCCCTTCCCAGAATAGCATTTTGAAATTCATAAAATAAAATATAGAAGTTTACAAAAGAATCAATTATATTTAAATATATTTTATCAAGATACTTTTAGCAATCAGATTCATGAACCCCAGGTCAAAAACCCTGATCTAAATGTTATATCTTCCCTTCTTCCCCAGAACCTAACAATAGTTTATACACTGTTAGGAGCTTAATAAAAGCTTGATAAATTGAACTTATGTTTTTAGATTCAATAAATTAATCCAAATTCTTTTTGGAATTTCTCAAAAACAAAAATGCTTTTACTTGTGATTCCCCAGTTTATCACTTGAACCAGTGACTTAAAATGGTTCTTTTACATATCTCAAAATGTTTTAGAAAAGCCAAAATTGAAATTCTGAACCTAAAATGTCTCCTTGAATTACACCGAATTTTCAAAAAAGAAATATTCATTATTAACAAGGGAATAGTCATCAGTAGTTTGTAAAAGAATGATTTAAGGGGCGGCTAGGTGGCGCAATGAATACAGCACTGGCCCTGGAGTCAGGAGAACCTGAGTTCAAATACAGCCTCAGACACTTGACACACTTACTAGTCGTGTGACCTTGGGCAAGTCACTTAACCCCAATTACCCTGCCCTCTCCCCTCAAAAAAAAAAGCCAAAAGAAAGAATGATTTAGTTGGGGTATTACCTGAAATGGGGTATGCATATGTGTGTGGACTTGATTGAATGCAATTCAATTCAACAAACATTCATTAACCTCCTACTATGTGCAAGGGATTGTGATAAATGCTGGGGCTTCAAAAGCAAAAAATAAAACACTTATTCCTACCTTCAAGGAGCTGATATTCTGTTACATTCTTCAGCCTCCTGAGGTAGTAGCCATATATTTATTTTAAATAAAATATATAATAATGTAACTAAATAAAATATATAATAATGTAACTAAACCATATGCCCAAGGTCTAAAAACATAATAACCTTCTTTCCTTGTTGGGGGCGGGGGTAAAAGGGTTACGTAGTTTGGGTGTGGCTTAGCTAGCTTGCTGTGAAGATTTGCCATATAAGGTAATAAATGTAATCCGAGCTTGTGATTGGATGAGGGATGGTGATAAAAGACCTGAATGCGGAAGCATTCGCCCTGTTGAGATGTGACCTTACAAGAATAAACCACCCCTTGAATCTCGCCTTCTGTCTGACTCATTCTTCCTGTTGGAAGCCGGTGATCACCGAAGACCTGAAGAGTAAGTGAGGGTTGTAGGGCTAGTCAAACATATGTCCCTGGGCTTGTGGCAGCAGTAGAGCCCCTGACATTTCCTCCTTTATTTTTCGTAAGTATCTGCATTATATTTTATTATATTACATTGTGTTAGGCAACTGGGTGACTCAGTGTTGGGCCTGGAGCCAAGAAGATTTGAGTTAAAATCTGACCTCAGATACTTACTAGTTTGTGTGACCCTGGACAAGTCACTTAACCTCTGTTTGCCTCAGTTTCCTCATCTGTAAAATGGGGGTAACAATAGCACTTTCCTCCCAAGGTTGTTATGAGGACCAAATGAGAAATATTTGTAAAATACTTTAGCACAGTTCCTGGCACATAATAAGTTCATATAAACCTCAGTTATTATTATTAATATTTTCTAATGGGTTCCAGAGCATATGCATTAAGCAGATACCTATGTTTTCTTTACTGAGTGACTAAGAGCAATATTTAAAAAAAAAGAACTCCAGAAATTCCTAATGGCATAGATTATAACTTATTTTCTACACTGACAAAAGCAGGCTGAGTGATTAAATCAGTGCTAACAGTGGATCTAAATAATTTAAGCCCTTTATTCCCTTCTCCTCAAATTAGTTTGTCCTCATTGGCAGGCCTGGGAGCTTAAATTTTCTAGACTGAGTTTTTAATTTTTTTATTTTTAAATTTGAAGATAAATTGTCTATTTTTGCATTCATTTAAAATCTGTCCCTCCCATACCCCCTCACTGAATAATAAGCAATAAACAAAATCCTCAGCATAATCATGCACAGCTCAATAAAATAAATGACTACGTTGGACATGTCCCAAAATCTTATGTTTCTCTCTGAATTTTAAGTTTATCCCCTCCGAAAGAGATGATTGGTGTACTTCATCTACAATTTTCTGGACTAGCGGTTTATCATTTCATTAATCAGAGTTCTAAAGTCTTTAAAAATTGTTTTATTTGATAATGTTCTTATTATATAAATTGTTCATTTGGTTCTTCTCACCTCATTCTACATCCATTCTTAGAGATCTCTCCTATTTCCTTCTAGACTTTCCATTTCATAATTTATGTCAAAATAATATTCTATTTTACATTTATATGCCATAATTTGTCTAGCCATTCCTGGATACCTCCTTAGTTTCCAGTTTGGGGCAACTATCAAAAGACCTGCTATAAATATTTTTGTATATGTATTTTCCCTCTGTACTTTTTTGGTGTATAGGTATAGTAGTGATATCATTATGTCAAAGGATATAATAATTTTAGTGACTTTATGGTTGTAGTACCAGATTGTTTTCCAGCGTAACTAGAAAAATTAATAGCCCTGTTAATATTCTACACTACTAACTACTAACTAGTTAATAGTTACTAACCACTAGTAGTACTAACTACACTACTAACACTACTAGTGTGCCTGTTTTCCCACCTTTCCTCAAACATTTGTCATTTTCATCTTTTGTCACATTTGCCAGTCTGATGGGTTTGAGGCGGACTTAGATGGTTTCTTTAATTTACATTGCTCTTTTAGTGGTTATTAGTGATTGATTATTAGTGATTATTAGTGATTGAGAAGATTTTTTTCATGTCTAGTGGCAATTCTGGGTTTCTTTCTTTAAAAACTACCTGTTCATATCATATGTTCATTTATCTGTTGGAGAATAGCTCTTAGTTTTATAAATTTGAATCAATTCCTATTTTTGAGAAGGGATTGATTTCTCTCCTTCCTTTGACTTTCTTGAGATTGTCATCATATATAATGTTTCTTATCCTGTGTTAACTCCATATCTTTATATTTAAATTGTTACTTTATTCTGTTCTTATGGTTTCAGCTTTCTACGTATATATATTTAAGTGCATTAGAGCAATTTCCTAAGAAGCCTTTTCCTAAGGAGAAATTAGTTTTTTGTTGGTGGTGGGTTTTTTTTTTTAATTTCCCTATAGTCTTAAGGTTGGGTTGGAAGGTAGGTGGGAAGAGAGTTTAGAAAAGGGGCTTGAACTTCAAACAGCACAAGTCAGGAAGCGAAATGGGTATAGCTGTCCAACCTTCCCTAATAGTAATCTTCACACGTAATTCATGGATATGACAGCAACAAAGTAATGAGCCATATGTAGATAAACCAGGCTTCAAGGTAGATCTGTCGGTTACAGTCAGGACTTCAAAGTAGACTGATCAATTATAGTCAACCTATTGGAGAGGACTTCATTAGTTTTTTAGCATCATTTTATTTCCACTAACCAAACCCCATCTCCATCCCAAAGGAACCTTGAACTACACCTTTGTAAAATATCTAGAGTCTGAAAGCTGACCTCACCTTGTCTCCAGGCCTCCACTTTATATCCTGACTCCCAGCTCCAAACCATGCTGCTGCATTTATAGTCCGCCATCCCCACCTTCTTCCAGGTATACTTTATGTTTTGTCTTCCCCCATTATAATGTAAACTCCTTGAAGATAGGGATTATCTTGCTCACTAAGCACAGTACCTAAAATTTTGAATGTCAGAGAAGGAGCTAATCCAACCTGCATTAGTAGAAGTTTTCTACCAGGAGCTCCCAATACCAGTGAAACCACAGGCAAGTATTTTTTAAATCTACTCTAGTGTCTCACTGTGATATAGAGATGACGCAGCATTCTTGAAAATTATGCCAGTGGAACTCAAGTAGATCCTACCAAGCTGTTGTAGTAATATTATATGTATGTAGTTTAAGAACCAGCCCGGCTACGTTTGTCAAGGCCCATCACCTGATTTACTTCAGGGTGATGACATTTTCAACCACAATGGCATTTCAAACCACCAATCCTTTAAGTATTAAAATAAGAAGTGAAATTTTGTAGCAGGAAAAGCATTAGAATTAGTCAAGACTTTGGTTCAAATCCAGGCTTTGCTACTTTTCTTGGAAGGATGAAAACAAGCATGTATCTAGCACCTACCTACTCAGGGCCAGATACTGTCCTAAGCACTTTACAAAAATCTCATTTGATCCTCACAACAACCCTGGGAGGTAGGTGTGTGTTATTATTATCTCCATGTGAGGACAGTGTGGCAAGCAGAGGTTGCCTAGGGACATCGCTAGGTACTCTATCCATTGTATCACTTAGCTTCAAGTCACTTGACTAAAGCAGAACTTCTTAAACTGTGGGATCCCCATATGGGATCCCCCAAAATTTGGCTACAGTAAAAGGTCTCTGAATGTGAAAAGACCAAAAATTAATCCAAAATCAAACTCGTAATGAATCCAAGGTGTTTCTGTCAGGGCTTGCCCATATTGCATCACACAACTTCACTGCAGCCTTGGTTCTGAACACAAAACATGCACACTTCTCACTGTGTATGCCATCACATCATGTCACACAATGCCAACGAACGGCACCAAAAATTCAAAAAGGGGTCACGAGTGGAAAAAGTGTAAGAAGGGGCTGGACCACCAGATGATCCCCAATGTTCCTTCTAGCTTCAGAACTTATAAACTTCTGCTAACAATTTGTGTCAGTATTTGCTATGAATAGTTTCCTTAGGTCTGTATGGTCCATTTCAAGGTCAGCTTAAGTCCCAAAGCCTTCCTGATTGCCTTAGCCTATCCCAGCCTTTTCCCTATTTGTGATTTCCTATAGTACTGCCTATTTCACTCAATCATATACTTGCCTTAAAGCAATTTGAAATTGTTTCATAATATGTAAGAAACATAGCAGTATGACATAATGGACAGATAGTTGACTTTTAAGTCAAGAAGATCGAAATTCAGTTTCTGCCTCTGATGTAAAGTTGCTGTACGACCATGGAGAAGTCATTTAACCTCTCATTTGGGCAAGTCACATTTAGTCAAGTTTCTGAAACTGTGAGTTGCTGAAGGAAGTTTCCTTCCTTATCTAGGAGTGTCCTATATCAATGAAATCACAGGCTCAGTCCCCATCCCTATGTTTTCACATATGTATATATATATAAATGTATGACGTAACTCTCGAGTATTGAATTAATCATTTTTCTTATCTTTGGTACAGGTCGAAGTAGTACCAGAAAGTAATTTTTTTATCACTTTCTTAAAATTCGTAAGCTTGCAGGGAGGGGAGAGGGGGTCTTTTCTTTAAAAAAGCAAGCACAATGTCACTGTATTATTTTGTATTGTTTTGTTTTTTACTGGTAGTAATGGGAATTCAAGTCTACTTACACAGAGCTTGGAGTGTTCCCTACAAATTTTGTTTTGATGTATAACCTCTATTCTAATTTTTTTCCCTTGTGCTTACTTTAAACTCTAGATATTTTTATGAATATAAGCAGACAGGTTCTTACAGGAAGAAGGACTGACAAATACCATTTTCAGAGAAAACATTAAAAATCCTTTAGGCCATTTCACTTGCAGAATCTTGTTTCTGAAAGATGAAGACTTAACATGAACAGGGTACTGATGTTACAAAGCAATATGTGGCAGATGAAGAGGACCTTGTTAAGCATTTGTGTTGACACTGTAGAGAGTTTTAGAATTCCCTTGAAATGTGGGGGTTGGGATGGAAATCTATATGGCATTTTTGTTTTACTGAAAAGACTGGGACAGAATAGAAACCTATGAAGTTATAGTACACAGGAGACATTCCCATAAACCTTATAATATTTATTATAAATGGCCTGGCTTGGTAACTAAATGAACAGTACAGATATCAATGTTATAAGAACTTTGCAGCTACAATTCTGGTACAATGCCAACAACTCAGGAGCTAGACTATGGATTAACCTTCAAAATGTCAGATTTCTAAATGTAAGTGTGCCATGACTGTATCTGCTATTCAGATGCTGCTTGTCTCTGCTTTCAGCCACTGAAAGCACAGGAGAGTGCCATCTGAATGTTGGCACAAGGAAGACATTCAATTTGTAATTCACAGCCACAGCTCTAAACCGAGACAGCTACAAAGTAAATCTGAACAAGGGCTTACTGTGACTTTGCGACCTAAGACTTAATGTTCTCATACCATTAGTCAGCTTCAGCGCTGCATCAAACTTGTGATATTGACTAACTACCAGTAATTGCTGATTTATGGCAAAGTTTTCCCATTCTTGTTTACCTCATGCCTCTAATATACCTTCATCTTCTTCTGGAAACATGTTGAATCAGTCATTTCACGTTCTCAATGAGTTTGGCTGTTTACAAATCTATATAGAGGGCATCTGGTTCTTCTACTGGATGCCTGTGGGTTGACCTTGTAATATTTTACTCATGGCTTGAAGCATCTATTTTTAAATGCAGCAAGATTTTAACTATTAAGTAGTTCAAGAACCACATTTATAAGTGCACAGGAGAGGGCAGGAAAGGGAGAAGAATATTTTATAAATAAAATTTATTATCCTCTTGCTTTCAATTCACATTACAGCTTTCTAAAGCCATTTCATTTAACTACTAACACTACAAACTTGTTATGGTTAAGTGGCAATTTATAAGCCATTTGTGCCCTTCAGAGCAGTCTTATGTCAATCTGTAGCCCTTTTTAGAAGCTAGAGAAGTCAGTGAAGTATAGCAATAGAGAATCCTGGCTCTGGAATACCTAGGATCAGATCTCACCTCTGACATTTATTAGGTATATAATTAGAGACAAGTTATCTTAAATGCCATTGGTCTTAGTTTCTTCATCTCTAAAATTAGGTTAATGATATCTATAGTACCTGCATCATAGGGTTGTTATAACCAAAAATTAAATAATGCATGTAAAGAACTCTGGAAAACTTAGTTTTTATTAGGACTAAAAACTACCGTCTACTACTTATCACCATCATATTCTATTCTTTTCTCCCAACTTTTTGCTACTTAAAGAATTACTGGAGAAGCATTGGGAACTGTCACAAAAGTCTGGCATGCTGAAAAAATTTGGAAGTACCAAAATGTGGAAATATAGTTGTGCAACACACTCCTGGTAGCTTACTAACTATGTTCTATGTGACTTTGGTTTAATTATTTAGCTCTCTGTCTCTTAGTTTTCTTCTATGTAAAATGCAGGAAATGGCTCAATTCTCTACCTAACTTATGAAATATTTGGATGATTAATCAGAAGAGATATGCAAAAGTACTTGGAGCTTCTCACAGGAAAAGCTCTATAAAAACACAAGATATTATTAAGATACTGATATTTTCAGGCTAAGTTAAGTATGATTGAATTTTGCACCATTAAATGTGCATGTTCAGTGATTTTGTTATTGGTGGGCTGATTCTTGGTATGTTAATGAAGACCTATGTATAGTTTTCTTGATTAACTCATGGCTCAGGACTTGTTACTTCAAGCACCAAACACGATTTAGCTTTTTGAGGTGTTGCATCCAATATATCAATTATTCATCTTAGGAATTAATGTACAATTAGCATGGATCCCTGTTCATATGGAAATAGATGGTTATGTTAATTAGGGTGCAGAAGCTGGAAAAAGCCTTGCATAATAAAAGGATTGATATTAATATCTTTGAATGGAAGATGTATATCATGTTATTATGAAAGAAATAATTCATTCATATATACCTTTTATTTCCAGAGATTCTTTTATTTAGTACAACTCTTTTCTCCATCAGAAGTAGCTTAACATGCCAGCAAAGATTTTGCTGTAGAAAATTTGACATATTTGATATCTAGTTCAGAAGCTTCTCATACTTTCTATCAGGTAAAACTATAATTCATCACTTGCCATGACTGAATAGTGAGTTCACCTTAAAGTCAGAGACAGAGTCAGGAATATTTATCTCCTGCTATTTTTATTCACTTCTGTATATATTATGCTACAACATTCTCTTTCCTTAAATTTGGAGACAGAAAAGCTATTTTGAAAAGAAGTCTTCTTTTTTGTTTCCTCTTAAGATATACAATATTATTTCAAATGTTTAGTCTTATAGTCTCAATCTCAAGCACTCTATTTTAAAAAATAAATTTTATTGATTTTTTTCATTTTTTACATCAACAAAATTTCTCCCTGCATAGTCCCCTCCCTTCCCCCTGACCAGAGCCATTTCACATGACAAATAATATTATTGAAGAAAAAGAATACAAAAATCAGCAAAAAAAAAAACAAATCTAAAATACATGCAATTTCCTTTAACCTGCCTCTATAAAAGATATATCATAACTTTTTTCTGAAGCAATAAATGCTCTTTAACACTTTGCAACGTTCTCTTTTGATTGTTCTGCAGTTGTTCTTTCCATATTCATTGTTATAGTTATTGGGTATATTGTTTTCTTGGCTTTGCTCACTTCACCCTAAATCAGATTGTATAAACTTTACATACTTTCCTGAATTCATCATATTCATTTATTACAGCACAGTAATATTCCATAACATTCATGAAACACATGTTGTTGAGGAATTTTCTTATTGATGGGCATCTACTTTGTTACCAATTCTTTGCAATTACAAAAAGTGCTGCTATAAAATGTTTTGGTATATGTGGGGACTTTCTTCTTATCGGTCATCTCCATGGGGTTTAAACCTAGTAGCAGAAGAATCACTGGGTCAAAGCATTTGTTGTCTTCATCTCTTAAAAGAATTGGACAAGGGCAGCTAGGTGATGCAGTAAATAGAGAACTGGCCCTGGAGTCAGAAGGACCTGAGTTCAAATCCAGCCTCAGACACTGAACACTTACTAGCCATGTGACCTTGGGCAAGTCACTTAAACCCAATTGCCCTGTCTTCCTCCCTCCAAAAAAAGCAAAAAAAAAAAAAAAAAGAAGAAGAAGAAGAATTGGACATAAAATTAGGGATAATGGCTAGCAGAGAACTACCAACAAGTTCTTCTTGAGGTTGGGTACTAGCAAAAAAATTATCCTAAAGCAGGTTTTTAGATAAGACGTTAGTGTAATAATAGTTCTTCCTTACATTTATATAGAACTTTATGGTTTGAAGGGTAGAATCAACATGGCAGACTAGCAAGAAGTACAACCTTGCTCTATACGAGGACTCCTCCGAACAAATCTATAAAACACGATGGACCAACTACTAATTCTGAAATCCAAGAAAACAATCCCGGTGTATCATTTTTTCTAGCCTATATAGGCATAAAAAGATAGAGAAGTCTTCAGACACTAAGGATGAGGTCTAACCAGGAACAGTTGTGTAAAGCACTCCAGCAAATGAAGAGGTTCTGCACAAGGACAGGAAGAGGATGCAAATATAGCATAGAGGGGCCCAAAGCTGTGTGAGGGTGAAACTGTAGGTGCCAATCTGTAGCTCTGTTGCTCACTGTCTAGTTCTGGGTTAAAGATCCAGGGATGACTGAGGAAGGACTTGCACTTAAGGATCACATTCCAAGTTGAAGAGTGGCCATTGGCCTGAGGCTGAATACTGGGCAAGCAACATGTTCAGAAGCAAGCAACAGCTATGTGGATCTGACCTCAGGAGCAGATCAGGGCCCCAGTTCCATCTTCCAGCCCAGCCTGATGTATTCAGTAGAATAACCAGCTAAGAATCTCAGACCAAGGAGAAATTTAGTAGTTCTGTTACCTGTAGAATTTTCTAACCAGTTTATATTATCTATATACAGAAGCAATCTACTAGAATTTCAGCTAGGGGCAAGTGAAAAAGTGTGTTTGTCAAACCCAAAGTCACATCAACAACTTAAATAGATTAGACTAGGAGGTCAGTAATCAGACTTTTTCCTGGAGCTGACCATTTGGGGAACATTTAAAATTGGTAGGTCTGTGAGTTGTTGCTGAGATTTAGGGAAACTGTAGCACTCATTTGACCAAGAAAGCATCAGTAGGAACCTAGAGGACACAAGGTCAAGCCAGACATTTTCTTCCAAAAGTGTGCAAAGTCTTGCCTTAACATAGATCTGAAGCCAGAAAATAGGCTGGAAGAATGAGTGAACAAGAATCAAATCATAAAAATCTACTATGATGGCAGGTATGCCCAAGACTTAAATGCAGAAAAAAAGAGAATGACTCCAAAACATCCATAAGCAAAGCCTCAATGAAAAACACAACTTGGACACAAGTTAAACTAGAATTCCTGATGAGGTGAATCAAGAAGTTTGGGTTTTGGATTTTTTTTAAGAGTTAAAACATTTTTATAAATTAAATAAGAATGCTAGGGGAAAAATTGGAAAAATAAGAGATATGAGAGAATGAGTTGGAAATAGAATTAGCAACTTGGTACGAGAGGTACAAAACCTTGATTAAGCAACAAACCCCATAAATATCAGAACAGGCCAAATAACATCTAATGACCCCATGTGATTACAAAAAAAAAAAAAGGTAAGTAAATTCAAAATCTAGAAAAATAAGAAGAAAATATAAAGTATCTCATAGTAAAAGCAATTGACCTGGAAAACAGATCAAAGAGAGATCATTTGAGAATCACTGATCTTACTGAAAGTAATCACACATGCACACACACAAACACATACATATACACAGACCCACATATATATATATTATACATATATCAAGAAATCATGAAAGAGGACTGTCCAGATCTTTTAGAACCAGAAGGCAAGTAGAAATAGAAAGAATTCACTAATCATCTCCTGAAAGAAACCTCACAATGAAAATTCCCAGAAACATTATAACCAAAATCCAGGGCATTCAGGCCTAAGAAAAAATGTTGTGAGCAGCCAGAAAGAATTCAAGTACTAAGGAGCCACAGTTGGGATCACACATGATTTTGCATCACTACAAAAGAGCAGCAAACTTGGAATATGATATTCCATAAGGTAACACATATAGGATCACAATCAAGAATAACTTCCCCAGAAAACATAAATATAATACTGGAGAGTAAAAAAAAAAAAAGCCTTTAATGAAATACAATACTTATAAGCATTCCTGATGATAAAACTAGATCTACATAGAAACTTTGAAGTACAAATATGAAAGTTAAAAGAAAGATAAAAAAGATAAACTTGAATGAATAGTCACAAGGAATAAATAAGAATAAACTGCTTACATTCTAATATAGAGAGATGAAACATGTGTCCCCTTAGAAATCTATCATCATCAGGTGTCACAAAGAGAGTCTAAATAGACAGAAGGCCTAAGAGTAGTTCTGTTATATCTTGAGGATCTTAAAAGAAGAATGGGGGAGAGAGGAAGGGGAATGCACAGGGGTGGGGAGGGAGAGAGAGAGACAGAGAAAGAGAAGAAGAAGAAGAAAAGGAGGAGGAGGAGGAAGAACAAGAAGAAGGAGAAGTCTATGAAAACCAGAAGGAAGGGTTAAGGAGTGAGAAATGAGTGACACTTGAACCTCACTCTCATCTGACTTGGTTAAAGGAAACAATATATACACACACTTATACACATACATCTATACAGAAATGCATTTCATTCAACAGGGAAATGGGAGGCAGAGGGGAAAGGAGAGAGGGGGGAATAAAAGGGAGGGCACATACGGGGGGGGGGGGGGGGAATTAGTCCTAAGCAAAACAAATTCCAAGGATGTATAAAAATATTTATAGTGGCTCATTTTGTGGTGTCAAAGAACAAGAAACTGAGAGGGTACCTATCAATTGGGGAATTGTTGAACAATTAATGAAATATAAATGTTATGAATACTATTGTGCTATAAGAAGTCATGGAGGAGGGAAAAGACAAGGGGGTGGTTTTAGGAAAGAAGAAAAGGGCAGAGGTATCTGAAGAGACAGATATGGCTGCACACAGAACTTTTTGACAAGCTTAGATTTTAAAAGGATGTATAAAAAGATAGGGTATGTCAATGAGGATGCATGTAAACTAGTGGCACAGTATTGTTAGCTGCTGATTTGCATTGACTGAAAGAGAAAACTAGCAATTCTCTAGCTCCTCAGTATTGTTAGAGGAGGTCTCAGGAAGAGTTCTGAGATAAAAATCACAAGTCTGGACCAAAAATAAAGTTCAGTCTCTTTTTGGTCTTTGATGCCCTCTACAATCTGGTACCTGTCAATCTTTCCAGTTATGTGTCATATTTCTTTCCTCCTTACTTAATGCTTCAGCAACCTGAACTACTCTGTGTCCTTACTTGCCCTTCACCCAATACATACTATGATTCCAAGCCTCTGTCTTTGCTCAAATGTTCCCCTAGAATTCACTGTGTCTTTGATTGCTAAGTTAGGCTGCGTGCTACAGCAAAAAGAAGCATTAGCTTTGGAGTCAATCTGGGTTCATATCTTCTCTTTGATGTTTACTATCTCCAGGGCCTTGGTTAAATCACTATCACCATGGACATCTCCTTATCTATAAAATGAGGGGGGTGAACTACATGATATCTTAGGTCCTTTCTAACTCCAGAGCTATACTTCCTTTCCATCTTTTAAAAATCAAGTCAAACACTACTTTCTTGAAGATCTCTCTAATCTGTCAATTTAAAGGAGCCCCTTACTTTAAAATAAATGAACCATTTTGTTTTATATCTCTCTAATACACCGAGCATAAGGTATTGTACATCATAAATCTTCATGTTAGTGTCTTCCTCTTTACAGCATTGTGAGCAGCATGAGGATAGGCACACAGTCTTATCTAAACTTTGTACCTGCCCAGCCCCTGACACAATCCAATACCCATAATAGTCATTTAATAAATGTTTGTTTATTTATTAAACAAATGAATTATATCCAAGGGTACAGAAAGAGTTGGCTGTTTTAACCACTGAACCTCTGTCAGTGATTTTTGAGGAACTGTGAGAAAAATGAGCATTGCAGCTGGACTGGAGTTTATCTGTTCTGGGAAGGGTAAGGCCACTGTTGTTGGCTGGGGGATGGGGTAGGCTGGGGGTGGGGAACCTGCACCCTTGAGGCCACATGTGGCCTTCTAGGTCCTCAAGTGCAGCCTTTTGACTGAATCCAGACTTCGCAGAAAAAAATTCCCTTAATAAAAGGATTTGTTCTGTAAAACTTGGACTTAGTAAAAAGACTACACTTGAGGACCTAGAGGGCCACAGGTGGCCTAAAGGCCACAGGTTCCCCACCCCTGGGGTAGATCATTATAAATTCTAATCATGGTCTTCTGAGAGAAATTAAGTAGGAGTAAAAGAGGATCAATACAAAAGTGCTCAGGAAGAGACAAAGTTAAAGGTGTCCAACAGTTTCTATTCACTATCTTTTGCTAAGAAATCAATCTCTAATAACATGGGAAGGGTGCCACCTGTGAGAAGTTTTGATAAAGGAGCAGAATAGGTCTATTCACTAATTAGCCAAATGGGGATTCAAAGACAAGGGAAATTCAACAAGGTAGGGATGGATTTCAGGGGAGCTTTTAAAAAGCTGAGACTTTTTGCTCAGTATTTCACGTGAGCTATCTGTCTGTCTTTTAAGTCTGTTCAGCCTCCACAGTTCACTAATGAGTGTGAGGAGATGCTGAAAGACATAAACTAAAGTTATCCTAAGTTTAAAAGGAGGGAAGAAGATACATACTTTAAACTTTAGGCTTGTCAGGTTTAATGCTGATTTACTTTAATTGCTTTAATTAACTTGATTTTGGCTCCTAGTAAAACTAGATAAAATTATTAAAGAGATGGATTGTGAGCATTAAGAAAATGAAGAGGTGATCAAAATGCACCAGAATGGGTTCATTAAGAAAAAAATCATGCCATTCTAACCACATTTGCTTTGACAGCAGTACCAAACTCCTTTATCAGGGGAGTACCTTAGAGCAGGGGTTTTTAACTTAGGGACCATGAATTATATATGTGTGTGTGTGTGTGTGTGCAAATATATGTGCATATATATGCATATATGTGCATATAAAGGTATATATGTGTGTATGCATATACATGTATATATGTATGTATATATGTGTATATATACATGTGTATATGTTTATGTACGTGTATGTGCACATATCTTTCAACATCATTAGTTCCCATTATAATCCTACATATTTTATTTTATTCATTTAAAACATTATTCTAAGAAGGTATCCACAGACTTCACCAGACCACCAAAGGGGTTCATGACCCAAAAAAAAGGTGAAGACTCCCTGCCTAAGAGACAGTATTCGATTTCAGCTAACATTTGACAAGGTATCTCACATGTTCCACAAGTTCAATTCAATAAATATTTATTAAGTGCCTACCATATACAAAGCCCTATACTTTACTAAGTACCCTAGACACAAAGCCAAAAATAAAATTATCCCTTCCCTCAAGGAACTTATGTTCAATTATAATGTGTCCTTGTGAACACAATGAAGAGTCCACAATTATATTGAAATATAATACAACTAAGAAGCTCAAAAGAGTGACTGAGTAGGCCCAGATAATGTTGTTTAATGGAGAATAGATTCTAGGGGAATGCAAGGAGGACTCCTGAGCAATTTTGTTCAACATTTTTAGCAATCATTTGGATAAAAGCATAAATGGCATATTTATAAAAATTTATGTATGATAGGAGCATTAGTAATATATTTGATGACAGAACTGGTATCCAAAAAGATTTCAAAAGAGAGGAAATGGTGGATTGAAGAGAATATATTGAAATTTAATGACTAAATATGAAGTCCCACACCTGGTTTTAAAAATTCAACTGCACAAACACAGGATGGGGAGAAAGTATCTAGAAAGTGGCTCATGGGAAGAAAAAAAGCCCTAAAGTTCTTATGGGACTACAAGCCCAATATGAGATAAATTTATAAAAGCTACGTGTATTTAAGGCTGTACTATTAGTATTATAGTGTTCAGAGTGAGGTGGTAGTCCCCCTGTAGTCTACCTTAGGCTAACTACACCTAGAGTACTGTGACAAGCTCTGTTTTTGAGAGATATTGACAAGTTAGAGTACACCCAGAGAAGGCTGTCCATGAACTAGGGAACATTCCATGAGGATCACTGAGGAATCTGGGAATGCTAGTCTTGGAGAAGAGAAAAATGTGGGATTAGGGAAGGCACATGATGGTTTTATTTAAATATTTGAAGAGTTAAGAGAAGTTAAACACGTTCACCACAAATCGTTAGCAGGCAGTAGGAGGAGCAATGGATAAAAGTTTCAGAAAGGTACATTTCAGTTGAACATATACTTCCTGAGAACACTGGAGGTCATCTAGAACAGTGGTGTCAAACTCAGAAACAGGAACCACTAAGCTGTATATAATGATTGCTGAAGTCCAAACATTTACTTAGAAAACAAAATTTTAACATTATTTGTGTTCTATTGCTATTTTTATTTATTCTGTTAAATATTTCTCAATTACATTTTAATCTGGTTCAGGCACACTGGGGCAACTGAACTCTCTGATATATTAGACACTGTGTAGCCACTGATTAGGGATATTGCGATCAAGATTCATGCTTTGGATAAAGGACTAAACCAGGTGACTGTTGTGGGAATCTGAAGATCTTCCCTGCCCCTAGGCCCTTTGATAGACTTAAGTGGCTCTGAGAACCTTCTCTGATTTGAAAGTATACTCTGCCCCCTAATAGGCTGAATGTGGTGACATGGAGCCTTTGGCAGGAGGCTTGTTTTTCAGGAATGCCCACACTTTGTTACTTTGTGATTGGGCAGTGGGTCAAGAGGGTTGTAACATTCTCTGATCCAGGAGAAAGCTATATATGCCCTTAAATGAGTTTTTGCTTTGGGGCTCGCTTTGGAAAGAGTTGTGTGATTTGGCCAGATGAGACTCTGGGAAGCCATTGAGCCCCTTGGCTTTGAAAACCCAGATATTGGTGTTTCCCTCTCTGGTAACTAACTAGGTATGGATGTAATGCTTAGACAACTGGAAGCCCATCTGATGATCTGTTTCTTTGCCTGCCTGTAACTTCTGTTTGTATTCTCTGAAGTTCAGGGTGCTGAGTTTTTCCTCTAAACTAAGTAAATGATACATGTTTGATTCATTAAAGCAAGACTGTTAACCCATTTTGAGTTGCTTTCCTTTAGAAAAGCAGATCTAAGAACCTGTGCTAGTAGCCATCCTGGGTATGCTAGTGTGCTTGCTGATACAGTAACTTCTGTAGTTTTGTCTAATTTAGTGAATCTTGTTATGACTTTTAGTATTCATGTGACACCAGAAACAGATGATTACACCTCTAAAATTACTAAAGAGAGAGACATCTTTTGTCCTTTCTTCAACAGGGAAAATGAGACCCAGAACTACTGGGAGTTTCTCACTGCCACTTTGGTGTTCATTTCTTGAAGGGTTTTCTTCTACAAGTTTTGTACAGTCCCAGCTATGATCCATAGGTTTGTAGAAAACCAGACTGATTACATTATAATGATTCCATTTAATGCTGAGGCTAAATATAAACATTATAATATACAAATAAAAATTTAAATACAGACAGAACAGAGCTCTGAGACGGAAAAGATGAGACCTTGAAAGTTAGACCTTGAAATTATACAAACCTGTTTGGCAAGACAGAATATCACCCAGCCCCCCCTTCCCCAACAAAGTTCTTCCTAGATTACATGCCTAATTCATTTTTTTTAAGTCACAATATAAACCTGGCCATGGACTAGTACCTAATATAGTTCAGATGTTTTACTTAAATGACACAGAATTTTGGAAAACAAAAACGGAAAAGAAATAACCAACCAGCTGAACCAAAGGTGGATAATAAAGATAAGGTTTTATCCATTAAATATGGGTATATTAATGCCATATTCTAAAGAATAAAACTGAAATGGTTAAATGTATTTTAAAAAGACATACCTATGTTATTAACATCAGGGACCTGTGACTTTATTGGAGTGGGAACTCCTTTCCCCAACAGATGGCAACCCATCTATAATTTGTAGTCTTAAGGAGTTTTCTGAGACTCAGAGGGGCTAAATGGCTTGCCATGGTCAAGTCAAGTTAACAAACATTTATTAAGCATTTACTATGTGCCTGGCATTCTGATAATCACTAGGGATAAAAAGAAAGGTAAAAACAGTCCTTGTGCCTATAATGTTAATGAAATAGGAAGATTTTCCCTGCCCATTAATAGGCTTAACACCTGAAGCCTGTGATCATGTGGAGCCTGGTATCACGTGGAGCTCAGCAAGTGGAGCTTGCCCAAGGAAGGAGTGGAGAGAGAAGTGGCTTGAGTGGGCAGAGGGAGGAATCTTGCCTAGAGGAACTTGTTTGTGGGGAGGCCTAACAGAAAGAAGGTTTAAGATATGAGAGATCCCTGAATTAGTGCTAAGTACCCTGTTAAATATTACCTCCTGGTATTCTAACAATGTCTCAAATAAATATTTTGGTTTTGCCTTTGAGGAAGAGAGTTTAATACACTTTGCAAATTTACCCTGGAAATACATAAGCATACTCATAGAGGCTGCTATGGGTATCACACTGGCATTACAGTGCCCAAAAGGCTTACATTGTAATGGAAGAGAGACCATATAAACAACTCTCAACAAACAAAATATATGCAGGGTAAAGGGGAAGGTGATTTTTTTTTTTTAGTTCTTATTTTTTTTTTAAATTTTATCATAGTTTGCATCATTCATTTCCACAAGATTTTGAGTTACATATTTTCTCCCCCTCTTTCCCCCCCCCC